>JANAVB010016599.1:23430002-23482793 GCA_029216955.1 Iris pallida
TATTTATAACTTACTTTCAGAAAAATGTTTTCATAAAAAAATTCAGAAAACATATCCAAACGGACCCTGAGCTTGCTCTAAACTTCATTCAACAAGCTCAAAAAAAGATGGATCTCTCTTAGTTGACTCCATCCCTTTTTTTTGTGAACTACTGAGGTCTTCCTTTAGGATTGGAAACAACGGATGACTCAGCATTCTAGTAGTCACCTGGTTAGCAATTTCTTAGATTTTAAGCTGAACGGACTCTCACTTCGCTCCTATTGAGGTACACCACCTTGCATGAAGAAGTCTCACTTATGGCAAAGAAAATAAATCATTGCCACTCTTCACCATAGTCATTATCGACAATTGTCTCCAACGTTGATCAACAACATCAATCGAAATAGGTATAGATTGATGAAGATATTCGTTAATCTCATGTGCACAAGGGAGGCCCAGCGTTTATCGATCTAAACAGCCGCAAACCTCGTGATAAAATCCTACGAACTTTGACCTCTTTATCTCCTCGAATAGTAATTCTAATGCCTTATGAGATATTATATGCATTAAAGCATCCAAGAGGGGTTCATTTCTATGTTCATGCTTTAAAATATTCAGGCTCATCTCAAATGATGCCTTAATCTCGTTCATCGTCCGATCTAGTATTAAATTTATACCTTGCCAAACAGAGACAAAATTATCGATCGATGACCTTTGATGCTGTTTTAATTTTGCGTGTGACCCTTCAATTCGGTTGGTAGTCACTGGGCCATAATGCTTCACCAATTCGTCCATGCTATGACAAAATATTCTTTATGCGATTCTAACCATGTATCTATAAGAAATGCATGTCGGCTCTATCGTCTCCCACTTTTCTTTGAACAAGTACCATGCTGCATCGTAACTGTCTTTTGTACTAGCTTGCCATACAAGATTCCAATCACTGTAGAATTTCTCAAAATGGTCTATGTTAATTTTACCATCCACATTCCCGAACTTCAAATTACATTGAGATTGGATATTAGGATTGACATACCAAGTGCATAGTAGTGTATGCACATAAGAAAAGACGATAGCTATCGCATTAATTAGGACATATTCTCTGTCAATAACAAAATCGACGGCTCTCTATGTCCGGTGTAAAGTATTTTTAGTTTTTCCAACGTCCATGTGTAGTCCTCAAGTTTCTCACTCTTCATGAAACAAAAAGTAACTGGAAATGTTTTCTCTGTAGAGATGAAGCCAACAACATAAAGGAGAGGCATCTTGAACATATTTATCTTAATTATATGTATAATCAAGAACCAATAAGTCGACGAAGGACTTAGCCAAATGTGTGCAATCGGGATGAGCTTAGAAGGACTTCATTACTCTGCGAATGTCTATATTTTACTCTACATAATGATTCTCGATAAGCAACTTCAACACTTGCTGCATCGAAATTCTTGTTTTCTTACTATTGGAGTTTGATTTCAATAGTGCGTTGTAGATTGACATCATATTGACTTGTTCTTCTCATCTTCATGTCATATGACGGAATAAATTTGTCTAGGTGCAACTCCAGAACTAGAAAAAAATTCAACTATCTTCCTCTCAAGATTGTTCAACCGTTCGACATATGGATGACCAGTAAGTGTTTCGACAATAACATGATTGTGGATTCCATTCTTGACTTGGACTATCCACTTCACATCTTCTATGTTTACAATAAGGATCTTGAATGGGCAACCACATTTTATCATACCAACATTTTTATTTTGAAATTTTATTTGGGGAACTGTATCTTTCTTTCCATGCCACATGAACAAACAACATCTTTCACATCCAAGCCCTAACGTTTTGTGTCCCAACCGATTTCAAACCGATCTTGATATCGCAATGACTATATTATTTTTCTGTCCAACTTCTCTGCACCAATGTAACGCTTGTTAGCTTAATTCAAAGCAAATATTGATCGAGAATAAATTGCCTATATCAACGGCAATTGGAGGAGGTACCATTATACCGGAAGACGATAAACCGTACAATAGAAGCTAAAGTTAATATAACTGCATAAAATTGAAGACAAACATAACTGCAGAAACTTTTGACAGTTCTAAAATTAACTAGGACTGCAGAAAATGTAACAATCCTATGGTTTGTCAAGACTATCATATTTCTTGAGTCCTAAGTACATGAAGGACTATCAGTTTGTTTGACAGTACTACTTATTTGTAGTATTGTCATTAAGTTCCACAGTCCTACGTATTTATGTCTGAAATTAAGTTGTTAACTTATTTACCTAGGGTGCTTCGGAAGAATTGAGGTGTTCTTCGAACGAAGCAGAACGAGCATTTAGTGTATTAGATGACCAGATTTCTTTGAGATGTATTTTTCTACATTAAACACATATAATTCAGTATTTATATGTGGAAGTTTGTTTGACAGTGCTACTTATTTATAAGATTGTTATTAAGTTCCACAGTCCTACTTATTTATGTATGAAATTAAGTTGTCAACTTATTTACCTAGGGTGCTTCGGAAGAATTAAGGTGTTCTTCGGATGAAGCGGAACGAGCATTTAGTGTATTAGATGACCAGATTTCTTTGAGATGTATTTTTCTACATTAAACACATATAATTCATTATTTATATATGGAACAAATGTTTGAAAATATAATCATCATAGTTAATCGATGACATACCAAATAATAGTTGAATTAGAAGAAAGTAGGACTAGACAAAACCCACAATCTTTACATACTCAATCTAGGATTGAAAGAAAGTTGGAGTAGGATTTTGGAAAAATAGAGAAGTGATCAAGAGAGAGGGAGAATACAGAGCATAGAGAAATAAGAGAAAGAAATTAGGTTTTATACTAAAAGCTTAGGCGTCCCACAAGTAACAAATTTCAATGGCAAACTTGTAAATAAATTAAAAAATTGAGCTGTTCTCAAGTAAATTTAGTAGTGCCCTTTGAATTTCCCTAAAATAATGTCATACTCGTTTTCATTTTAAATTTTAGTATTTTTAGCTACACAACACAAGTTGAGCCATTTTGGGTGGACGCAAATTACTATTAGGACCAAGGTTGTAGCTAGTCAATAACTATCACCTGCATAAAATTTAATAGAAATTGGAGTTCTTTTGGGCATGTCTTTTAAATATGAAAAGGGGACAATGAGGAGTAAGAGAGCAGAACTCGACTAGGGGACAATTGTACTAATGATCAAGTTCAAACGAAGCTAGGGTGAGCAACGGTTCAGTTCGAGTCAAACCGAATTGTATTAAAAAAATGAAACCAAACCGAAACTTATTTATAAAAGCCCGAAAACCGAACCGTATTTGAAAAAAACGAACCAAACCATACTAAAATTGTTCGATTTTCTGTCGGTTCGGTTCAATGGACCCAAGTGGGCCACGCCTTCCAAAGCAAAAAATTACTACCAAAAATAACATGAATTTTTTTTATATTATAAATTCTCATATTACCATAATGAAATTTAAGAGTTGGAGTTGGAGAAAAATTAAAAAAAATTCATATTACAAATTCTCATATTACACCAGGGACAAGAGAGTATGCAAATTTTGCAACTACTCCCATCAATGAACTGAATGAAGCAACTTCTCTCAAAAATTATTGCAACATGAATATACAAAGAATTTACAGGCAAAAAAAAGTGATTAGTAACTGTTGGATAAAAAAGAGCCAACTTGAATATACAACTTGAGCAACACAAGTGAATATACAACATAAAACTTCCAGATTCCAACTTCCTTGAATCCATGTCCCATCGATCAAGTTCAGCTTCTTATGGATAAGAAAGAAGCTCACCCGACCCACTTGTTTTCGACAAATTAGAGATATCAAATCTCTAAAATTTGATTTTCTCACACACAGAAATCAGTTCTTTAGGTATATATGTGTGAGATTAGATCATTAGTAATCAGACACGAGAGATCCTCACAAATTTAGGAGTAGGGTTTCGAAGAGGGAGAGAGAATCGGAGCGAGGGGGAGAGATCTAACTCATAGAGAGAGCCAGAATGGGAAGAAGTTAGAGACGGAAGGGATAGGCAAGATCCACATAGATTTAGGGTTAGGCCACAGTTCTTTCACGAGAGAGAGAGAGAGAGAGGGGGGGAGGGCGACAGAAGGATAGGCCATAGCAGGAACAACTGAAGAATGGAATGGAGTAGGAGAGAAAGTTAGGTTAGTTTTAGGGTTTTGGGGTATATATATGTGATGGAGGGTATTTTGGTATATTTATCTATCCTTAATCCGTCTTTGGTTCGTGTCAGAAACCAAATCCTAAACACATCACCCGAACCGAAATCCGATACCTTCAAATGTGGACCGATCTCCGACCCAATTTTTTTAAACCCGACCTGATTCTTTATTTTCGGTCAGAAAGTGTCATTTTTGGTTCTATAATCGATTTTTGCTCACACCTAAACGAAACATGTGATTCCGACGAGGAGGTGGGTATTCATGGAAATAACTTCGAAGGAACAAGTTTTGCACACATTGGGCCATCACTTAAAGGATGTTCTCATTCATATTATTAGACTCAGCTACTCACGATTTATATCGCATGGGTGTCACCCTAACATGGATAATATGGAAAGCAAGAGGCAATCTGATCTTCAGGAAAGTATCCATTAATATTCCAAGTCTTTTACTTACTACTTCTAATATGTACACCTCTTATGAATGTGGAGAAATTATAGAGTTGAAACATCTGGAGCAGCTGAAATCAAGGCTACAACCCAACAAAGATCGATGCCAGTACCAGAAGAAATTATTAAAACCAATGTTGATGGAGCTACATCCTCATCCAAATATGCAGCTGCTGTAATAGCCAGGGATCATGAGGGTAATTTCATTATAGCATCGACGTGGACCTCTACTGCTCCTCTTCAAACTAGGTAATGTTGGTGTTTTTGCCTATTGTTGGTGTTTTTGCCTTAGAGACTAGAAAGATAGTCTCATTGCCTATGCAAAATGAATGGTATCTCTATATAAAATTTTGCTTATGTTGAGAGATCACATGAGGAGAGGCATATGGGTGCCACATGGGTGTCATGTGGTGGGAAATTTTCTAGTAGAAAGAAGGAAAACCCAACAAAGAAGCATTAATGCTTTTTGTCATGCTCACGGGATAATTTTTCTATGGAGCTAAGCCCCGAAGGGGCTTAGCGACTCGAGCTCGGGATTAAGGACACAAAGTGGCGCTTTGTTGGCGCACTTTTCACTTAGCACGTCAGCATCGACTTATGGCCCCTTGTGCACAGTTGATGTGCTCGTCTTCTGCGTGAGTCACATGCGCAAGTACACGTGCAAAGGCTGCACAGGTGCACGTCCAAGAGATGCGTAGGAGCCACGAGGCTACGATGCTGCTGCACGCTTGCAATGCTGCACTGCATGCCTGTACGTTTGCGGTGCTACGCTGCGCGCTTGCGGTGTTGCTGCATGGATGTACGACTGTACTGCTTTGCAGGTACGTGCGCTGACCGGCTGAGTGGGCTAAGGGACACAGAAGGTTAATGATGTCGCTGATTGGAAGATTTAAGCGGTTATGGAAAGATTTTGTCAATTAATCAGATCCATCTGTTGTGGAATTTGAATTTAATTCAATCAAATATTTCCGTTATTCGCTCTTATCTTTTCATAATCAGTTATGGTCAGGATTAGGATTAGGGTTTCGACCATTCTCAATAAATACTCTCTTCGTGCCTTCATTAAGGACTAACGCTGAAATTAAGAGACGAAGAGAGCTGTGCCGCCATTACCATTGGAGTCCGTTGGAGTTCTTCGAGTTTGTGAAAGGAGGTGACAACGAGTGTTTCAGAAGTTCTTTTGAACTTGCTGGTTCCTGAAAGCATATCACAATTGGGAAAATCTTGCTTTGAGCAACGGTGATCTTAATCACCCCAACAAAATAAATGTTATCTTAATCACTCAAGTAGAATTGCGATAATCTTTTTTTTCCTGCTAAGTTGCTTTTATCCTTGCAGCTGAATTACGGTGATCTTTTTTTGCCTGCTAAGTTGTTATCCATCTCTCTTTCTCTTTCTAAGAGATCGAGACTTCCATCTAACGATCTATTTCGGGAACAACAATCTCAAAGTAAGATTCGAATCTGATGGAGAGCAACCGTGCACAACTTTTTGATGCAAGTTTTAAACTTGAAAAGTTTGACGGAGGGCATTTCAACGTCTGAAAGAGAAAGGTCGACCTCAATCTTCAACTCATAAGCGTCGAATATGTGTTGACAGATCATGAGCCTTTGATTCCAGAGGGTGAAAATGCTCGAAGGGTTGCAGAAGCCACGGCTTTGTAGTCGAAGTGGAGGCGGGATAACAACCACTACAAGTTGTTGATCCAGAACTCGATGGAGGACTCTCTGGCGGAGTCATACAAGAAGACGGTCAATACAAAGGACGTCTGGGAGTCTATAGATAATCTCTACAAGTCAGATGGGAACAGAAGTAAGATCCACATGACAGAAAAGGTCTGAAGGATGCGGTTTGAGGACGACAAAAACATGGTACCTTAAGTCAAGGAGTTCCTCAAGTTACGTCAGAAGTTGGCAGATGATGACGAGCCCTTGGTCGATGCTTTTGTCGTCAGGGGTATTGTCGCCAAGCTTCCACCTGGGTGGAGAAACTTTATCGCAGACATGCACCATAAGAAGATGGAAGTGGATCTGGAATGCCTCTTGCACTGGATACATGTTGAAGACAAGTTAAGGGCTCAACTCAAAGTAGATGTCTTGTCCAAGCAGATGGGTAAGGCGAACATGGTGTAAGAAGAAAATTCTAAAGGGACGCAGAAGGATCCCTACCAAAAGAAGAAAGACGCTCATCATCTGAAGGTGAAGTCAGCTCAATTCAAGCCCAAGTCCAAAGAACTTGGGTCTTATTTCAACTGTGGCAAGAAAGGCCACTGGAAGAGGGACTGCAAAGAAAAAATAAAATAAAAGGAGCAAGGTTAGGCTAACTTTGTTGCTATAATTGTGCAGGTTGACTCAGTTGGGGTTGATACGGACAGGTGGATAGACACTGGGGCCTCGTGTCATGTTTACTCAAAGAAGGAGTGGTTCACCATGTACCAACCTGTTTCTGAGAAGATTATGGTGGCAAACCAAACACAAGATGAAGTACTTAGGATCGAGATGGTGGTACTGAACTGACTTTGAAGAAGTCGCTGACGCTGTAAAATGTGAAGCATGTACCAGCCATTGCCAAGAACCTGGTCTCGGAAAGTCTGCTCTGTAATACAGGCTTGAGCATGGACATTAACGATGGTCAAGTCATTGTGTTCTATAAAGAAACATACTTCGGAAAGGCCTTTTATACCGAAGGGATGTTCAACTTCAACTTGTAACTCCTATGGAGATAGTCAATGCATTTTCTTCTTCTGCTTATTCTCTTATGTTGTGGCATAATAGATTAGGACATGTTCATTATGAAATAATAAACATGATGTCTAGTCTAGGGCTTATCTCCAAATGTGGGGGTAAAGAATTAGAGAAGTGTGAGGTCTGTGTGCAGATGAAAATTACAAGAAAACTGTTTAAGCAGTTAAACCGAAGTACATATCTTCTGGAGTTTGTGCACTCAGATATCTGTGACTTCAAACAGTTCTCCACAAAGGCCGGGATAAAGTATTTCATTACTTTCATCGACGACTTTTTAAATTACGCATTCGTTTTTCTGCTCAAGTCTAAATATGAAGCGTTTAAGAAGTTTAAGGACTTCAAGGCTGAAGCCGAACGTCAAATCAGACAACAACTCAAGAGACTCAGAAGTGATCGAGGTGGCGAGTATAGATCTCATGAATTCGTATCGTTCTGCAGAGAACATAGAATTATCAATGAGACAACTGCTCCGTACTCTCCTCAATCAAATGGTGTTGTAAAAAGGAAGAACAGAATGTTAACAGAGATGATGAACTCAATGTTGTTGAATGCGGATCTTCCAAATTGCTTTTAGGGTGAAGCAGTGCTTACAGCTACTTTCATATTAAATAGAATATCGCATGCTACTTCGGAAGTCACTCTTCATGAACTCTGGTTCAAGGTCTGACCCAACTTGAATGTCATTCGAGTTTGGGGGTGTCTGACGTACGTGAAGCTTCTGGATTTAAAGATTCAGAAGCTGGGAACAAGGACTACGAAGACTATATTCCTGGGTTATGCTGATAAGAGTTATAACACCCATGAATTTTTAGAATTATTTTTTTACTATTTATTTGATTTAAAGAGGATTTATAGAATTTATGAATATTTTTGATTAATAGTTATATTATAGATTACCTTAGCCATGGTTAAGATTTGGAGTACAAGACGACTAAGAATTGTGACACGGATAGTGTACACGTGTACTTTGACTAGTATTTTAGCCACGATAGGGAAGGCCGAGCCAAAGGTGTGTTCTAACTAGAAAAAACATGCCAAGTTGCGACTTAACCCCCACCGATGATTTATTTATTCAATTATTAGATTATTGACTTTCTAGGAGACCCGGTTGTACCAATTTAGTCCCAACTTGATCCGAACCAAATCCAAATCTAAATAGACATGTAGTACTCTCAAATACCTTCATGTTGATATATACATTTGTTAGGGTTATATACTAAAAGTATCACTTTTTTAGTAACCTTATTTCTTTAAATTTTGAATGAGAATCATATGGGCAAATGTTTGCATATTGTATTTGTTGCAAGTGTTAATGCAAATGTCTGATATTCTATATTGTAGATAATATGGTGTGTGGTGTCACACAGAAGATCATATTATCAGTTCCCTATGGAGTATATAAATAGTTCACAACCTAGATGGACTTGGACAATCTATTGGAAAGGTTGTAGTATAATCTGGTATTAGTCTATCTTGACTATAGGTTTACACTAGTACACTTTGTGTGTATTGAACAGGACCACTTGAGGTTGTTCTCTTTGTACTGACTACATAAGAGAATAAATACCTCTGTTATTATGGATGCTTGTGCTCTTAACCCGGATATAATAACGGACATGTATATACAGTGTGCATTATTTTGACTCATAAAAGAGTGAGATTCATTATGGATCAACAACCTCTATGAATTGGGTAATAACATTGTATGTATGATGACCTGTTGATTATAAATGGAATCCATGTCCTGATACATCGGGTTGATGATGTCCCCTTAAGGAGCACATAAGGATTGTCATGTAAATCCTGCAGGTGGATTATATCCGACATGACAAATAATGTTGAGTGGTACTACTTAAGGATAAAAGATGTCGAATCAATATAGTTGTCAGTAACTTAATTTGATCGACGGACATACGATATCTTAACATGGGAAGACAAACGAGCATATAATAAAAGGAGCCTACAAACATAATTTGGGATTAGGGAGGTAGTGCAACAATAGCTCATTAGTGGACCGAGCTATTGTTAATGGGCCTGGATTGTGTGTTCGGGCTAAACACGGGATATCCAGATCCGTTAGGAGGCCTAACCCTAATTTCTCCTCATGGTCCCTGCCGTAGCCTATATATCCTCTATTCTCTGGCCGCCATATTCCGGATCAGAAATCTGAAACTTTCTCTAAATTCGTGATTCACGTAAGGAGAGAAAGAGAGGGCTGCCAAGGAGAAGAAAAGGTTGGAAGATCGTCACCCATACGACGTCCAACTCGAGGAAGGAATACGTGCAGAAGATCTTGGGGTCGTCCGCTCGAGATTGCCAGGAATTACTTGTCTTCTTTCCGTCGCAGGTACAATTCGTGAACCCTAGTTTACGCCTATGAAGGGTTAGAACACGTATTAGATCTGTTTAACTTTCTATCGAGCAATACGCACACCAAAGGAAGGGTCCTGGGAATCCCCAGTTCTATCAATTGGTATCAGAGCTACTTTGGATCTACGTATTGATTTATACGTCCATGTTGTCCAATAAAACCTGCGCTGTGTAATAGTCGGTAGATGTAGATCTGTTCTAACTCAATTTTACAGGCATCTTAGATCCAACTATTATGGTCCAATGTATATTTTTGATTGTGTTGTTTAAACCACGGACATGTCGTGGATGTTGTTGTTGCTGTGGATGTAATTAAAATTATGAGGGTTGATCGTGCATATTATTTTAATTTTGCAATCTAGATTATGTGTGAACTCCTTCGGAAGGCATAGGATTGATGTATTTTTATTATTTTTGATCAATCGTGATGGCGGTGGTGGCTGTTTCTGACGTCGGACGAGATGCTGGTTTTAAGCAGTCCAGAGGCAGACAGATAATTTTCGATGAAGGAATCGACACCCAGATCTTAGATCTGCGTAGCGCCAGATTTTGGATTCGGATAGTTGAGGACGGAGCAGCAAAGATGACCATAATAGTTGGATATTTTCTCTTATTTTGTTATTTTGCTTTTTCTGATTATGCATGTTTATTATTGTCTGGTTGTTTTTTTTGAAAAATCAAGCTTACATTAATAATGGACAACATGGACATAATATCAACTAGTAGAAAAACCCTCATTGTTAAATAACTAAGTGGGAGAGGATTTTTATTTAGTATAAATCCTATGGTCTCCATTACTGGTTTGTAGGTGATGTAATTATACTTGCGTGTTGGCTATAGTGCTTTCCTCCATATCGGATGAGTATAATTATGGATCACCAGTACAAACTTCCTTAGGGATAATTGTAGAAAGTTACCTAGTATGTGTTCACTTCTCCGTCTGAAGGAACTCATTACAAGGTAATGGACTTAGTATTAAGTAATGGTATACACTTAGATACAAATAATGGTATCCTCCCCATCAGAGTCACTGCTTTTATTTTTATAACCAGAGTAAGACCAACATATTAATTTTATTTGTCGTAAAGTTATGTTGACATGATAGTAAAATTAATAAAAAAAACCTACTTGAACAAAGTTGAATTTGTATACGTCCGCACTATCGTGGCATGCTAAATTTATGGTGTTCAAGGTGTTGGTGAATTTCTTATTATTGTTTTGAGGAAATTAATATTTAGTTAATTCAAAAAGTTTTTTTTCCCTACATAATTTTATTTATGTGATTCTCAGGATTTCAAAATTGGGTTCTTTCAGTCCACTTATGGTGATTCTTAAAGAAAACAAACTTACTGGACCTAATTATATTGACTGAAAACGTAATTTGGATATTGTTCTGACTGCTGAGGAGTACAAATATGTACTTGTTGAGGAATACCCACCTAAGCCTGATGCTAACTCTAATGAAGAGGTCAAAGAGGCTTATAAGAAGTAGAAAAAGGCAGATGAGATGGTGCGGTGTTACATTCTGGCATCTATGTCAAATGTACTGCAACATCAGCATCAGGCCATGGCCACTGCTTATGACATGATGTATAATCTCAAGGAACTTTTCGGACATCAGAGTAGAGCAGCTAGGCAATTTGCTATGAAATGTTTGATGAATACAAAAATGGCTGAGGGTACACCAGTAAGGGATCATGTTCTCAAGATGATGGGTCATCTGAATGAGATGGAGATCCTTGGAGCTGAAATCGATGGGGAATCCCAGGTCGATATCATTCTCGGGACTCTGCCTAAATGTTTTGACAATTTCTGCCTTAATTACAACATGAACAAAAGGTTGTATAGTTTGGCAGAACTTGCAAAAGAGCTACAGGATGCTGAATCTCTCTTTAGGCAGAGTGGTCATGTTTTTGTTTCTGAAAAGGCTTCTACTTCTAAGCCAAAAGGCGGTAAGAAGAAGAATAACATTCAGAAACAGACAAACTCAGCAAAGAAGGGCATGGGACCTCAAGGCGCGGTGAAAAAGCCGAAAGGCAAATGTTTCAAGTGCAAAGGGTCAGGACATTGGAAGACTGATTGTCCACTTCTCAAACAAGGGAACAAAGAAGGTATATCTCATTTACTAGTAGTTGAAACATGTTTAGCGGTGTTATCTACCGGCACCTGGTGTGTAGATACCGGAGCCACTAATCATGTCTGCAATACATTACAGAGGTTCCAAAAAACCAGACGGCTCAGTGATGGAGAGATATGCTTGTTCATGGGTGATGCTACAAAAGTATCGGTCGTTGCATTAGAAGATGTTACTTTATCTTTTGGTAGAAATAAGTCTTTGACATTGAGAGATTGTCTTTATGCACCTTCACTTAGAAGGAATTTAGTTTCTGTTTCTATGTTAGTTAAGGATGGATATTCAGTTTATTTTAATGACAATATTATTATTAGAAAGAATAAACATTTTATCTGTTCTGGTGTATTGGTTGATAATTTGTATGTCATTAATCCTATTTCGCCCATAATACAACTTATGGAAATGAATAATATGTCATCTAACTTAAATAAGAGAAAAGAACCTTCTTGTATGAACCAAACATATCTTTGGCACTTACGATTGGGGCATATTAACCTAAGAAGGATTCAAAGACTGGTTGAAGATGGACCTTTGAGTTCATTGGAAGTTGAGGCACTACCAGTCTGTGAATCCTGCTTGGAAGGTAAAATGACCAAAAGGCCTTTTACGGCAAAGGGGTATAGGGCCAAAGATGTGTTGGAATTGGTTCATTCTGATTTGTGTGGACCCATGACTATCCAAGCTAGAGGTGGCTTTGAATATTTTGTCACATTTATTGACGATTATTCAAGGTATGGATATATTTATTTGATGCGCCGTAAGTCTGAGTGCTTTGAGAAATTCAAAGAGTACAAGGCTGAAACGGAGAAACGTCATGAAAAATGTATCAAGTCATTACGATCAGATCGTGGTGGCGAGTACCTCTTTAGAGAGTTTAGGGATTATTTATCAGAGGCTGGGATTGTATCCCAATTGACTGCACATGGAACGCCCCAGCAGAATGGTGTAGCCGAAAGAAGGAATAGAACTCTTATGGAGATGGTTAGATCAATGATGAGTTATTTGAATTTGCCAGATTCATTTTAGGGATATGCCTTAGAGACTGCAGCTTATATTTTGAACTTGGTTCCTTCTAAGTCAGTGCCTCTTACTCCCACAGAGCTGTGGATTGGGCGTAAGCCTAGTCTAAAACATGTTCGCATTTGGGGTAGTCCAGCACATGTGCTGAATGGGAAAGCAGATAAGTTGGAATCTCGTACAGAAGTACGCTTGTTTGTAGGCTATCCAAGAGGAACGAAAGGAGGTTTATTTTATAGTCCTAAGGATCAGAAGGTCATTGTTAGCACCAAAGCCCGATTATTAGAGGAAGACTATGTGATGAACCATAAACCCACAAGTAGAGTTGTTCTAGAAGAACTGAGACGTGAGACACCAAGTACTTCAGTACCAATAGTACAAGAGGATGAACCACAAATAACTGCACAACGTGTCACAAATGTTACACCACAACCGATAGTGCCTCGTCGTAGTGGGAGGGTTGTGATACAACCTGATAGATATATGTTCTTGGGAGAGTCGTCAGACTTCGTCCCTGAGGAACAAGATTGTGATCCCTGTACCTACAATGAAGCACTCCAAGATAAAGATGCAGAGTCTTGGCAAAAAGCAATGATATCTGAAATAGAATCTATGGATTCTAATCAGGTTTGGGAGCTTGTAGAACCACCCGTTGGTGTAAAAGCCATTGAATGCAAGTGGGTCTATAAGAGAAAAAGAGGATCAGACGGTAAGGTTGAAACCTTTAAAGCTCGGTTTGTAGCAAAAGGTTTTACTCAAAAAGAGGGTATCGATTATGAGGAAACCTTTTCTCCTGTAGCCATGCTTAAGTCTATCCGAATTCTTTTATTTATTACAGCTCATCTCGATTATGAGATTTGGCAAATGGATGTCAAGACAGCTTTCCTTAATGGAAGTCTTAAGGAAGACATCTATATGAAGCAACCAGACGGGTTCAATGAAAAGGGCCAGGAGCATCTTGTTTGTAAGCTCAAGAAGTCTATTTATGGACTTAAGCAAGCTTCCAGATCTTGGAACATATGTTTTGATCAGGTGATAAAATCCTATGGATTTGATCAATGTCAGGATGAATCATGTGTATACAGAAAGTGTGACGAAAATATGGTGGTGTTCCTAGTACTTTATGTGGATGATATCTTGCTCATTGGAAACAATATGAAGGTGTTATCTGTTGTAAGGGTATGGTTATCCAAACAGTTTGATATGAAGGACTTGGGAGAAGTAGGTCACATCCTTGGGATCAAAGTTCTACGAGATCGCAAGAAAAGGATGTTGGGCTTATCCCAAGCTTCCTATATCGATATTGTACTAACTCGTTTTAGTATGCAAAATTCTAAGAAAGGTTTCTTACCTTTTAGATATGGAATTGCTCTATCAAAGGAGCAGTATCCGAGGACAGCTAAAGAGATAGAGAACATGATGGCAGTTCCTTATGCTTCAGCAGTAGGAAGCTTAATGTATGCAATGCTATGTACGAGATCAGACATCTGCTTTGCCGTAGGCATGGTCAGCAGATATCTGTCTAACCCAGGACAAGAGCATTGGACTGTTGTAAAGCATATTTTGAAGTACCTAAAAAGGACTAAAGAGTATATGCTAGTTTACCAGGCAGATAGTTTAGTTCCCTTAGGGTATACAGACTCAGATTTTCAGTCAGATAGGGATTCCAGGAAATCTACCTCAGGTTATGTGTTGACTTTGGGAGGTAGAGCCATTGTGTGGAGGAGTATTAAGTAATAATGTATTGCTGATTCCACCATGGAAGCCGAGTATGTGGCAGCCTCTGAGGCAGCCAAAGAAGCGGTTTGGCTCAGAAACTTTCTGTTGGACTTGGATGTGGTACCTAGTTTGCCTAAGTCTATTACACTTTATTGTGATAATAGTGGTGCAGTTGCAAACTCGAAGGAACCACGAGCCCATAAGACTGGCAAACATATTGAGCGCAAGTACCACCTGATACGAGATTTCGTAAAGAAAGGAAAAGTTGCTGTGATCAAGATAGCATCAGCCGACAACCTAGCTGATCCCTTTACAAAGAGCTTACCAGCTAAGGCTTTTGATAGTCATGTTGAGGGAATGGGAGTCAGATGTGTAGCAGCATGGCTTTAAGTATAAGTGGAAGATTTGTAACAGTATACTGAAAAGCAATACTTTGAGTATAAGTGGGAGATTGTTAGGGTTATATACTAAAAGCATCACATTTTTAGTAACCTTATTTCCTTAAATTTTGAATGAGAATCATATGGGCAAATATTTGCATATTGTATTTGTTGCAAGTGTTAACACAAATGTCTGATATTCTATATTGTAGATAATATGGTGTGTGGTGTCACACATAAGATCATATTATCAGTTCCCTATGGAGTATATAAATAGTTCACAACCTAGATGGACTTGGACAATCTATTGGAAAGGTTGTAGAGTAATCTGGTATTAGTCTATCTTGACTATAGGTTTACACTAGTACACTTTGTGTGTATTGAACAGGACCACTTGAGGTTGTTCTCTTTGTACTGACTACATAAGAGAACAAACACCTCTGTTATTATGGATGCTTGTGCTCTTAACCCGGATATAATAACGGACATGTATATACAGTGTGCATTATTTTGACTCATAATAGAGTGAGATTCATTATGGATCAACAACCTCTATGAATTGGGTAATAACATTGTATGTATGATGAGCTGTTAATTATAAATGGAATCCATGTCCCGATACATCGGGTTGATGATATCCCCTTAAGGAGCTCATAAGGATTGTCATGTAAACCCTGCAGGTGGATTATATCCGACATGACAAATAAAGTTGAGCGGTACTACTTAAGGATAAAAGATGTCGAATCAATATAGTTGTCAGTAACTTAATTTGATCGACGGACATACGATATCTTAATATGGAGAGCCAAACGAGCATATAATAAAAGGAGCCCACAAACATAATTTGGAATTAGGGAGGTAGTGCAACAATAGCTCATTAGTGGACCGAGCTATTGTTAATGGGCCTGGATTGTGTGTTCGGGCTGAACACGGGATATCCAGATCCGTTAGGAGGCCTAACCCTAATTTCTCCTCATGGTACCTGTCGTAGCCTATATATATCCTCTATTCTCTGGCCGCCATATTTCGGATCAGAAATCTGAAACTTTTTCTAAATTCGTGATTCACGTAAGGAGAGAAAGAGAGGGCTGCCAAGGAGAATAAAAGGTTGGGAGATCGTCGCCCACACGACGTCCAACTCGAGAAAGGAATACGTGCAGAAGATCTTGGGGTCGTCCGCTCGAGATTGCCAAGAATTACTTGTCTCTTTTCCGCCGCAGGTATAATTAGTGAACCCTAGTTTCTGCCTATGAAGGGTTAGAACACGTATTAGATCTATTTAACTTTCTATCGATCAATACGCACACCAAAGGAAGGGTCCTGGGAATCCCCAGTTCCATCAATATTTTGTATATATATTTTATTAATACTAATATATTTTCAATTTTGGAAAGTTTTTATTTATAGAAAGTGTCTACGTGTAATCCTAGTTGGCAATAGTTTATATTTGACCCAAAGTCCAACCCAAACCTATGTAGACATGTTGAGCATTAATATATATTAATAATTTTTTTAATATGTAATTCAGATTTGGATTGTATTTATATAAGATAGATTTAATTAGTCTATATTAGGAAAGACCTTTATAATCCTCAATCCAATCAATTAGCAAACTCATCAAATAACCAAACAAACTAAGTGGACCCCACCCTATAATATTCGGCCAAGTACTCCCCCCTTGGTCGAACATTCCAAGAGAAATAGGATTCTAATTCCTATACATACATGAAACCCATAAAAGCCCATACATATATATTAACTTTAAGCCAAACCCAAACCCTAACTTAATTCTCCCTTCCTTTTTCTCTCCATAGTCGACCAACCCCCTCTCCTCCTCCAAATTTTGGCAGCACCTCCTCCATCCAAATCCATCATCTTCATCTCCGCCATCATACAACTCTTTCTCATCCATAAAAACTCCTTCTTCCATCCTTCTTCCATCCAAACTCCACCAAACAAACCCTAAAAACTCTATCTTCTCCATCCAACCATCTAGAGCCATTGCCAACCCCTCCAAACTTATAAAGATAGGATTAGCAAGCAAGAATAGCAATAAAGGTGGGAGCTTTGGCAAGGAGAAGCCTCAACAACCCAACTAGCAAGGACTTTTGGTAAGAAATCCTAATTTTTTCATCTCAAACCTATGCTATAATTCTTTAGAAATTCTATTATTAAATTTGTAAAAATAATATTTTGATACCTTTTTTATTTATTTTCACCCATAAAAGTTTCATGATTTATAGTCGTAATATTCATGTTTCGATAGGATCAAATTTAACCCCGTTGTGAAGAAACTATAAGTTATTGGTGGTTATTTTCAAAACTGAATTTTATGTGTGTTCATATATATAAATTAGGATTTTTTAAGTATTTTTTCCATGAATTTTGCAACTCAAATCTGGTCGAGAAAATAAGGGATCAAAACTAGCTTTTTCGGGTAATCTGCCGACTTAGAATGTTCTAAATTAGTAGTATAACTTAACTCTTGTATTCATGTCTTAATTCTGAGATATAATATACTTTAAATTCTTTATAAAATATATTTTTGATTATTTTAGCTATTTTGAGTAATTGGTCATGTTCAGGACGAGTTTCGGGTAGACTAGCTGACGTAGTAGTCAACTAGTCACATAATTCTTTATAAATCGTAATTCTAGAATTTCAGAGTTAATACTGTAGAAAATAGTTTTAAATATTATTTTTAGAAATTTTCTATGATTTTTAAGTGTGTTATTGAAGTGGGATCATAACCGATTAATTGGAAGGTCGAAAATCCTAAAACTGTGTTCCGAGGTCTCGTTGGACATGTATGTATGTTATACAATTTAAGTAGTCCTATAAGATATTTGAATATAGTTAAAGTAGTTTAAAACACTAATTTAGTTAATTAAGTTCTGTTATAAGTTTCATAAGTAGTTAAATAAATTATTTAGGAGCATTGTATTCCGAAGGCGTGGACACGAGAGCGAGACTTCATCTTCACATCACGGAACCAGGAAAGTACACCTTGCCAAACTTTACATTACTTACATGCTTTTCCATATTGCTATTTTTCATATCTTACTTAGTTCCATATTTCTTCTGTTCCATGTCATGGTTATTCTAGTTTTACGTGCACGTAGATTTTTACTCTTTTTTATATTACTTGTTCTACTTTCTTATGTTGTTCATGTCTAGTGATAGTGTTGTTTTGTCCATGCTATGATCTCCTGACCTGTTTGACTTGGACTTGGCCTTAGTCTGATTTTCGGTACTTGATTGACTTGACCCAGTCATGATCATTTGATTTGACCCTGACCTTTTATTAGCTAGACATGACTATACCTGACCACCTCGTTCGTGATCTCCCATCGAGTCCGAATGAGCCTTACTATAGTTAGGGATTCCCCATCGGCTACTGACTATAGGACTGTGAGCTCCCATCGGGCTGCGGTTATCCTAACTTACTTATAGTCACGCTTGATAGCATTATCTTTGACGGTATTCCATTTATACTTATTCTTTAGTCTCATATTGTTCCTTGTACCATTTCCTATTTTCTCACATGTTATTTATTGTACAGTAGGCATGTATATTATTTGTCTTGCTAGTCCTCTGAGGACCTGGTGATCTCTCCAGGCTTAGTTAGAGACGAGAACTACCCTGAGGTATACAGTTTTGGAGTCGAGGCGGGTGATGTACCTTCACAGGAGGACGAGATAGTGGCTGAAGACTTCTCTTGAGACATGTCTCTTTTAAACTTAATACTTTATTTTCTTTTCATCAGTGGACATGTAGTTGATACTTTGTTTCCTTTTTATTGTGATTTTGGGATGTCTTACCCACACAGTTATTATTTCTATTTCATGTTGGACAGATCTTTCTCGTCAGTATAATTTTATTGGACTTGATACCTCGTGTCTTATTTTCTGTGTGGATGAGATTAGCTTTGTACCAGTGACTTGTACTATATTCTGGGTTGTTATCATGATTTACTGCTTAAGTATTTTGCTAGTGGACTTATTATTAGATTTGGCCTATTGGTGAAGTGTTGTTGGCATGTACCGTATCCTAGTCCTATACGTATTTTGGGACTGAGGCATTATAAGAGTGATGCTTGGAGGTTCTTTGATATTGTGTCAAATCATATCATTGAATCTCGTGATACATAATTCTTTGAAGATAAATTTACAAGGCACAAGAACATTGTTCAAGCAAATATTCCGGAGAACAATGTGAGTACATAGGAGGCTCAAGTTCCATACGAAGAGGTAGTCCAAGAAGATATTGTTGCTACATAAACAACTATTGAACCAGAACTCGTAGAATCTGATCTAAGCAGGTGAGAAGACAGAAGGACTTCGGAGAGAATTTTGTCACCTATGATGTAAAAGCTGACCCGCTTATCTATGATGAGGCGATAAAGACCAGAGATGCTGTCTTCTAGAAGGAGGCTGTTAATGATGAGTACAACTCGATAACCTCCAACAATACGTGGGTGTTGGTCGATCTGCCTGAAGAAATAAAACCAATCGGATGTAAATCGATCTTCAAGAAGAAGATGAAGGCTGATGGAACTATTGACAAGTTCAAGGCAAGATTAGTTACCAAGGAGTTTTCTAAGAAGCAGGGGATCGATTATTTTGACACATATGCTCTAGTAGTGCGGATGATGACCATCAGGATGTTGATTGCTCTGAGCGCAATTCATAAGCTGGTAATTCATCATATGAATGTTAAGACCGCTTTCCTGAATGGTGAATTGACCGAACAAATTTACGTGCAACAGCCAGAAGGATTCATCATCAAGGGCCTCGAAGAAAAAGTCTGTAAGTTGGTAAAATCTCTGTATGTTCTGAAGCAAGCTCCCAAGATGTGGCATGAGAAGTTTGATAAAGTCATAAGATCAAATGGCTACAAGGTCAGCGAGACAGACAAATATGTATACACAAAGTTTGCTGACAGAAAAAGAGTTGTTGTTTGTCTGTATATGGATGACATGCTAATCTTGGGTACAGATCTAGAAAGTGTCACTGAGACAAAGAAGTTCCTCTCATCTAAGTTCAGCATAAAGGACTTAGGGGAAGCCGATGTTATCCTGGAGATAAAGATCATCTGGACGGAAACTGGAGTGGCATTATCACAGTCTTATTAGATTGAGAAGATGCTTATACGCTATGGGTATCAGAATCTTCCAGAGATCGATACGCCTTATAGGTGTGACAAGAAGCTGAAGCCAAATACAAGAAAAAGCGTCAGACAGTTGGAGTACTCAAGCGTCATCGGAATTTTTATGTATGCGACTACTGCCACAAGGCATGACAATACTTTTATCGTGGGGATGCTGAGTCGATTCACGGGCAATCTAGGTGTCACGGCCCGCACCCGCTTTTCGGGATATAAGTACATGTCCAAGCCAGCCTACATCGCAATGTCGACGGTAGAACGCTGTCAATGCCATGATGCTCATAATAACATAATAAGAAACTTTATTTGCTCATTCTAAAACTAAATTATTTTACAACATTTCAAAGTTTATATTTAATCCAAGTATATTGTCTCACAAAAGAAAATAAAATAACTAATCTATCTAACTAATCTTCTAGGTTGACCTCAGCATACCCATGCCTCCAAAATTGCTAAGAGAAGTCACGACTAACCTGAAAAATATTGGTTTCCAGTCAGAAATAGAACGAATAGATTCTAACAGCAGTTCCAATAATTTGACAAAATTTATAAAACAATAAATAATATTAAAGTACATGATGAGTGGATCAGCAGAAAATTATGGAAAGAAACATGTGAGTAAAACAAGAGAGCATCGCATTCAAGACAATGATGTAACTATATTAAACGACTGAAACATGAACTGTAATATAGCAAGACTACCTCTAACTAGTGAGTTGAAATACACTTTTGACATGTAAACGGCTAAGGATAAATCTGGCACCCCGTATATAAATTGTGCGACTGCGATCAGACACGATCAGACATAATGGGACATTTATGGGTATATTTACATGTCTACTAGTGTATTTTTCCGCCCGGCTAGTAATCATGGATCCAAACAGGTCACGAACACGGTAATAGATTGGTCAAGAACAACATGTAAAGAATCCATAACTACTATCTCGTGTAATCATCGTGCCGAATATCAACAGGATATCAATATAAAACACTACTAAATACTTGAATCATAGAGATAATCAAATATAAAATTATCAGAGATGTACTCGCCTGAGGTCCTTAGTTGATGAAATCGATACTACCAACCACTCAAATGAGCCACGAAAGCCAACTCGTTCAACCGTCTCCGGATGCTAAAACAGACATCACCAACGTGTTTGTCATAAAATAAATGTATAAGAATGCCTGTCCAAAAGTCCAATTCTGGACACATGAACAAAATTGTAATTTCAGATCAAAACGATATCCGTCGTTGGACCCGCTTTGCACCAAAAAGTGTGCCAGTACTTAGGGTCTCTAAAGTCGTCAAACTATATATCTACGGGTCTGTTTTGATAAGGCGAATCCAACCGTATGTCCAAAGTTAGATTTCGACGGGCCGTGCACAACTTCGCCCGTTGGATCGGGTCGCGGGCCCGCCAAAATAGCATTCCGGTCGACCTTTTCAGAATCGGACCAAACTTGGCATACAGGACCAAAAAATGATACGGTCCTGTTGGCGCAAGTTTTATCTCGAGATGACAAACATGCACGAAGTAATTGACTAATTTGCAAAGAGGTCGATAAGGGATATCTAGACGGATACGTCTCGATTTCGTCGCACACGCACAACGAAATTGAGTTCTGTCGAATCTCACACGTCCATAACATCCATACGCATCTTTTGATGCTAACAGGTTGCGACCACATCATCCGGTTTGTCGGGATGCACGTCGTATCGATGAAAATTCTAATTTTGAAAACTATTTTCTATCAAGTTTTTTCTGATGTTCACATTAACTTATCTCACTGTCTAATTAACTAGAATTAAATCTATTAATAGGTTTTCCTTGTCCTGTATGTTGTCTTCAATATTATTCAAATGGTTTTCGAAATTGTTCAAGGATTTGACAAAAGCTGGCCTTCCAAATCGAGTTTTTGAACACAAAACAGTTCAATTTTTTGAACAGTTTTTTGCCATCTTTGCATCGATATTTTGAGCGATCAGTTGGGGTTCGTATCATTCTATTTGAAGGGGATTCAAGAGGGTGATGTTGAGTTCATACCAGAGAAAACGGATCATGCACATATATAAATCCTAGTATCCCTAAATACTAAAATAGTTTAACCAAAATATTGTAATTACTAAATATTATGTAGAAAGAAACATTATGTTACATATATTTATTATAAAATCTCTATATACTAATACACACATTTTTAGATAAGCAACCAAAATACTTATCAATGCATTTTATATGGGTACACCTATAAGTTCCCTCAAATGCACAAGGATATCTAAGAAAATTATATATTATACTTTTTTAAGGGAAATAGAAGTTAATAGCAATTTAATGTATATATTATATTTAATATTCAATTTACAGAATTTACACCCTAGATTATAAAATGAGCTATATATATATATATATATATATATATATATATATATATATATATATATATATATATAATATAATATATTTATATAAATATATATATATATATAATATTTATATTTAATCCCCCTCATTTTATTTCAGAAAGGCTCAAAATGCCGAAGCCTGTACAAGTATACCCCTAGGCACAAAATGCCGAAGCCTATACAAGTATACCAACAAAACCTGAAGACTGGAGGTTAGAAGAGAAGAGAAACCCAAAAGTATGTCTGGCCATGCGAATAAATGTTCATGATCTTACGGCACTACCAGAGGACCTTCCATATGATCTTGTCGACGGAGTACTGGTGGCCCTCATATCTCGCCTTGTTATGATTCTTCATATGACCCACGTTGCAGCTGCCGCTACGATCTGGCATCCGTGGGAAACGGAGGCCCAGCCAGCCAAGAGATCGTATAAGCACCCGCCTCCCTGAGCTTATCTGCAATGCTGGGACAGTACTCTCCAGACCTTGACGGGTAATTCTCCCTGACAGAGGATGTGGTCGACGGTTTCCGTCTGACGCTCTGAACAGCAATTGTATGCAGAAGCTAAGCTGAACCCAATAGTATGCATATTGTCATCAGTGGGTAACTTCTTTCGAAAGGCTCTCCAAAGAAGGATGGACCACTTCTTGGATATGCAAGTCTGCCAGAATGCGGCAATGATCGGAGATGGCATCCCACGACCACGGGCCACTTGTCTGGCCGAGCACACTGAAAAGCAGCTCGAAGGTTTGGCCGACCACCGTAGCTCATCTGCTTCGGTACCGATCTTCAGACCTCGTCGTCGGATGCAATCTTCAGCCTCATCTCCGGCCCAATCACGGACCTTGCCCCAATTCCAGTCATTTCCAGAAGAATCCCACAATTCCTTGATCCTGATGTTCCCCCGGGCCGCCGAAAGGCTGGGGAGCATGGTGTCTCCAGCCTAAAGTTCTAAGAAGGTTGAGGATTCTCTATCGTCCAAATGAAGGCATATCACTGGTTCGACAATAGTACGCCCGATGAGAATACACCGCCACGCTGCTGAGGATCTACTGTTGGGGATGGCCTGTGACGGGTGAATGTGCTTGAAGTATCTGGCCTTCATAAATCTAGCCCATAAATTCTGACTCGTACGAAGCTTCCACCACAGCTTCATCGAAAAGGCATCAGTAATGTGAGAAAGTTTTACGAAGCCCATGCCCCCTTCCTCGGTGGGCCTAGCCATGGTGTCCCAACTTGTCCAATGATGCTTGACGTGGCCTCCACTGTGCCCCAAAAAGAAGTCGCTAAGAATGCTTTCAATCGAAGAAAGCACATTCTTGGGAGGGGAGCACGCTGCCAGGGTATATATGAGTATAGATGTGAGAACATATTTGATGAGGATCATCTTGCCGCCTGGGGATAAGGTTGTGTTGTGCCACCCCTCCAGTTTTCTCCTGATTTTGTTAATTAGCTCATCAAAAATACCAGCGTTAGATTTACCGTACATGAGGGGACATCCGAGGTATTGGAACGGAGGGTGTTCAATGGAGAAAGAGGTGATATTGGAGATGCCAGCCGCGTTCTCTCTCTTGATGTTGTGGTGGGCATAGATGAAACTCTTAGCAGGATTGACCTTCTGGCCAGAGCAAGAGAAGTTTCTCTGGAGGGTGTTGTGGACCATATCCACCGACCCGGCATCCCCGGATGTGAAGATGAGGATATCGTCTGCATATGCCAGGTGGGTGATGATCGGGCAGCTGCTGGCAGTATGAAAGTGCTGGAAGTTCAGGGTGCAAGCCATATTGTTCAGATTTCTGCTCAAGGCATCCGCCGTAATGATAAAGATGGTGGACGATAAGGGGTCTCCTTGCCTGATGCCATGACTCGATTTGAAGAATCCGTCGGCTGGTCCATTGATAACCGTAGAAAACCACGAGTTGCTGATCGATCTCCAAACGATATTGGTCCAGGTTTTCGAAAATCCAAAGGTCCTGAAAACCCAGATCATGAATTGCCAATCCAGCCTGTCATAAGCTTTCTCTATGTCCAGTTTGATCGCGATGTTGCCACCTCTAGCAGAAAGTTTTATGCAGGTGATTAACTCTTGAGCTAGCATAATGTTACCCTGGATGTTTCTTCCTCGGACGAAGCCACTTTGCTCCTCACAAATGATCTTGGATAGAAAGTCTAACATACGGAAGGCGATGATCTTGGATATGATCTTGTTGGTGAAGGTGCACAAACTGATGGGGCAGAAGTCACGAAAAGTCTCTGGGTTATCTTTTTCGGGATGAGGATTAGGTTGGCGGAAGAGATGGCTCTGGGTAAGTAGCTCCATAGAAGAAGGCAGTTACCGCTTCATGTATGTCTTTCTTGATTATATCCCAGCACTGTCGGAAAAAAAACCCAAAAATCTGTCGGGTCCCGACGCACTGTGTGCATCAAGGGTCCAGACCGCATCTTTTACCTCCTACTCGGACGGAGGGAGTTCCAGCTGGATGTTATCGGTGTCGTTTATGAGCTGTAGGATCTCAGCCAGGAAGTTGTTGTCCCTGTAAACCCTTTTTTTGGTGAACAACTGAGAGTATAACTTTACGGCAGCTACTTGGATTTCTCGTTGGTTACAGATGATTTTACTAGATTCGTCGACGATCTGATGGAGGGTGAGTTTCTGTCTGCAACCGTCGGCACAGGCGTGGAAGTAGGCTGTATTTTTATCCCCCTCGCTGTCCCATTTAAGCCTCGTTTTCTATTTCCAAAAGTCTATTTCTACTTTCAGTCGTAATTTGATAATAGCTTTGGTGAGGTTAAGGGCGGTCCTGGCTGTTGGCGATCGGCCTGTCGTAAATAGAGCCTCTGTACAAGTGACATCATCTTCGGCGACGCGAACGGCCTGAAAAATATCCCTATATGCCTGTTTACTCCAAGCCGAAAGGGCTTTCCTCGTCGCCTTAAGCTTGTTGGCTACCCTGATGAGCGGGTCGGAGGAACCCGCGCGGTTCTAAGCTTCCGCAACAACGTGCTTGAATTGGGGGTGTTCGCTCCAGAAGTCGAAATAACTGAAGTTCTTTTTAATTTGACTGGAGGTGCTTTTAATTTCAACCAGCAGGGGAGCGTGGTCGGATTCGGTGGCATTGAGGTGAGATAGTTTGGAGATGATCCCCATTTCATACCAGAGGGTGTTCGTGAGGGCCCTATCTAGACGGAAGTATTGCCGACGGTCACCTTCCTGCATGTTGCACCAGGTAAACGCATTGCCTGTGAGCTGGAGTGGAGAGAGGTTGACATTAAAAATGAAGTTGTTGAAATCTTGCATGGTCGAATGGGGAGGAGGGCGGCCGCCAGACTTCTCCTCTCTACAGGTGATAGCATTAAAGTCCCCAATACAAAGCCAAAGTAGGTTAATGTGGTTGAGGTGGATGTCGAGGAGGTCGTTCCAGAGCTGTTTGCGTTCAGCAATGTCACAACTGCCATGAACCGCAGACAGAATGGCACACTTAGGGAGGAAGGGGTGTTCCATCCAGCACGAGAGAGCCTGCCTTGAATCCTGGATAACTCCGATCTTGAAGTCCGTCGAGCAGAGGATCCAAATGTCGTAGTTGCCTGCAATGGCAGTATTGAATCCTAACTGCAGCTGGATGGTTTTGATTTTCTTGGGGGTGATCTTGGGTTCTAGGACAATCAAGATGTCAATCTTGTGGAGTTTTTTGAGGCTAGTAAGTCGCCTCATGGTGGGTTTGTTCGCCAGGCCTCGAACATTCCAGGAGAGGATGTTAAGCATTAATGCTGTTGGTGGAGGCATTTTTTGTCCACTTGGCTGCGGATTTGATGCTCATGGTCGACAGCTCACTGGCTTTTATTTTACCTATTTTTTTGGTGTTGATGGTTGCCATCGCTACCATGGAGTTGTCAAGGATTGGTTCCTCGGCTGTGATTGGGGGGTGTCATTTGCGGGTTCGAGCCTTTCTCCAGTGGAATCCAGGATGGCCTCTCCGGGGAGGATAATGAGGGTGTCTTCTGCGCATCCGAATAGTTCTTCTACAGACTGGAGGGGAAATCCTGCGGCCATGACCTGTTGTCCTCTAAGGACCTGTTCTTGTCCCAGGATCGCTAGGGCTTCATCGACGGTAACCACATCGCTAGAGAGATGGCTGACAAAGAGCTTGGTTGGGACTGTTAGGGAGTCTTGGGAGGATTCCACAACAGCATCTGAGGGGATATCTATGGATGACACCATCTCTGAGATCGATCCAAGGGGCTCGTAAGAGTCTTCGAGGACAACAATCGCCTGAGAGGGCTCAGTGGCTTCTGGGTCAAGGGCATTGAACTGATTGGAGAGGGGGAGGGATGGGGTGGTGTCATGAACCATTGTTGTGCCAGGGGAGGCAACATTGACTGGCGTGCCTCCACAATCATCGAATCTAACGTGGGTGTTTAGAAGCAGAAGCAGGGAGAGGTGGGCTGCGGTTGTTGATTCCTGTCGACTTTTATAGGGCGTCTTTCCGGACTGTTTTCCTCTTGAGCTCTGGGTGAAGACGAAAACATGTTCTGCTAGGTGTCCTCACAAATTGGCAGTGTTTACAGAAAATGATGTGATTGTCGTAGACTATTTGCTGGGTGTGCGTCTGGTTGCCTAGCTCAAGGAGAATGTGATTGGGGGGCTCATTGGTAAGGTCGAGTTCCACACAGATTTTAGCGTAGTGAGCTTTAGTAAGGTTGCTTGTTTCTTCTGCTGTGACCACATATGTCCCAAAGAGTTGGCGATCCGTTTAAAGGCTGCAGGAACGAATGAGATAAGGGAAAGGTTGGGAAGGGTCACCCAGGCCGCAACCGTCGCTGAGTCTTCTTTGGTGTTGAAGTCCGCTGACCACCTAATAATCTTCATCTGGTAGGAGTCAACCCTACTGGTGCCCTTGGACCACACAGTCCTGTGGTCAAGCTCGGAGGAGAGGTGCAGTAAAATATGCCTGGGGTGCAACCCTGTATTCTGCGGAAAGCCACCAACTGGCAATAACCTCCTTAACCCAGTCAAGTTTCGGGCAACCAGAGGAAAATTTGAGGACGAAAGTGTGGGGAAAGGAGGTAGAAAGAGAGGACAGTTCCTGATCTGAGAAGGGGACCTTAGGTACAGGAGATTCCATAGGGTACACAACATTGGGTAGTGGTACGTCGGGGAATAGGAAACCCTTCTTGACTGCACGGTCCGGGTGAAGCTTGTCGGCATAAGAAGGCATTGGGACACCAGACGAAGAGGGGGTAGCCAGGGCATCGCAGATGGGGGCACCACAGAGGAGGTCAGGGAGGGCAAAGCAATAGCCAGTCTGGAAGCCAAATCCGGGCGGGGGCTTCGGGCCTCTGGGGAGGAAAGAGAGCGGAAGGAGGGGGCGGGGCGGAGGGGAGTTTGGGCTCGTCAACAAGGAGGTAGGCTCGAACTATCGGGTCGGGTCTCGCACGCTAGGCCCAAGAGAAAGAAGGTCAGCCGGGAGCTCGCAACCTGGAGCAGTTGACGATCCTGGATTGCAGAGACGGGTAACAGCAGATCCGGGCGACGAGGCGATGGGGCCTCTGCCAACTTGGACGTCCGCATAACAAAAGGACGCGCCCGCCGCCCCAAAATCCGGAGGCGATGGAAGGGCGCTCACGGGGGGAGGGAAAAGCACCCGAGGGGCCAACACACGATGACTGGGCAGGAAATGCGCCTACGACGGAAGGGGGCCCAGTGGCCGAAGAAGCGGTCGAAAACCCAGAGCGCGAAGGCGACGAGGGCACCGAAAAGGTGCCCATCTTCGGTTACAGGGGCCATGCGCCCACGGCAGGAGGAAAAGGCCATGCGCCCACTACAGCAGGGGAATGGGGCCATGCGCCCGAAGTTGGATGGATGGGCCATGTGCCCGAAGCCGAAGGAAGGGGCCAAGCGCTCGAAGACGAAGGAAGGGCCATACGCCCAACTGGGGAGGGGGCCATGCGCCCAACGGGGAGGGGGCCATGCGCCCAAAGCATCCTGGCCAGCAAGGGAGGCGTAAGCAGCGTTAGGGAGGGGCTCTGTGCCCAAAGGTGAGGGGGCAGCACTGGGCCCCACACGAATGTGGTCTACTGCTGCATGCAGAGATTCTCCCTCATTGAGCGTAGGGCTCGAGGCGAGAACAGCAAAATTTAAAAACTGTGGGCGGGAAACCAGCATTCCCGAGAGCGACTCTGGCGCGGAGGCCGAAGCGCCTGCACCGCGCCAGATCCACGAGGGAGGAGGGTTGGCCTCAAGGGCGGGGAAGGAGATGGGGACTCCGGCGAGAGCGGGAAGCACAGGGCCACGCCAGGCCGCCGGGGGGAGGGAGGCTGCAAGAGGATGGGACGACGAGTGGGGATGGATAACGGAGGAGGTGGAAGGGGAGGAAGGAGGGTGGGAGAGGTGGATGGTCGGCGGTAGAGGGTGAGCGGAGGCGGGGAAACAGGAGGGCCGCGAGGGGGGGCGAAGAGGGGGACCGCCCGGAGAACGCGAGGAGGTCGGATGGAAGGGCCATGGGGGGCTAGGAAAGGAGGAAGGGGAGGAGGGGAAGGGAGAACGAGCGCCAGAAGGGCCTCCGGGCGCTGGCTAGAGACGGGAGGGAGCTCCCGCTAGGGAGAGCTCGAAGGAAGGAGGAGCAACATCTCGATTCGATTATAACTCTCTCTCTCTCTCTCTCTCTCTCTATCTATCTATATATATATATATATCTATATATATATATATATATATATATATATATATATATATATATATATATATATATATATATATATATACATGGACGCCTTGGTCGCATTACTTGACCTACATGGGCTTGGGTTGGGTTCGGGTCAAGTCCGGGCTAAATTGGTACAACCGGATCTCCTAAAAGTTATAATATTGATAATTAACTAAGTAAATTTTTTATAGGGGTCAATTCACAACTTTGACTGATTTTTTTAGTTAGAATACACATATTGCTCGGCCTTCCTACCATGACTAATACACTAGTCAAAGCATGCCACTGCACTATCCGTGCCATAATTTCTAGTCATCTTGTACTCCAAATTTTAACCATGACTATGGCCTTCTATAAAAATAAATAAATAAATAAATAACTATTTATAAAATTCCCAAAAATCACTATTCAATTCAAAATTAAAAAAAAAATCTTTTGAAATTTCTAGAAGAGGGATGACAAATCTACCCAACACAGAAATAAATTCGTCGTCAAATTTAAGGACTAGGATGATCAAATATTTCTAAGATTTCAACTAAATATTGAATCAAAATCAATCCATAATGACTTAAAAATAATTCTAGATTTTATTAATATCTAAAAATACAAACCAAATATAAATATAACACTTGGTATAGTAATAAATTAAAAAGGTACCAAGTATTATCAAATAACCTGTAAAATATATTTGGATATGTCAAAATTTTAGTAAACATTTATCTAATAATTTGTCATCGTAAGTAAAATTTAATATCATACAAATATATTTATAAATTAGAATTATAGAAATAATTGACAATAATCTGTAATTATTTTAAAAAATAATACTACATATTTAACAGACTTAGCCAAAACTAAACTTACTATTTCGTAACCATAACACTTTTCGATAATATATTTTTATTTTTATTTTATTTTTTAAATAGTACTCAATAGTATCAAATAATATTTGAAACGCATCATGTAAATTTAAATCGAAATAATAAACGATCAAATACTTCTAGAAGCCTATAGTGAAAAATCTCTTTTTAAAAAATAACTTTGGCAAAAAAAATTCCCTTCAAAATATCTATTTTAGAAAAAAAAAATTCTAACTAGAAAACAAAGATAAAATAAATAAAATTTTAAAATCCGGGAAGTGGGCTTAAAATTCTACCCTCCTTAGAAAATTTTTTTACTTAGAATTTCAATGGACACGATTAGGTACGACTAAGAATATAACCAAAACAAAAAATTTCAATCCGATTGAGAACCACAATGATATAATCAAGATGATGATATGATTAATGATCACATTAGTCAGGCGTAATCGCGAGTAAAACCAAAATAATAAAATAAAATAAAAAGAAAACATGATTAAGCATGATCAAAATATATTATGATTGAGTCACGATTCAAGTTTTGTTTAAAGATGATCAAAGATTTTAGGTGAAGTCTAGAAGGAGCTATGATCACTTAGATATAATTTAAGATATAGTCACGATCATGGCTAATCATGCAAGTCATCCAAGCATGATAAAAATCAAAAGGTTGGCATGAGCATGAATAAGGTCAAAATAGTCGTAATCATAGTGGAATGGCAATATAAACATTGGCAATAATAGAGTTTGAAATATAGACACGACCATGACTATAGTCAAAATAGTTTAGTCACGATCAAAGTTGATTAGGAACGATCAAAATTTAACTTTCGTTTAGCACGATTTAACTCGATTAACTATTTAAGCAAAATTATTTAGGCACAATTACGGAGTCAAAATCTAGAAAAATATGCGAATTGACTCGATCGAAATATAGTCAAAAAAAAATGGTCTAGTTGTGATCAGAAAGTCGTAACAATGTTTCAAATCGAAATCGTTTTTAGCGCAATTCAATTATAGAATCATAATCTAGGTATGATTATGAATCTAGTAGAAGGAATTTAAAATAGGCTTAAACGATTTCTAGGGGAAAATAATAACGATACAAAAAAAGTGAAAAGATAAAAAAGAAAGGGTTCAAGAGATAAAAGGATAAGAACTAATCAAATTTCAGTCGAGAGTTCTTGAAATTTTGAACCATAAAAAATCGATAACCACATGCCAAAAAAAGGATATTGTCTCTATAATATTCGAAAATCATATATATATTTGAAGTCACCTTACCGAAAGGTTTTGCCTCGCCAGTGTACATCTGGCTGCAGTAACCCTTGGTTTCATGACGCAAGTATAATATAGTATCGAATACCCTATCAACTCTATCCAATATTGACATAAAGATAACTAAGGACAACCAGGACATAATTTTATCAATATTTTATAACTTACGCTTACTTGAAGTTACTTCAACATAAAGATCATGTCACGCTAGTGCGCTGCTGGCTGCAGTGAACCCGCAGTCTCGATAATTCAAATGAGTGGCGACAGTGCGCTGCTATCTTGCCATTGTAAGTCATCAAAATTTATTCCAACTATATCAATAAAATTTCAAAGTTGTTTCTAGAATTTCAAACAAGTCGATCATGATAGGAAAAGTGTAAATACCTGTTCTTGAATAAAAATATCATTTTCGAAAATCATACGATTGATTAGGAAAAAAATGATCGAAAGCAAGTGAAATATAAATTTTAATAATTTCACTAATATTCAAAGATCGAGAAAAAACATATATATATATATATATATATATATATATATATATATATATATATATATATATATATATATATATATATATATATATATATATATATATATACATATCTTGAATTTCAACAAAGCTAACTTGAAATAGAGATATGGATTATGGATCATGTTAGGTTCAAACTACATGGGTAAAATATTAATTTTTAGAGAAATGAATTACTACAAAAATTGGAAATTAAATAAGAAATATGGACCATACGATATGACGATGTAAGAGAAAACAGAAAATAAAATTGCACAAATGATCAAGATAGAAAAATGTAAGTATCTGTCACATCAGTCTCGATTCTTGAAAATATAATGGTTGATTAGGAAAAATCATTGAAGACAAAGAAGTATAAGCATTATAATTTCTATTTCATGGACACTCAATGATTGAGGGAAGAACTTTGATGAAAGAACTAACTCGAGATTCACATATGGACCAAAAACTATAAATCATAAGAGTAATTCCTCAAGGCAAAATAGGAAATACTAATTGGTATGGGTAACGGTGATAATATCTAGAGATGACAGAAAAAGATAATTTTAAAAAATATCAAGGTTAGGGGTTGAATTCTAGGAAGGCCTAAGTTATAGATGTATAGTCTACCCACATTGGATCCTATCATCATATCAAAATGTAATAGTATATCTATGAAAATCTCTCAAATTATCTAAATTTAATAAATCCTTACATATATTGCATGGCCTATTTAACAATCCTTAACTATCCAACAGTCAAGTTGAATAAGGGACTCATATTCCTAGTCATCCTCCTAAATCAATTTATTCCTAATTGTGAATGAGCATTTTCTAGTCGTAGGCTCTTAATAGTACGACTAACTTAAGTACTATCACAAGTTCATAATCTTTTGCGAAGACGACCTATATGGGCCAACACAAAAACTTGTCACGACCCGCTCCCACTTTTCGGAATACGAATGCGTGTCCAAGCTAGCCTACGCCGCAGTGTCGACGGTAGAACGTTGTCAAGGCCATGATGCTCATAATCACATAATAAGAAAACTTTATTTGCTCATTCACGAACTAAATTATTTTACAACGTTTCAAAGTTTACACTTAATCCAAGTACATTATCTCACAAAATAAAATAAAATAACTAATCTATCTAACTAATCTTCTAGATTGACCTCAGCATACCCATGCCTCCAAAAGTGCTAAGAGAAGCCACGACTAACCTGAAAAATATTGGTTTTTAGTCAGGAATGGAACGTGTATATTCTAACAGCAGTTCCAATAATTTGACAAAATCTGTAAAACAATATATAGTACTGAAGTACATGATGAATGGATCAGCAAAGAATCATGGCAAGAAACATGTTAGTAAAATAGGAGAGCATGGCATTCAAGAAAATAATGTAACTATAATAAACGACTGAAACATGAGCTGTAATATAGCAAGACTACCTCTAACTAGTGAGTTGAAATACACTTTTGACATGTAAACGGCTAAGGGTAAATCCGGCATCCCGTACGTGAATTGTGCGACTGCTATCAAACATGATTAGACATAATAGGATGTCTTTGGGTATGTTTACATGTCTACTAATATACTTCCCCGCATAGCTAGTACTCATGAATCCAAATAGATCATGAACACGGTAATAGATTGGTCATGAACACCATGTAAAGAATCCATTACTATCTCATGTAATCATCGTGTCGTGAATCAATAGGATATCAATATAAAACACTACTAGGTACATGAATCATAGAGATAATCAAATATGAAAACTATCAGAGATGTACTCACCTGAGATCCTTAGCTGATAAAATCGATACTACAAACCACTCAAATGAGCCACAAAAGTCAACTCGCGCAACCATCTCCGGATGCTGAATCAGACATCACCAACGTGTTTGTCATAAAAGAAACATCTAAGAATGCATGCCCAAAAGTCTAATTCTGAACACATGGAAAAATCATAATTTTGGATCAAAACGATGTCCGTCGTTGGACCCACTTTGTACTGAAAAGCGTGCCAGTATATACGGTCTCTAAAGTCGTCAAACTATATGTCTACGCGTCCGATTTGATGAGCCAAATCCAACCGTATGTCCAAAGTTGGATTTCAGTGGGCTGTGTACAACTTCGCCCGTTGGATCAGGTCGCAGGCCCTCCAAAATAGCGTTTCGGTCGACCTTTTCAGAATTGGACCAGACTTGTCTTACAGGACCAAAAAAATGATACGGTCTTGTTGGCACAAGTTTTTTCTGAAGATGACAAACATGCACAAAGTAATTGACTAATTTGCAAAGAGGTCGATACGGGATATCGTGACGGATACGTCTCGCTTTCGTCGTGCACGCACAAAGAAATCGAGTTCTGTCGAATCCTACACGCCTACAACATCCATACGCGTCTTTTGACGCTCATATGTTGCGACCACGTCGCCCAGTTTGTCAGGACGCACGTCGTATTAGTGAAAATTCTAATTTTGAAAATTGTTTTCTATCAAGTTTTTCCTGATTTTTACATTGACTTATCTTCCTGTAATCTATGTCCTATATGTTGTCTTCAATATTATTCAAATGGTTTTCGAAATTGTTCAAAGATTTAACCGAAGTTGACCTTCCAAATCGGGTGTTTTGAACCCAAAATTGTTCTATTTGCGAACAGTTTTCTACCATCTTTGCATCGATTTTTGAGCGATCAGTTAGGGTACGTGTCATTCTATTTGAAGGGGATTCAAGAGGGTGATGTTGAGTTCATACCAGAGAAAACAGATCATGAAACGATCGACTGTATGCGACAAAACATCGCCGCAAAACTTCCTTCACAGAGTGTTGCTACTGCTGCTGTATACTCTGTCTCGGGTACGGCAGGCGCATTTTTCAGTACTGTGGTCGGCCTCCTGCGGCCCACACGATCGTGGGATGGCCGCCCATGTATATATATATATATATATATATATATATATATTGCCAAAACACTCTCCATATTATTCCATAAAAAGAAAAGCCATAGCTATACAAGTATACCAGAAGGCGCAAAATATCGAAGCCTATGCACGTATACTAACAAAAGGAGGGGAGAAGGAAACCCAAATGTCTAGTCCCGGAAGATGAGGGAGTTCCAAAAAATCGTGTGGTCGTGATGACAGAGGGACCTCCGTTTGCTACATTGTCGAATGGTCTCTCCAATAAGCTGGTCTGTGGAGTAATGATGGCCTTCATATCTAGCCTTGTTGCGGTTCTTCCAGATTACCCACGTGGCAGCTGCAGCTACGATCTGGTGGCCATGGGACGCAGATCCCTATGCCGCTACGAGGTCGTCGAAGCACCCGCCTCCAGGAACCATCCTGCAGCGTTGGAAAAGAACACTCCAGACCTTGACTCGGAGGTCTCCCTGAGAGAAGATGTGGTCCACCGTTTCCGATTGACGATCCGTGCAGCATGTGCACGCGGATGAAAGGCTGAACCCGATAGAATTGAGAGTGTCATCGGTGGGGAGGATCTTGCGCAGGGCTCTCCAAATGATGAAGGACCACTTCTTAGGGATGCATGTCTGTCATAAGGATGCAATGCTAGGGGAGGGCACCGTAGTACCATGGACCACTCTCCTGGCAGATCTAACCAAGAAGCAACCCGAAGCATTAGCCGACCACCGGATCTCGTCAGCGTTGGACCCGATCGTCACTCCGCATCGGCGGATGCGCTCGACTGCCTCTGGGCCGGCCCAGTCCCGGACCTCGATCCAACTCCAAATGTTATTGTTGGAGTCCCACTTGTCCTTGATCTTACAGTTCCTGTAGGCTTCTGAGAGGTTCGTAAGTAAGGATTCTCCAACCCATCTCTCCAGAAATGTCGATGATTCACCGTCACCCACTTGAAGATGCATCACAGGTTCGGCTAGAGAACGCCAGTTGAGCATGCACCGCCACGCCGTAGAGGATCTACTGTTAGAGATGGCCGTCGAAGGGTAGATGTGCTTAAAGTATATTGCCTTCATGAACCTGGTCCATAAGTTCTGTAGTGCCCCGACCCGCAAGATGCCTTATGATGGATGGTTGGTTCGATGAAGCCTTGTTGGACTTGAGATTATGCGAAGGATCGCTTGGAAGACTATGCGATCGTGGCAGAAATCGTCCTATGAATGTGAGTAGTATTGAACCCTTCAAAGATCCTTTAGCTTCACGCTTAAAATAAGGATAGTATGCTATGTTTCTTGTTGAATTGCTCAATAACACCTTGCATGGAATTTGGAAAGATAATGAAAGATAATAATCACCTGAACGTAAACTGTGGTAGCTAAATGAATTGTATGCTTGTACGCTGTTGCAATGAAATACATGACAGGTGAAGGCAAAGTCCCAAATACTTGGGCGGTGAGTATATCACGCTTTGGCTTGATGAATAGTTGATAACACAGATATTAAGACCCAAGAACTGGGCAGTGAGTATGCTTGAATTATGTCCGAATGGATGTATGCTAAACAGATGCTATGTCCCAGGAACTGGGCGGTAAGTATATTGAGTTGGTTTAAAAGATGTACGGTATCAAAGATGTGGCAAAGAGATTGGATAACAACATTCTATTATCCTGTGCCGATGTAGAATGTTGATATCACTAAGACCCTGGATGGGCAGAAGATTATATGGGCGTTGGCTCAAGGCAAGACGGCTAGATGGCAAGATGGATGAGAATGATGGTTTTACTTAGTTTTTCTTATCATGTATTATATGTTTTCTTCTTAGATAAGTTGCATATAGTTGCATGGTCATGGACAACTTGTCGACAAGGTTTCGTTCCTCGAACGGTATTCCTGGGCCATGGAACCCGGTTCGTCCTAGGGGGAAACAAGGATGGTGTCGATGTACTGACATCGGGATTGCAGGACTTGCAGTGGGGGCTTGCTACCGCCCACTGAAAGGACACTGAAATCCCATGGTGCTGAAGTAGTAGCACGGTGTTTCGGAAACCTCCCATGGATTCGCACCCCATTTGGAGTTAGTCGTTCACCAGGAAGACGGTCCAGGATGGCGTGTCGCCAGTGACCTTCATATAGATAGGTCAGGTGCTAATGATGTCTTATGCAGGTAGAGTAAGTTATTACTCAAATACAGGGAAGGATGTTGGCTGTTGGTAAGAATCACCTGAATGGTGATATTCATATTGAATCATGATATTGTTCCTAACAATATCTTGTGCAGGCAGAGTAAGTATTATAAATGTACAGGGATGGCTACACGACCGTGGGTAAGAATCACCAAAAGGGTGATAACAGTATACTTTAAATTATGTTGGCTATCGGATTTGCATGCTTTACTTCTTGTCGGCTATAACATGAAATTGACCCTAAGGCAACAAGAAAGACCATTGATAATAATGTTCTGTAACATGATTACTTAGTGCTGTCTTCTTAGGTGAGTTGGGTCAGCACCGCTCGCCAGTACATTGATGATGTACTGACCCACGTTGTGGGCAATATTACAGGTGTTTGCTTGGGGGAAATCCTGTGAATCAGTGCTTGGCATCGATGAATCGGATGGGTGTGCAGAAGCTCTTCTTTCAAGACGATGTCTTCTGCTATACGGGACATAATGTATGGAACAGTGGAACTCAGATGTACCAGTGAGATTGTAGCTAAATTGGCAAGTCATTGTAAAGAAGTCGGTATATTCATTTGTAGCCTAAAGGGCAAGTGTATACATTCAGTTGGCTACCCAAGAGTCTTGTATTCAGTTGTAAACTCTGTATTCTGCTGCAAGTCTTGTAATCCATTTTGAATATCAATAAAGAGATACATTTCTATATAAATTGTGTGACTTCAATTTATCTGCTTGGTTCCGCTGCGTTGTCGATGTTTTCTGAGAATTACCAGGAACTGTAATGGTTTTGCCTTGTACAAGTGCAATCTAGACTTGTACGGCATCACGCCCAGTGGCTTATTTTCGATCCTCCCGGATCGGGGCGTGACATAATGGTATCAGAGCACGGCTTTACGTCCTTGGATTCCTATTCGATTTGTTTCGAATCAATGTTGCTACTAAGATGATTCTAAGCTGCTTCTGCGATGATTCAAAGATTGCTTCCGCGATTATTCAAAGTTGCTTCCGCGGTGAATCAAAGTTGCTTCCGCGAATACTCAAGTTGCTTTTGCGATGAAATCAAAGTTGCCTCTATGATGATTCATAGTGCTTCTGCGATTGTTCTGTGTTGCTTCCGAACTATTCTAAGTTGTTCCCTTGACTGAAAGTTCGTTGATCATTCTAACCTCTCACTGGGTGTTCCATACAATAAGTCTAAATATGTGGGCTATGATATGTGTGCTTTGTTGAATTTCTAAAAGATACCAAAAAGATTAACAATGATGCGATGCTATAATAAGTTTGTGATATATGCTGGATATCTTATGTGTGGGATTCTTTGGAGTCGATTGTTATGCAGCAATCGACCGTGGGTGATGGTTTGGTATATTGGAACAGAATGTGCATGGATTTCAGTGAATGGGAATCGACCAAATTTTGAGTCGGTATTTGTGGTCAGCATAACCACTGCAGGATGGATAGTCCATGTAGGATGTCGGTTTGATACGAAGGAATATTGTGTTTGGAATGGCTTGAGCTCTGGGTGGTATATTACATATACCCTTATCGTGATAAGATGTCCCTTGACCCTTGATGTGTCTATGATTTTGTGATTGCTTTACCTATAAGGTAGTGGGTGGTATCGAATCGTAGCTGAGCTTACGATTGATACATGTTGGCTAGGCGTGTTCCTTGATTGTTAAGTTGGATGACCGTTGTGAGATTTTGATGTGTTCAGATGAACCATCGCTAGACCTTGTCGGTTAGCATTAAGTTGGGTAATAAGAGAATTGAGAATATGAAATGATGCCTTGGTTGGGAAAGAAAAGAATTTCAGATTCAGGCGAGTACTTGAATCAGTGGGTAGAAGGATTGCAGACTTGGTAACGATAGTGTGGTGTTGCTATCGAAAGATTTTGCGAGAACAACTATGGACCGAATATTGAACGATGTTGGAATTGAGTTAAAGAAATTGCATGTTGGATATCGATAGAACTGATGGTAATGTTAGACGCTTATCGGGATGTTGCAAATGATTTAGAAGATGCAAAGAGTTGCATCGACGACCAAAAAAGTTGGAAAATGAGATTGAGGAATAGATGATCTTAGCACGTGGTGCAGTGTGCTTGAAAGAAATTGATGTCCCGAATTAACATGTTATGACCCTTGAATATTTTGAGGCACAGAGAATGAGTACTTGTCCCTTGATGTGCGAAAGAGTAGATGTTCCTTACGAGAGTCGAATGGCTGGAACACAAATAAGTATCGAGGGCAGCGATATGTAATAGACCATGTCGGTAGATGATGTTGTCGCTTGAATAACAAGTTTGGTGGAATATAGAATTGTTGGATTATGACTTAGCCGATGAGTTATGTCATGTCCACTAAGATGACCGATATATGATGCGAGATGATTGGTGCTATAGAGATTGGATTGGTGCATGAATAGTAAATCTTCTTATAGAATCAGAAGGAGATGATACAAAACTAATATTGATGGTTAACGTAAATTGCTAAGAGATGTCCGTGTTGGTGTTAGAAAATTTATAAATGATACCTCGGAAGAAATATGATTATAGTTGCCTGATTTTTTTTGGTTAAAAGAGTACAGACCGTATCGATGATCTAAGAATGTGGGAAACGATTATGTCGCGAAGAGACCGTAGGAAGAGATCATAAGTGATAAAGTATTGAAATAACAATATCGGATGATGACTCAAAATAGTTGACCCGATTGAATAGACAATTTGAGTACGATATGAGGATACAAGTTGGATCGAACAGATGCTATGTCTATGCAAATGGAAATTGAAAGTTGAATATTCTATTGAGGAGTTTTATATGATAGCTTCGAGATTGACCCATAGATTGTTGGATAGAATTGTCGGATAGATTTGGTCGGTTGCGGGTAAGTCTAGAATGAGACTTCGTTGGGTATGACTCGAGTATGAGTACGGGTAGAAAGACTTGACCCTAGATTGTTGGCTAGTTGCCTAGATTGTCGGTTGGTTGCCTAGATTGTTGGCTAGTTGCCTAGATTGTCAGTTGGTTACCTAGATTGTTGGCTGGTTACCTAGAGTGTCGGTTTGTTGCCTAGATTGTTGGTTGCTTGATTAAGTCTCAGATTGGTTGGCTATGTTCTTCAGTTGTCCGTGTTGGGTATAAGTTCATAAGATTGGGGTGGTGTCCCATGTCCCTAAGTTGGTCGGACCATAGCGTTGCCCCTATGTTGAGAATTGGTTGCCTCTAAGATAAGAGATAAGTATATCCCTGATAGCTACTCATCTCATATGGGTTAGCTGAATGTCTGGTTTAGCTTAGATTAGCTGACCGTAGAGACTTGATTGTATGCTAAGTTGACTATTGGAAAACCGTAGGATGTCCTTATTGGTGTTGCGTGAGTATAGTTGGAATGAGTAAGATGTGTTGGAAGGTAAGCTTTGGAATGGAATAGATATTTGGGAAATTTTGATGTTATAATGTTGGATGGGATGACGGATCATGTTGGTTTCGGAAATTGAGTTGCCTTGGTTGAAATGTTGGAAATTGTTAGAACTGGTTGGATTGGTTGATTGATATTGAGCTGCGAAAATTGTTGGTAGTGCTTTGAGATAGTTGGAATAATTTTATTGACCGGATCAAGATTGAGGATAAGTGTAATGACGGAATTGGATAGTGCATGTAGCCGAGATCGGCGAATGTGAATATGAATGACCCTCAGAATTAATGTTGCTGGAATATGATAGTTGCCTATACGAGAGGATAAATATGTTGGTTTGATCAATACGAGAAAATGTTGGAGGACAGCAAGAAATATTACTAGAGTGGGATGATGGTACAATTTGATGGATGAATCAGGATCGAGAGAATTTATGAGTTGCAAACAATGTGTATGGATGCGATCGATGATGAGTACAAGATTTGACCGATGAGAATCGGGGTATCGAAATAAAATGTTGCTATGGGATTTATCAACTTTGGTGGCATGGATGACAATGAACTTGAAAGGAATACTTGATACATCTAAGTTTGAATATTTTGAAATGTTGGATCGGTTGAGGAAAATTTATCGAATTGGAATTGGCGACATCTATCGTCTTAGTAATTGGTTGGAATATTGAATAAACAAAGTGGGATTATACGAGATGCTTAAAAAGAATTACTGATGTTCGAAAAGGAAGGTACACCGTAGCTCGTTCGTTTTCTCTATCACTGAACTTAGCTGAAGTGCATGTATTTCGGGGACACCTAAAATATGTGTATGATTCCGACTAAGTGGTATGCTGAATTCAAACGAAGCCACGGGAAGGATTATCATGTGCTAAGGATTTGCACGAGTGTCGGAGGAAAGATCAAAGATGGTAAACTATGTTGAATTAATTGGGATGCTGTAACGAGATGGCACATTACTTGAAATTAATCGAGAGATTGCAGAAGAATATTAAATGGTGCAAGTTGATTGTTGAGAAGTTTCATGAAAAGCTTGGTTGAAGTTTTGGGGATGAGTTTTGTTTTAAGTTTCGAGGACGAAACTTTTTCTGGGTGGTATATATTGTAGTGCCCCGACCCGCAAGATGCCTTATGATGGATGGTTGGTTCGATGAAGCCTTGTTGGACTTGGGATTATGCGAAGGATCGCTTGGAAGACTATGCGATCGTGGCGGGAATCGTCCTATGAATGTGAGTAGTGTTGAACCCTTCAAAGATCCTTTAGCTTCACGCTTAAAATAAGGATAGTATGCTATGTTTCTTGTTGAATTGCTCAATAACACCTTGCATGGAATTTGGAAAGATAATGAAAGATAATAATCACCTGAACGTAAACTGTGGTAGCTAAATGAATTGTATGCTTGTACGCTGTTGCAATGAAATACATGACAGGTGAAGGCAAAGTCCCAAATACTTGGGCGGTGAGTATATCACGCTTTGGCTTGATGAATAGTTGATAACACAGATATTAAGACCCAAGAACTGGGCAGTGAGTATGCTTGAATTATGTCCGAATGGATGTATGCTAAACAGATGCTATATCCCAGGAACTGGGCGGTAAGTATATTGAGTTGGTTTAAAAGATGTACGGTATCAAAGATGTGGCAAAGAGATTGGATAACAACATTCTATTATCCTGTGTCGATGTAGAATGTTGATATCACTAAGACCCTGGATGGACAGAAGATTATATGGGCGTTGGCTCAAGGCAAGACGGCTAGATGGCAAGATGGATGAGAATGATGGTTTTGCTTAGTTTTCCTTATCATGCATTATATGTTTTCTTCTTAGATAAGTTGCATATAGTTGCATGGTCATGGACAACTTGTCGACAAGGTTTCGTTCCTCGAACGGTATTCCTGGGCCATGGAACCCGGTTCGTCCTAGGGGGAAACAAGGATGGTATCGATGTACTGACATCGGGATTGCAGGACTTGCAGTGGGGGCTTGCTACCGCCCACTGAAAGGACGCTGAAATCCCATGGTGCTGAAGTAGTAGCACGGTGTTTCGGAAACCTCCCATGGATTCGCACCCCATTTGGAGTTAGCCGTTCACCAGGAAGACGGTCCAGGATGGCGTGTCGCCAGTGACCTTCATATAGATAGGTCAGGTGCTAATGATGTCTTATGCAGGCAGAGTAAGTTATTACTCAAATACAGGGAAGGATGTTGGCTGTTGGTAAGAATCACCTGAACGGTGATATTCATATTGAATCATGATATTGTTCCTAACAATGTCTTGTGCAGGCAGAGTAAGTATTATAAATGTACAGGGATGGCTACACGACCGTGGGTAAGAATCACCAAAAGGGTGATAACAATATACTTTAAATTATGTTGGCTATCGGATTTGCATGCTTTACTTCTTGTCGGCTATAACATGAAATTGACCCTAAGGCAACAAGAAAGACCATTGATAATAATGTTCTGTAACATGATTACTTAGTGCTGTCTTCTTAGGTGAGTTGGGCCAGCACCGCTCGCCAGTACATTGATGATGTACTGACCCACGTTGTGGGCAATATTACAGGTGTTTGCTTGGAGGAAATCCTGTGAATCAGTGCTTGGCATCGATGAATCGGATGGGTGTGCAGAAGCTCTTCTTTCAAGACGATGTCTTCTGCTATACGGGACATAATGTATGGAACAGTGGAACTCAGATGTACCAGTAAGATTGTAGCCAAATTGGCAAGTCATTGTAAAGAAGTCGGTATATTCATTTGTAGCCTAAAGGGCAAGTGTATACATTCAGTTGGCTACCCAAGAGTCTTGTATTCAGTTGTAAACTCTGTATTCTGCTGCAAGTCTTGTAATCCATTTTGAATATCAATAAAGAGATACATTTCTATATAAATTGTGTGACTTCAATTTATCTGCTTGGTTCCGCTGCGTTGTCGATGTTTTCTGAGAATTACCAGGAACTGTAATGGTTTTGCCTTGTACAAGTGCAATCTAGACTTGTACGGCATCACGCCCAGTGGCTTATTTTCGATCCTCCCGGATCGGGGCGTGACAAGTTCTGAGTCGTACGGAGCTTCCACCATAATTTTATCGAGAATTCTTTAACAATGTGGGATAGTTTGGTGAACCCCATGCCCCTCTCCTCTGTAGGACGCACCATGGTATCCCAACTAGCCCAATGATGCTTGTCGTGGCCGTCGCTATGCCCCTAAAAAAAGTTGATAAAGATGCTCTCGACCGAAGAAAGCACTTTCTTGGGGGAGGAACAATCTGTCAGGGTATAGAAGGGTATAGATGTGAGGACGTGCTTGATGAGGATCATCTTGCCATCTGGGGATAGAGTAGCGTTATGCCATTCTTGTAGTTTTTCCTGATACGGTTAATCAGGTCCTCGAAAATGCCAGCGTCGAATTTCCCGTACACGAGGGGGCAGCCCAGATAGTGGAACGGAGGATGCTTGATGGGGAAGGAGGCAGTGTTGGAGAGAACGTCCGCGTACTATCTCTTGATATTGTGGTGGGTGTATATGACACTTTTATCCGGGTTGACCTTCTGGACTGAGCACATTATATATATATATATATATATATATATATATATATATATATATATAGCAATACCTAAAAAAAAAAAAAAATATAGCAATACCTATATTCATATGTGCCCAATATTCAGTAAATCACAAAGTCTTAATAATACTCTTCCAGGGTAGGGTGTTATACATAACGTATGTACCTACAATTAATATATATTTTCTAGGAATACAAAATAACCAAATAATAATTATATTTGATTATAATCATAACATCAATAAATGTCACGACCCGCATCCGCTTTTCGGATACGAGACGTGTCCAAGCCAGCCTATGCTGTCACGACCCGCACCCACTGTGAGGGTACGAGTACGTAACAGCGCCCAGCCTACGCCGCAGTATCGGCGGTAGAACGTTGTTCTAAGTCTCTAACTAACCATCAACTCATGCAGTATATAATGTACTCATCATGATCAACTCCGAACGGAGGACAAGTATAAGATATGGTGTATCTCAATCACAGTCTAAGCACGATAAGAAACACAGAATAAACTAAGAATTGAAGACAACAAAACTACTACTAAAATAACAACAAACTCAAACAATCTCAAATACTTCTCAAGTCTCAAACCTCTATATACAACTCCAGATCTAAACAGGAAAAACTAAAACAAGACAGACTAACTAAACTTTCGATCACTCTTGAGTGTCGGGGCCATAGGTAGCTAAGCCATCTCCTCAGTAAAATGTAGGGCATGAGTCCTCAGGGCAGTCATCTATAAAATTTTCAACAGGTCCAGTCAGGACAGGAACGAGTACAACTCATCAAGAAAACCCAAGTAAAAGACAGGGAACTATAAGGCAGTTATAAACAGTTTTATTGATGAATATGGCAGTTTGTATACAGGTGATGGTATAGAGAAACAGTAAGATACAAGAAAAGTAAAGTAACTAAACAAGAGAAGAATGATGGCAATGACGACTGTAAATAAATCTAGCTGAACTAAGGTAACATGATAAGTCCAGGCAGTAAATGTAAACAAGTGTAAACTGCTATAAATCCAGTACGGGATGAATCTAATACAAGATGAATCCAGTATCAGATGATTCTAGGTAGTGATCAAGAATCCAGGTGAGTCCAGCTAATCTAATAGTGTGTTTTAAAATACCGAGATCGACATGTAGACGGCTGTGGGTAATCAGGCACACCTCTCACTGATCAGGCGAGAGATGGCTATGCTTCCAGTAGATTCCAGTAGGAAGATTCCAGATTTGGGGTATATCTACATGTCTTACTCAATATTTCCTCGCCCCGTAAACAAGTGAATCCAGAATTCGACACGAGAATCGAGATGAGTCCAGCCAAAATATAATGATCCCAGAAATAGATTCCAGAATGATTCCAGTAATTCCAGTAATAGAGGCCAGATAACATGGTGAGTGTGTCGCATACATGAATCCAGAAATATCCATACGTGTGGTATCAGAGAATCACATAAAACTAAATAGAACTGAAATACAGTAACTGGCAAATAAATGAGAGAACTATCAGAGAATGTACTCGCCTGATACTCTGAAAAGAGTAGTGTAATGTCAGATGTCTGCACCGGAGTCACAATGTCCTAAATAGAACAGTACAGGTTATAATGTGTTTAAAATAAGGCAAATGATGGTTATGATGCAATCTACATGATTCTAAGTCAAATCTAGGTCAAAGTCAACTCTAAGTCAAACCTGGTCATCTGTCTAGGTTAAACTAGGTCCAAGTCAAACTTGGTCAACTCTGGGTCAACCCAAGTCAATGCTCTAGTCAAACTAGGTCAATAAAGTCAATCTGGTCAATCCTAGCCAAAGATCCACTATTGGTCAAACTTGGTCTTAACTAGTCTAGTCTAGGTTTGGACACCAAATCCTATATTTGCTAAACCTAAACTCTAACTATACCATAACCAAGCTCATATCCTAAACATCATCTATGCATACCATGACATACTCTACATCAACATACAACCATGTCTAACTACAGAACATATACCTAAATATATCATATTATTATATTATATTCAAGAATATAGATAATGTCTATATACATATAATGTGATAGGGTAGTGTGGCATACCCATGTGTGTCATATACATTGTGGTACAACTCAGGAAATTTAAATGACAGTTAGAATATGTGTGAAAACATGGTGGCATGAAAACAAGTTTGTGTGTGTGTGTGTGTACACAAGTGAGTGATACATAGGCATGTGTTTGTGTGTGTGTACTAGATTGAGGGTGTGTGTCAAAGGCTAGAGGGGACATGTGTGTACACATGGGTGTGTGAGTGTAGGATGAAATGATAGAATACATGAGTGTGGAGGATGGACATGCAAGTAGGGAACAATGTGTGTGTGAATTCCATCTCAGGAATTTGTGTGTAGATGACAGTTAGTGTTAGGTGTACATGTGTATGTTGAGTGTGTGTGATATCAAAAGGGAATTCAGTTTAGAAGAGTGGTGTATGTGTTACCTTACAGTGATATGTATTTCAGGAATATGTGTGTATAGAAGGGCTGTTCTCAGATTTACAGTGTTCACATGACAGTACAAAAACCAGTGGAAAGCATGGTGTCAATGTGTACAACCTTAGGATTTGCAATGTGTGTGATGGATCAACCATGGCGATTAACTCTCAAATTAATATAGAAACTGGAATTTAAAATCCAGGGTTCAAGTCTCAGGGCTGTGTTCTCAGAAAATGAAGTGTCAGTTACCTGTGTGTGATGTGGGGCTTGAACAAATCTCAGGAATCATGTGGAAACCAACACCAACACAACTTAAATTGAAACAAAACTCAAAACCAAAATCTCCAATCCAATATCGTTCTCGGTTCAGTAAACTAAACCCTTCACATGAATCTAACCATGGTAGTTTAAACATAAATCAGTTTTAAATGGGGATTCAATCTTAGGATTAACTGACAGTTGTAATGTATCAATAATAGTTAACACATAAACTCCAAAACCTATTTCGAAAAAAAACCAATCATTCGAAGACCAATTACAAGAACCCAAATATAAATCCAGATAACCATCTAGTTAACAATTACAGTTGAAATTATCATGAAAATCATCTAATACATATGTAAGAACTTCTCTTTGCATTGAATCATGGAAATTGGTTCAAAATTCATGTAATCCATAAATCAGTAACTGTGCTCATGTGTCAAGTATTCACAAGTTTTAGGGTGTCAAAATCAGTGTCAGGTTGAGAGTGCAACCATGTGTACTGTGCCAGAGCATGTGTGTAGCAATGTGTGAGAGGAGTGAATCATAGAAATGTGGAATGAACATAGTGTATCCAACTCAAATCAAAACTGTCAAAAAAATGGAAAATAAATCAGTGACAGGCTTCATCTGTGGCATACAAATCTAACTGAATTCGGAAGAACCCAAACTCACCCACACATGTATACATAAGGATCATAAGGATCATCTAATTATGACAAATAAATATTAATTCAGTTAGAAAAAAAAATAGGTTTTAAAAACCAGGATTTCAACAGTAAACAAAACTAACAGTTTCCAACCCCTTTCAATTTCGAAATCCATTCCACAGTTCAAATTCTATTTATCTAAGCGCAAAATCCAAACCTAACATGAAAAACCCAACTAGCAGTATATAACACATATGTAGGAATCAATTTATGGCGATTAAACATCAATTAAATGGGTTAAACTAGGAATCAAATCTCAGAAATTAAGAACTGAAGTGCGTATCAGAGCAAAAGGGAAAATTCAAAATTCGAATACTAAAACAAGTTAATACACCAAGGTGAGGGTTGGTAAACTAAGAGTCGAGTGTGTATGTGTCAACCCAAGCCTTCGTGTCCAACCCAGTGGACACAGGCGTGTCCAAACCACTCCAACACTCACAGACGCACAGGACAGTGCGCTGCGTCGTGCACGCATGCACGCGTGTCCTGTGCGTGACACAGGACACGACACGACTCGTGCTCGTGCCCATGTGTTCGATACATATAGGGCTATGTGTCCATGGCCCTGCACTGCATCCCCGTGTCCCCGTGTCCAATATAAAAGTGTGTGTCAGAGCAGAAAAACGAGCGCGCACAGCAGCTCGCGCACGGCCCGTGCGGCCAGTGCGAGGGGGATTTCTCCTCGCACACTGAACCATAGGGCCCCATCTTTTGGGAGGATGATGTCAGTCAATGCCCCATCATCCTCGCCAAAAATGGCGTGTCCACGTGTCTTACACAGGAAGTTATTGTGCCCGAGTAGCAGGACACAGTGTGTGGGTGTGCACAGCGTGTTCGTGTCCAATTTGGACACGAACACGATACAGTTTCGTGCTCAGAAGGACACAAAATCAATAGACACATATAAAACAATATTTCCATTCAAATACTTTTCAAAAATAACAATTAAATACCCTTTGTGACATATCATCAAACACCTATATGCATACTATGACACGTGTCCGATACGGACACGAAACCGACACGAATTGTGCCCAAATTCTAGGGGCAGCTAGGGGACTCCTAGATCTAGCCCTACATGCAAAGAAAACTGAAATTTAAATCAATTTAAAGGGATTTACCTATTGGTGCAACTTGCATGAAAAAGCTCCAAATGGGGGGTTTCTTCTTGATGGCCAAAAGCTCCAAATTGATCCCAAACTAAAATGACTCTCCACCAACAGTCCATAAACTCAAATTAGAACCCAATGCAAAAGACTAGGATGAAAAAGGAGATCAAATGAATAAAATGGGATTTTTTTGGAAGGGGAAACTTACCTCTCTTTTCTCCAAGTGTAGGAATGATAAAAAGGAGGCAACCCTAATGAATAAGTGTTTAAATAGGGTGGGGATCCCTATGTGGCTGTTCATAGGTTCATTAACTAGGGTTAGGGTTCACTAGATGGCCCATGGGCTTAAGTCATGATCAATTAAATAGTTAAGCCATAAGTCATTTCATGAAACCTCAAACCATGACTTAATTTCACCAAACCACATCCCCTCATTCTAAAACTATTCTCTAATGACTAAAATAGGTTAGCTCAACCTAGACTAGGGTCACCATGGCTATGGTTAGGTTCTAGGCTAGTCCACTAGGTCTCAACAAGTCAAAGTCAAACTAGAATTCACCAATTCAACAAATCACCAAATAATTTAAATAAGTCAAAATGACCAAATTACCCCTAGGCTAAAAATGATAATTAATCATCCTAATAACATGGTTAGGCTCTAGGTCATGCAGTCTCTCAGGTTTCACTAGCAGCACATCAAAATCACAAGTCATGACTTAAACCAGTTCTTAAATAGTTTAAAATTAATAAAAAATCACCAAAAATTATAATGTGAATTAAATATCAATAATTTATAATTAAAATTACAAAATTTCAAAATTACCTCCATCTGGAAAACTGGGTGTTACATATGCCGCAGAGTCGGCGGTAGAACGCTGTCAAGTCCGCAAGAAATAATTGCTCAAAATAAACTTTATTGCTCATTCACATTTCTAAATTTATTAAAATATTTAAAATTAAAGAAAATACAAGGTTTTCATAATTAATAAAAATGATACAACTGTTATCTATTTTTAGGTATCTGTCTGCAAGTACACTCGTATCTCCCAAGGCTAAGTGAAGCCATAGCTAACCTGAAAAATGTTGGTTTCTAGTCAGAAATAGAACGAGTACAATCTCACAACAGAATCAATAAATGACAAAATCCATAAATCTGTAATAATACTGAGATACATGATAAGGGATAAATATGGAATCATGGTAGGAATCATACGAGTAAAAGCAGGGAGACATGGTACACAAGACAAGCAATGACAAGAAACTGTAATGCATCAAGACTATATCTAACAAGTGATTTGAAATACAATTTCGACATGTAAACGGCTAGGGGGTAAATCCGGCACCCCGTACGTGAATTGTACGACTGCTATCAGGCAAGAATAAATATTTTGGGGATATTTCTGGGTATATTTACATGTCTACTAACGTACTTCCCCGCCCGGCTAGTACCCATGGATTCAAATAGGTCATGAACACGAAGATATATTGGTCACAAACAACATGCAAGAATCCATAACTACTATCTCGTGTGACAAGAGTGTCAAGAATCAATATGATATCAATGTAAAACAATATTAAATACACGAAGTATAGAGATAATCAAATACGAAAACTATCAGAGATTGTCACGACCCGCACCCTGAAGAGGGGCACGAGCACGTGGTTACGTCCAGCCTACGTCGCAGTATCGACAGTAGAACGCTGTATATAGGGTCTGTAAATGCCTACGACTAACAGTTAAAATGTACCTGTACAGTATATACTCTCCGAATGGAGGTGACATAACAATACAGTCTCAATCACAGAATAAAACTAAGGTAGATAGCTCAGAGGAAAGACATATGATAGATGAAAGAGTAAATAAGTGCAGAGTCCAATACAAGCCCAGATATATACATCACAGGGTATCAAAATAGAATATAGAACTACAGTCTGATAAGCTAGCTGGATCGCAGTCCAGTCAAATCTAGCTAACCTACACTACTCTGGAAGTACAAAATCTAGTGGCTCTACTATAAGGCCACGATCTAAGGCTACTCCATCTGGCTCGAGCCCATAATAGGTCGAGCAGTCCGCCTCAGAGTCATCTGTAATATATCATAACGGTATCCTGTCAGGAAAATGAGCAAGTACAAATACTAACAGCAGTTCCATGTGAATTGACAAATTCTATAAGAGACAGTATAACGAACTACAAGACAAAGATATATAAAAACTTGAGAACCGTTCGGAAGCCGAGTTACAACCCTTAAACCAAACAAGGACCGGGGTTGTAACTCTTCTCCCGAGCAGAACTTAGTCTCCAATCAAGGTACAATGTAAAGGCAAGTAGAGCATGTGAGTAACTGTATATCATGGCATGGTGAGAAAATACTGAATGTAGAACAGAGCAGGATATACGATAAGATAAAGTAAATATAAAATGTGATTTGAATTATTAGAGTATTATGTGATCGGCTTGGGAAACATGATCAGGCCTTCCATCCGACCGACTATGAACAATGAGTACAATAGAACGGTAAGGCCGGTCACCATGGAAAGCTATGAACGATGTAGGGTCAGGCTTTACCCGTTGTGAGGCGAGGGTATAGCTATGAACAATGTATACAGTAGAACAATGTGGGAATTTGATCACACAACCACTAATAATTCCCCATCCCCGAATAGTATAAAGGATCCGGACATAACACGTCATGACACGGGATTCAAAAGCAGGTGATCAGCCCACTCCCAAGTCCATGTCTATACAAGTACAAGTAACAAGTCGAGTCATGTACCAATATACCAAGTAACCCGGGAACAACATCTCATGACAGGATCCGATATATACTAGTCCGTGAACCATCGTGTCAGGAATCAAGTAAGACACTACAACTGAATCGGATATAGCAGATATCAAGACAATAAAAACTATCAGTGAATGTACTCGCCTGCTGTCCTGAGCTGTATGGTATATCAATGCTCAAAGCGGTATCAGAAGACCTAAATATGAGATACTGTAAGTTAATTTAGGTTTAAACAAGTTTAGGAATGATTTACAATGAATGATATGCAATCTAGGTCAAACTAGGTCTCACTGAGTCACACTAAGTCCTGTCAAGTCAATCTAGGTCAAATCAAGTTATATCAAGTCAATCTAAGCCTAACCAAGTCAATCCTAGGTCATACCAGGCATCACGGGTCAAAACAAGTCGAAGAAAGTCAAACGGGATCAAGAGTTGGCCTACAGTTGACTTTTGGTCAACTGGTCAATTCCGGTCAACTCTGGTCAACTCTAGGTCAACCATGGTCAACCCTAGGTCAATGGTGACTAATAGTTGACTTTTGGTCAACTACAAAAGTCTAATGGAAATCGGGACTAATTTGGGTAAAGCGTTGACCCAAAGTTGACTTTTGGTCCAAAAAGTCAACCGTGGTCAACCGGGGCCAAGACTAGGTCTAGGCGACTATTTCTAACTATTACCAACCTCTACAACCCATATCCAAGTCCATCTTGGACTTCGAAACTCATATCTTGGCCGTAGGCCAATATCCTATTTTACCCTTAAAAAGGGTAAAATTCTAGCTTCGGCAACTATCCAGTTAGCCTACCTACGCTTGATATTTTGACCCGATCTCCCTAGGGTAGTATGATACTAGCCTATACATATAATATCTACCAAAATATCTAGGTAATGTGGACATTCGGTCCATGATACGGCCCGTTGTCAAAATCTTGAATATTTCAAGATACGCACCGATACGGCACGATACGGCGCCCTACAACCCCGAATTCCACCCGGAAGCCTACCCGCAAAAACTAAATCACGTATTCATGCCCCACGCCAAGTTTCAACTCAATCGGATACTCCGAACTCCGTTTCGCCTCTAACTCGGTTTTTCCCTTTTTCTATTCTAGCCTTTTTCCTATTCTTCCAACTTCTTTCAATCTTTCCTCCCAACCTCAAATCCTTTTCTAACTTCTCATTCCATAATCTTCTTCTACTCTTCTCTACGATTCCAACCATAAATAATCATATATATATTATATATATATATATATATATATATATATATATATATATATATATATATATATATATATATGTCTATATATATATACATATACATAGGTGAAGAAAAGGGGTAAATAGGCTTTAAAGGCCCAAAATGGGGGGGGGATTCAGACCTGGCAGCAGCCAGGTCTGATCCTGCTGTGCTACTGCTGGGTTTCATCTTCTTCTTC
>JANAVB010016599.1:23535378-23970728 GCA_029216955.1 Iris pallida
TATATATATATATTATATTATCTCTATATATCTAATATATATATATATATATTGAAAATTTGGTGGTGAACTTTTGAATGTCTAAAATAACCCTTGAGTATTTTATAAACATGATGTTATTATGTCAACTTGCATGTCATTTATTTTTAAGAGTCAAACAATAATGTTTGCATGCTATAAAGTCTTCTCCTTCCATACAACTATTCATGTCCAATGGTAATAAAAAATTTATGTTTACCATTTTTTTAAGGTTATTATTCTGAATAAAAAAATTTAAAAATAAAATACAATTCGTATTTCGAATCCCTTGGCATTGTAAAAAGAAAGCACAAACATATGAATAGTCACCTGAAAAGACGATAGCTGACATTATGATATTCTAATGAATACGTGCAAAGCATGTACATGTATACTAGTATATATAATGTGAAGTAGATGTCCGAGGGCTTTAGTCCCGGGGCTTGACCAAGATGGAAACTGATGCAATCGAGATCTGAGATGTCACACAAAAAACTTTACAGTGATCAAACTCAAGATCTACGATGATGCAAAAAAACCAAATAGCCAGATTACAATATGAAGGAGGGAAATAGAGAAGAAAACATCTCTCATTCTTTCTTACAAACGTGTTACAATTGGGACAGAACGAGTTACAATAATCTAGAGAAAGATGAGAAGAAGAAAAGTTGCTGGGGTGTCAAAACACCGTTGCTCAAAGCAAGATTCGCCCCACACGAATTGCTTCCAGGAACCAGCAAGTTGAAGAACTTGTGGAATGCTCGAAGTCACCTCTGTTCTGACTCCTCGGATTGACTTGCAATGGCGGCAGCAGCTCCCTCTCTCTCTCTCTCTCTCTCTCTCTTTTTTGACTTATAAAATTCTTAGTTCTCACAAAGGAGGCCAGAAGAGAGTATATATAGAGAGAGGGTGGAAACCCTAACCGCCTTTTCAGTTATGGAAAGATTGAATTAAATTCCACAAAGATAGCAATGAAATTAATTCAAATCTTATGGAAAGATTGAATTAAGTCCCACAAAATGGCAACGAAATTAATTTAAATCTTATGGAAAGATTGAATCAAATCCCACAAAGATGGCAACGAAATTAATTCAAATTCTACAAAGATAGCAATAAAATTAATTCAAATCTTATGGAAAGATTGAATTAAATCCCACAAAGATGGCAACAAAATTAACTCAAATCTTATGGAAAGATTGAATTAAATCCCATAAAAAGTGGATCTGAATTAATCGCATTGAATCAGTCTTTCCATAACTGACTTGTAGTCTGCACAGTCAGCCTGGTGCGAGTCCATGAGCCCATGATCCCGAGTCCGAGTCCGAGCCCTAGCCCGAGTCCGAGTCCGAGTCGCTAAGCCCCTTTGGGACTTAGCTCCAAATGGAATTAATCCAAGAGAATGACAAAAGCATTAATGCTTAATCCTTGGAGCCTTATTCTTACCTCCTAGTAAAATCACCCACATGGTTCCCTCCTTAGGGTCACCACCCCATGTGCATCTCTCAACAACACAACCAAGTATATATGTTGAGATAACTCATGGTGCATTTTCGATGTGGGACTAAACTTTTACAAGGCATGTTGAGAGCAAGCTCTCTCCATGTAAAGAAAGCACCAACAATCCCTCACATATCACAACATATATATGTGTCCAGGGTTGAGCGTTCCCCACAGTAACTGTCCATTTTGTATTAGGATAGATGTCGCTGACGACTGAATCTTCCCGCATGGGTTAAATAACAATGTGATACAAGAATGGACTACGTCTTGAATTCTGCACCACAATTGTAATTCTTCCCACTCACAAAGTGTAGTTACGTGTGCTTCTGGCTGCACATTAAAGGCCCTGTGCCAGCCTGGTTTCAGTGTATAATTTTGGGCGTCTACAAGTTTACCCTCAAGAGACGGCCTGATATCTCTTTCCATACACTATAGGTGAGTTCTTTATTAAAGAGACATGGCTTGAAGCCTTGCGCTTCCTTGCGGTGCTACGCCGCTATGACATGGCCTGAAGTCGAGGCATTATTACTACCTGGGAACCTCATCGTAGTGTCATACTACTGTAGCATGAGGTCTCAGCCTCTTTGTAGTGCAAATCGACTCAGCATGAAGCCTAAGGCTTTCTTGCGGTGTTACGCGACAACGAAATGGCTTGCAAGGCCGAGGCTTTACCCCTACCTGGGTTCCTCATCGTGGTGTCGTGCCACTGTAACATGGGGCCATCCTCCCCTTTGTAGTGCTGTCTACAACTCTTTAATTACGTCATACAACATTAGGCTACCTGCCTATTTGCGGTGCTACGCCGCTATGACTTGGCTTGCAAAGCCGAGGCATTACCCCAGACCTGGGAACCTCATGGTGGAGTCACCCCACTGCAGCATGGAGTTTCACTCCTTGTAGTGCTGCTCTACCGTGCTTCCTGTAAAGTACACCAGGCATTCACTCTGTCACGCCCCGCTCCCGCAGGAGCGATCGTCCTCGCTAAGGCATGATGCCGCACGGGCCTAGGTTGCGCCCGTGCAAGGCCAAGTCCAGAAACGGCCGATTTGAGCTAGGCCACAGAGTCGCACAGAGTGTCCCCATTTGCAGCGGAAAATAAATGAACACAAATTGAAGCAAATTTAACTCTTTATTGATTTTCAAGAAGTTTACAAGCGGCGCTAAGCCGATATTACAAATCGCTCAAGCTCTCTCTCTCTCTCTGAAACATAAAAGGCGTGCCAAGTGGCTTACAAGATGGAATGATTCATGGCGATGTTCCGATACATTATGCCCTGTATAGGGTGCTTCAGCTCCTGACAACGTTCCAAGGCTCCAGAGTTGGCTCCGCGCCCTAGCACGTTCGATGGAAGTTCCGCACCCGCCGGCGTCTCCTGCATCCTGCAAGCAGACTGTGGGGTTATCAGTACATTGTTATGCACTGGTGGGGAGGCTGGCTCGCCCACAATGCTATCATTACCAAACACGTTGTATTTACTTTTGTGCATCTCTATCATTCATTGTCTTTCTAATCTTGCCTTAGGATCAGTTTCATGGCATATTTCATAACCTATCTCGTGTTTGTCGAATACAAGTGTCACATGGAAATACATGCATGACTTACCCATACTTACCGTCCGGCCTTCCCTGTTCAAAGTAAACCAAGTTAGTCAACAATTCATATGAAACAACTTAATGTAGTTCGCATAACATTCAGTGTTCAAGGGCGTGTTCCTTCCTCAGTTTCTAGCGCGTCGTAGGCGTGTTTTCTAACTCACTTCATAAAGTACTTTTTATCATTTGGTGTGATATATTTCAAGCCTATTCAGAAGGTGCTTTGTTCAATTAACTTAGACTACTTTGATTTCAATGCAAGGACTTGCACGTGGATTGCCACCAGCAAAGCCCACTTAAATCTATATGCACCGGTCGCTGGCAAGTCAACCATTATGGACATTTCCCCTGTGGCATTCTCATCTATCAAGCGTGATGGCTGGTACACCTTGATAGACTATTGAATAACCGGCCCTACGTTTGGTTATGTGCCCAAGCCCGCACACCTGTCCGCCCGTAGGCCATGATTCTGCCTAGGCCGGCCACGAAATCGTCGTTCGTTGCCCTTGGAATCCCTTTTCGCTCGTACACGAGCCGTCCACGACCATTTCGTATTTTATTGTCATTTTAACTTAACGGCTGTCTTGAGCCATAGGCTAACCCTTAGCCATAATGCATTATCGACCAGGTTGGCGTCCGTGCAGTGCGGGTAGCGAGTCCCGTTGTACGTGCCCGTCACACCTGTCGCTAACCACTCTTTCTTTTTTTATCTTTCATTCATTCTTTCTTTTCTTTCTTTCACTTGTCCGTTTGTTCATCGATTCATTCACGTATTCATTCTTTCATTCGTTGATTCATTCATTCACTTATTCGTTCATTCATTCATTCATACATTTTGCAACTTCTCGTGCGGGAGTCGCCTTGGCGACCCATCGGTCCCATAGCCTTTCAATGTTGCTAAACTCTACTTGGAGCGACTATGTTGATAGTCTTCCCGTTTTATTATTGTAAACCATTCATTGTTTCATTGTTGAAAGCATAAGGGACTTGAACGTAAGCTTGTGTCTTAGCACGAGCGTGGAGCGCGGTGCGAGAGTTCACGTTTTTCAAGTTCCTTTCCATATTCTATACAAGCATGCAAGATGGGATTATTCCCTTAGCTAGGTGCGTTGAGTCATTCATTTATTAGCATGCGCGGTGTTATCGCCTAGCGATTTTCGTGATAGTGTCCGCATTGTTAAGTGTCTAGGCTAAGCAGTGACGGGTTCATCGGAGCCACCCACCTTAGCGATGTTCGCAATCGGCCGAGCGATACTCCGAGCGCGCCTTTGAAAGTCCAAGTCTGGATTCATCTTGACGGCCAATATAAGCCTTGCATCGATTCTTCATCAGGTCGATGCCAACTCTTCGGGTCGACGGCTCGTTTGAGTCGTTGCACTTGCCGTTTGAATCGACGTTCCGCTAGGGCGGAGCGGGTCATTACATAATACACCACTCAAAACAAGTCTCGTCCTCGAGACTTTCTGAGTGCGGGTCATCCTACCGTTCATTTTATTCATCGCCGTGTGCATACTTTAGACAATTCCTATCGAATGGCTTTATCGTTCGATGGCATCGAACCATACTCGATACCTTTCCAAGTTCCGTGTCGTATACGTTTTGTCAATTTTATTGAATGGCTTTTCATTCATTTCAGAGTTGATGGCACTTATTCAATTCAAGTGTTTCTTCGACTCGGTTGCTACTTCGACGTATCATAGGACTGAAATGGTCGCACGAGGTGCGTTGTAATTCGTCGAACACAAGAGTCATAGGTTGAGGTTAACTCACTCATTCGTTCATGCGCATCGCAACACTCGTTTGGATCGTGCACATATTCAAGGCGTCCCCCGAATACGTACATTTCAACCAAGCTTAGCGATTAGCGAAGTCGGACAAGCTACTCGTGATAGTTTCGATTGCCGATCGTTCGCTAACTTCGATTTAAAACCGAACTCATGTGTATCTCGCTATCGTTTATCTCGGTCCTCGAGATGATCCGGTTCGCTTCTCAAGCGTTCTTGTCTACAAAATCAATATGATTTCTTCTTAGCGGAGTCGACCAAGTCTAAGTAATTTCCATCTGATTCAAGACCAAGTATTGTACTATCCTTGAGTACGTCTTCCGACCAATGATTCAATTCGTTATTTCAACTTTACTTGCGCATCATCCATTCCTATCATTCCTTTTGTTTGGGGCCATTCTCGTTGTCGTTCACCCACACTCCCTGTTCTCCGTCCTACTCTAAGTCTTGTTTTTCCCAAGTCTATCGTCCGTCCAGACGATACTGTAAGGTCAATCGCACAAGTTCAATCACTCAGCATAGGGTCGTCCGCCTATCCGCTAGGTCAGCTCACAAGGTCATAGTTACAAGTCAAGTCTATTGCTCATCGTGCAAGGTCGTTGCACGACGCTCGCCCCAAATCCTATGGTCAAACCATTTCTTCGTTTGTACGGGAGTTTCTACCCAAGCTCGCGTCACTCAGATTTCTAAACATCGAGCATGATCACCTATTCGTATCAACGTATTCGTTGTGTATATTCGAATCCATTCAAATCATCCAATCGACATACTTCACATATCCATTCTAACCAATTCATGTATTCGATCACGAGGTCATCCAGCTCGACAATACATTACGTCCCAATCTCACGCGAGTCCGATCATCCACGGTGGTTCATGAATCACCATGCAACGCTCCCGTGGACTAATCATTCTCATCGGGGCATAACTCTTGTTTGAGTTTAGACTCATTCTCGATACACGGATTGGACCTACTCAATCCTCAAGTTTTCTCATTCTTCAATCGTAAGTCCTAACAATCCTCGAATTCACCTTCGCTTCAAACCACAAGTCGAAGCGATCAAAGTTGCCATGCCATGATATTTGTAGTTCGACCATTCCCGCTGGACATGAATCACCATGCCAATGCTCACGCGGAACGATCGTCCCAAATTCGACGTGACGCATGTACGAGGCTGGAGTTGCGCTCGCGCAAGACAAGATCGTTGTCGTTGTGGTTATCACCGAACAATCAAGTCACTTCCTTCTTCATCCAAATATTCATTTCTATCCAATCCCCAACATAGCATCTTTCAAAACAAATACTACTAACACGGTCATCATTCATCGAATCAGAGTACCCCCGAGTTATCGTACATCGATCTTTGATACGCCTCAATACCATCAATGATGCACATAACCTGACGGTCTTTCTTTTGCAACGAATTTCGAGTCGTGCAACTTAATTTCCTCAATTCACATTGTCTTGTGCTAACTCGTCGTCGAGCAATATCCATTCCAAATCTTTAGTCATTCTCGTATATTCAAATCAACGTTTCCTACGCACACTATCTTTCGACCGTGCTATTCCCGATCTCGTCCATGAGCAATTCACCACAACTCAAATTTCAATCCATTCAACTAAATTCAAAATCGTATGTATGATCTTTCTATGTTTCCTCGACCAAGACCTCCATTCGTTTCATGATTCGTACTACGCATTCTTAATCCGTCCGAACGATATCTCGTTTGAGACTCTCGAAGTCGAAACCAACTAAGCGTCACTCATTCTAAGGCTTGTGCGATATTATCGCTTGCCGACGTACTCGTTCTATTCGTAACTCCTCTAATCTCGCTCGAACAATTTCTACAACGTCCATACACCACTCAGGGTTCGAGCCATTCGACTAGTCATCGATACTCCCTCTTTTTCCTTCTTCGAAGCTATCACATACACCACTCGGAGTCAAGTCATTCTACAAATCCTCAAAAGGTTATTCGACTCCCGATCGACATGTCCAATTGCGCGTTCGCTCATTCTTCAAATTCTAAGAACCATTTTCCCGTGTTCGCTTTAGCGCCGGTCAAGTAGCGTCTCTATCAACATACGTTCTAAGTCTCCCTTATTCTCGTCCGAGCGATAGTCAATCTCGCTCGCAACTCATTTCCACCATAAAGTCTAGGTGCGCGATACTCGGCACAACTTAGCCAAAAGGCTGCGTGCATAACCATCCCGTTCGAACTATACTTCGGTCTCGTGTACTCGTTCGCTATTGTCAGCGTAAGGTTATTCAAGCACGTCTTGCGGTTGCAACTCTTAGCATCGGTTCCTTCCAACTCAAGTATGTCGTGGTTCGGCACAAAGGCCTTCGTCTATCGATTCCGTTCGACCGAGTACTTGTACGAGCTTTTGAAAATATTAGACTTATTGTATGGAACATCTCGAGGCACAACGAGAGAGAGCGTACACTTCTTTTGTTTCCAACGAGCTTTCAAAACTAAGAGAATCGAAATGAAGTCCAAGGACGTAAAGCCGTGCTCTGATACCACTATGTCATGTCCCCGCTCCCGCAGGAGCGATCGTCCTCGCTAAGGCGTGATGCCGCACGGGCCTAGGTTGCGTCCGTGCAATGCCAAGTCCAGAAACAGCCGATTTGAGCTAGGCCACAGAGTCGCATAGAGTGTCCCCATTTGCAGCAGAAAGTAAATGAACACAAATTGAAGCAAATTCAACTCTTTATTGATTTTCAAGAAGTTTACAAGTGGCGCTAAGCCGATATTACAAATCGCTCAAGCTCTCTCTCTCTCTCTGAAACATAAAAGGCGTGCCAAGTGGCTTACAAGATGGAATGATTCATGGCGATGTTCCGATACATTATGCCCTGTATAGGGTGCTTCAGCTCCTGACAACGTTCCAAGGCTCCAGAGTTGGCTCTGCGCCCTAGCACGTTCGATGGAAGCTCCGCACCCGCCGGCGTCTCCTGCATCCTGCAAGCAGACTGTGGGGTTATCAGTACATTGTTATGCACTGGTGGGAAGGCTGGCTCGCCCACAATGCTATCATTACCAAACACGTTGTATTTACTTTTGTGCATCTCTATCATTCATTGTCTTTCTAATCTTGCCTTAGGATCAGTTTTATGGCATATTTCATAACCTATCTCGTGTTTGTCGAATACAAGTGTCGCATGGAAATACATGCATGACTTACCCATACTTACCGTCCAGCCTTCCCTGTTCAAAGTAAACCAAGTTAGTCAACAATTCATATGAAACAACTTAATGTAGTTCGCATAACATTCAGTGTTCAAGGGCGTGTTCCTTCCTCAGTTTCTAGCGCGTCGTAGGCGTGTTTTCTAACTCACTTCATAAAGTACTTTTTATCATTTGGTGTGATATATTTCAAGCCTATTCAGAAGGTGCTTTGTTCAGTTAACTTAGACTACTTTGATTTCAATGCAAGGACTTGCACGTGGATTGCCACCAGCAAAGCCCACTTAAATCTATATGCACCGGTCGCTGGCAAGTCAACCATTATGGACATTTCCCCTGTGGCATTCTCATCTATCAAGCGTGATGGCTGGTACACCTTGATAGACTATTGAATAACCGGCCCTACGTTTGGTTATGTGCCCAAGCCCGCACACCTGTCCGCCCGTAGGCCATGATTCCGCCTAGGCCGGCCACGAAATCGTCGTTCGTTGCCCTTGGAATCCCTTTTCGCTCGTGCACGAGCCGTCCACGACCTATTTCATATTTTATTGTCGTTTTAACTTAACGGCTGTCTTGAGCCATAGGCTAACCCTTAGCCATAATACATTATCGACCAGGTTGGCATCCGTGCAGCGCGGGTAGTGAGCCCCGTTGTACGTGCCCGTCACACCTGTCGCTAACCACTCTTTCTTTTCTTATCTTTCATTCATTCTTTCTTTTCTTTCTTTCACTTGTCCGTTTGTTCATCGATTCATTCACGTATTCATTCTTTCATTCGTTGATTCATTCATTCACTTATTCGTTCATTCATTCATTCATACATTTTGCAACTTCTCGTGCGGGAGTCGCCTTGGCGACCCATCGGTCCCATAGCCTTTCAATGTTGCTAAGACTCTACTTGGAGCGACTATGTTGATAGTCTTCCCGTTTTATTGTTGTAAACCATTCATTGTTTCATTGTTGAAAGCATAAGGGACTTGAACGTAAGCTTGTGTCTTAGCACGAGCGTGGAGCGCGGTGCGAGAGTTCACGTTTTCCAAGTTCCTTTCCATATTCTATACAAGCATGCAAGATGGGATTATTCCCTTAGCTAGGTGCGTTGAGTCATTCATTTATTAGCATGCGCGGTGTTATCGCCTAGCGATTTTCGTGATAGTGTCCGCATTGTTAAGTGTCTAGGCTAAGCAGTGACGGGTTCATCGGAGCCACCCACCTTAGCGATGTTCGCAATCGGCCGAGCGATACTCCGAGCGCGCCTTTGAAAGTCTAAGTCTGGATTCATCTTGACGGCCAATATAAGCCTTGCATCGATTCTTCATCAGGTCGATGCCAACTCTTCGGGTCGACGGCTCGTTTGAGTCGTTGCACTTGCCGTTTGAATCGACGTTCCGCTAGGGCGGAGCGGGTCATTACATAATACACCACTCAAAACAAGTCTCGTCCTCGAGACTTTCTGAGTGCGGGTCATCCTACCGTTCATTTTATTCATCGCCGTGTGCATACTTTAGACAATTCCTATCGAATGGCTTTATCGTTCGATGGCATCGAACCATACTCGATACCTTTCCAAGTTCCGTGTCGTATACGTTTTGTCAATTTTATTGAATGGCTTTTTATTCATTTCAGAGTTGATGGCACTTATTCAATTCAAGTGTTTCTTCGACTCGGTTGCTACTTCGACGTATCATAGGACTGAAACGGTCGCACGAGGTGCGTTGTAATTCGTCGAACACAAGAGTCATAGGTTGAGGTTAACTCACTCATTCGTTCATGCGCATCGCAACACTCGTTTGGATCGTGCACATATTCAAGGCGTCCCCCGAATACGTACATTTCAACCAAGCTTAGCGATTAGCGAAGTCGGACAAGCTACTCGTGATAGTTTCGATTGCCGATCGTTCGCTAACTTCGATTTAAAACTGAACTCATGTGTATCTCGCTATCGTTTATCTCGGTCCTCGAGATGATCCGGTTCGCTTCTCAAGCGTTCTTGTCTACAAAATCAATATGATTTCTTCTTAGCGGAGTCGACCAAGTCTAAGTAATTTCCATCTGATTCAAGACCAAGTATTGTACTATCCTTGAGTACGTCTTCCGACCAATGATTCAATTCGTTATTTCAACTTTACTTGCGCATCATCCATTCCTATCATTCCTTTTGTTTGGGGCCATTCTCGTTGTCGTTCACCCACACTCCCTGTTCCCCGTCCTACTCTAAGTCTTATTTTTCCCAAGTCTATCGTCCGTCCAGACGATACTGTAAGGTCAATCGCACAAGTTCAATCACTCGGCATAGGGTCGTCCGCCTATCCGCTAGGTCAGCTCACAAGGTCATAGTTACAAGTCAAGTCTATTGCTCATCGTGCAAGGTCGTTGCACGACGCTCGCCCCAAATCCTATGGTCAAACCATTTCTTCGTTTGTACGGGAGTTTCTACCCAAGCTCGCGTCACTCAGATTTCTAAACATCGAGCATGATCACCTATTCGTATCAACGTATTCGTTGTGTATATTCGAATCCATTCAAATCATCCAATCGACATACTTCACATATCCATTCTAACCAATTCATGTATTCGATCACGAGGTCATCCAGCTCGACAATACATTACGTCCCAATCTCACGCGAGTCCGATCATCCACGGTGGTTCATGAATCACCATGCAACGCTCCCGTGGACTAATCATTCTCATCGGGGCATAACTCTTGTTTGAGTTTAGACTCATTCTCGATACACGGATTGGACCTACTCAATCCTCAAGTTTTCTCATTCTTCAATCGCAAGTCCTAACAATCCTCGAATTCACCTTCGCTTCAAACCATAAGTCGAAGCGATCAAAGTTGCCATGCCATGATATTTGTAGTTCGACCATTCCCGCTGGACATGAATCACCATGCCAACGCTCACGCGGAACGATCGTCCCAAATTCGACATGACGCATGTACGAGGCTGGAGTTACGCTCGCGCAAGACAAGATCGTTGTCGTTGTGGTTATCACCGTACAATCAAGTCACTTCCTTCTTCATCCAAATATTCATTTCTATCCAATCCCCAACATAGCATCTTTCAAAACAAATACTACTAACACGGTCATCATTCATCGAATCAGAGTACCCCCGAGTTATCGTACATCGATCTTTGATACGCCTCAATACCATCGATGATGCACATAACCTGACGGTCTTTCTTTTGCAACGAATTTCGAGTCGTACAACTTAATTTCCTCAATTCACATTATCGTGTGCTAACTCGTCGTCGAGCAATATCCATTCCAAATCTTTAGTCATTCTCGTATATTCAAATCAACGTTTCCTACGCACGCTATCTTTCGACCGTGCTATTCCCGATCTCGTCCATGAGCAATTCACCACAACTCAAATTTCAATCCATTCAACTAAATTCAAAATCGTATGTATGATCTTTCTATGTTTCCTCGACCAAGACCTCCATTCGTTTCATGATTCGTACTACGCATTCTTAATCCGTCCGAACGATATCTCGTTTGAGACTCTCGAAGTCGAAACCAACTAAGCGTCACTCATTCTAAGGCTTGTGCGATATTATCGCTTGCCGACATACTCGTTCTATTCGTAACTCCTCTAGTCTCGCTCGAACAATTTCTACAACGTCCATACACCACTCAGGGTTCGAGCCATTCGACTAGTCATCGATACTCCCTCTTTTTCCTTCTTCGAAGCTATCACATACACCACTCGGAGTCAAGTCATTCTACAAATCCTCAAAAGGTTATTCGACTCCCGATCGACATGTCCAATTGCGCGTTCACTCATTCTTCAAATTCTAAGAACCATTTTCCCGTGTTCGCTTTAGCGCCGGTCAAGTAGCGTCTCTATCAACATACGTTTTAAGTCTCCCTTATTCTCGTCCGAGCGATAGTTAATCTCGCTCGCAACTCGTTTCCACCATAAAGTCTAGGTGCGCGATACTCGGCACAACTTAGCCAAAAGGCTGCGTGCATAACCATCCCGTTCGAACTATACTTCGGTCTCGTGTACTCGTTCGCTATTGTCAGCGTAAGGTTATTCAAGCACGTCTTGCGGTTGCAACTCTTAGCATCGGTTCCTTCCAACTCAAGTATGTCGTGGTTCGGCACAAAGGCCTTCGTCTATCGATTCCGTTCGACCGAGTACTTGTACGAGCTTTTGAAAATATTAGACTTATTGTATGGAACATCTCGAGGCACAACGAGAGAGAGCGTACACTTTTTTTGTTTCCAACGAGCTTTCAAAACTAAGAGAATCGAAATGAAGTCCAAGGACGTAAAGCCGTTCTCTGATACCACTATGTCACGCCCCGCTCCCGCAGGAGCGATCGTCCTCGCTAAGGCGTGATGCCGCACGGGCCTAGGTTGCGCCCGTACAAGGCCAAGTCCAGAAACGGCCGATTTGAGCTAGGCCACAGAGTCGTATAGAGTGTCCCCATTTGCAGCGGAAAGTAAATGAACACAAATTGAAGCAAATTCAACTCTTTATTGATTTTCAAGAAGTTTACAAGCGGCGCTAAGCCGATATTACAAATCGCTCAAGCTCTCTCTCTCTCTCTGAAACATAAAAGGCGTGCCAAGTGGCTTACAAGATGGAATGATTCATGGCGATGTTTCGATACATTATGCCCTGTATAGGGTGCTTCAGCTCCTGACAACGTTCCAAGGCTCCAGAGTTGGCTCCGCGCCCTAGCACGTTCGATGGAAGCTCCGCACCCGCCGGCGTCTCCTGCATCCTGCAAGCAGACTGTGGGGTTATCAGTACATTGTTATGCACTGGTGGGGAGGCTGGCTCGCCCACAATGCTATCATTACCAAACACGTTGTATTTACTTTTGTGCATCTCTATCATTCATTGTCTTTCTAATCTTGCCTTAGGATCAGTTTCATGGCATATTTCATAACCTATCTCGTGTTTGTCGAATACAAGTGTCGCATGGAAATACATGCATGACTTACCCATACTTACCGTCCGGCCTTCCCTGTTCAAAGTAAACCAAGTTAGTCAACAATTCATATGAAACAACTTAATGTAGTTCGCATAACATTCAGTGTTCAAGGGCGTGTTCCTTCCTCAGTTTCTAGCGCGTCGTAGGCGTGTTTTCTAACTCACTTCATAAAGTACTTTTTATCATTTGGTGTGATATATTTCAAGCCTATTCAGAAGGTGCTTTGTTCAGTTAACTTAGACTACTTTGATTTCAATGCAAGGACTTGCACGTGGATTGCCACCAGCAAAGCCCACTTAAATCTATATGCACCGGTCGCTGGCAAGTCAACCATTATGGACATTTCCCCTGTGGCATTCTCATCTATCAAGCGTGATGGCTGGTACACCTTGATAGACTATTGAATAACCGGCCCTACGTTTGGTTATGTGTCCAAGCCCGCACACCTGTCCGCCCGTAGGCCATGATTCCGCCTAGGCCGGCCACGAAATCGTCGTTCGTTGCCATTGGAATCCCTTTTCGCTCGTGCACGAGCCGTCCACGACCATTTCATATTTTATTGTCATTTTAACTTAACGGCTGTCTTGAGCCAGAGGCTAACCCTTAGCCATAATGCATTATCGACCAGGTTGGCGTCCGTGCAGCGCGGGTAGCGAGCCCCGTTGTACGTGTCCGTTACACCTGTCGCTAACCACTCTTTTTTTTCTTATCTTTCATTCATTCTTTCTTTTCTTTCTTTCACTTGTCCGTTTGTTCATCGATTCATTCACGTATTCATTCTTTCATTCGTTGATTCATTCATTCACTTATTCGTTCATTCATTCATTCATACATTTTGCAACTTCTCGTGCGGGAGTCGCCTTGGCGACCCATCGGTCCCATAGCCTTTCAATGTTGCTAAACTCTACTTAGAGCGACTATGTTGATAGTCTTCCCGTTTTATTGTTGTAAACCATTCATTGTTTCATTGTTGAAAGCATAAGGGACTTGAACGTAAGCTTGTGTCTTAGCACGAGCGTGGAGCGCGGTGCGAGAGTTCACGTTTTCCAAGTTCCTTTCCATATTCTATAAAAGCATGCAAGATGGGATTATTCCCTTAGCTAGGTGCGTTGAGTCATTCATTTATTAGCATGCACGGTGTTATCGTCTAGCGATTTTCGTGATAGTGTCCGTATTGTTAAGTGTCTAGGCTAAGCAGTGACGGGTTCATCGGAGCCACCCACCTTAGCGATGTTCGCAATCGGCTGAGCGATACTCCGAGCGCGTCTTTGAAAGTCTAAGTCTGGATTCATCTTGACGGCCAATATAAGCCTTGCATCGATTCTTCATCAGGTCGATGCCAACTCTTCGGGTCGACGGCTCGTTTGAGTCGTTGCACTTGCCGTTTGAATCGACGTTCCGCTAGGGCGGAGCGGGTCATTACATAATACACCACTCAAAACAAGTCTCGTCCTCGAGACTTTCTGAGTGCGGGTCATCCTACCGTTCATTTTATTCATCGCCGTGTGCATACTTTAGACAATTCCTATCGAATAGCTTTATCGTTCGATGGCATCGAACCATACTCGATACCTTTCCAAGTTCCGTGTCGTATACGTTTTGTCAATTTTATTGAATGGCTTTTCATTCATTTCAGAGTTGATGGCACTTATTCAATTCAAGTATTTCTTCGACTCGGTTGCTACTTCGACGTATCATAGGACTGAAACGGTCGCACGAGGTGCGTTGTAATTCGTCGAACACAAGAGTCATAGGTTGAGGTTAACTCACTCATTCGTTCATGCGCATCGCAACACTCGTTTGGATCGTGCACATATTCAAGGCGTCCCCCGAATACGTACATTTCAACCAAGCTTAGCGATTAGCGAAGTCGGACAAGCTACTCGTGATAGTTTCGATTGCCGATCGTTCGCTAACTTCGATTTAAAACCGAACTCATGTGTATCTCGCTATCGTTTATCTCGGTCCTCGAGATGATCCGGTTCGCTTCTCAAGCGTTCTTGTCTACAAAATCAATATGATTTCTTCTTAGCGGAGTCGACCAAGTCTAAGTAATTTCCATCTGATTCAAGACCAAGTATTGTACTATCCTTAAGTACGTCTTCCGACCAATGATTCAATTCGTTATTTCAACTTTACTTGCGCATCATCCATTCCTCTCATTCCTTTTGTTTGGGGCCATTCTCGTTGTCGTTCACCCACACTCCCTGTTCCCCGTCCTACTCTAAGTCTTGTTTTTCCCAAGTCTATCGTCCGTCCAGACGATACTGTAAGGTCAATCGCACAAGTTCAATCACTCGGCATAGGGTCGTCCGCCTATCCGCTAGGTCAGCTCACAAGGTCATAGTTACAAGTCAAGTCTATTGCTCATCGTGCAAGGTCGTTGCACGACGCTCGCCCCAAATCCTATGGTCAAACCATTTCTTCATTTGTACGGGAGTTTCTACCCAAGCTCGCGTCACTCAGATTTCTAAACATCGAGCATGATCACCTATTCGTATCAACGTATTCGTTGTGTATATTCGAATCCATTCAAATCATCCAATCGACATACTTCACATATCCATTCTAACCAATTCATGTATTCGATCACGAGGTCATCCAGCTCGACAATACATTACGTCCCAATCTCACGCGAGTCCGATCATCCACGGTGGTTCATGAATCACCATACAACGCTTCCGTGGACTAATCATTCTCATCGGGGCATAACTCTTGTTTGAGTTTAGACTCATTCTCGATACACGGATTGGACCTACTCAATCCTCAAGTTTTCTCATTCTTCAATCGCAAGTCCTAACAATCCTCGAATTCACCTTCGCTTCAAACCACAAGTCGAAGCGATCAAAGTTGCCATGCCATGATATTTGTAGTTCGACCATTCCCGCTGGACATGAATCACCATGCCAACGCTCACGCGGAACGATCGTCCCAAATTCGACGTGACGCATGTACGAGACTGGAGTTGCGCTCGCGCAAGACAAGATCGTTGTCGTTGTGGTTATCACCGAACAATCAAGTCACTTTCTTCTTCATCCAAATATTCATTTCTATCCAATCCCCAACATAGCATCTTTCAAAACAAATACTACTAACACGGTCATCATTCATCGAATCAGAGTACCCCCGAGTTATCGTACATCGATCTTTGATACGCCCCAATACCATCGATGATGCACATAACCTGACGGTCTTTCTTTTGCAACGAATTTCGAGTCGTACAGCTTAATTTTCTCAATTCACATTGTCTTGTGCTAACTCGTCGTCGAGCAATATCCATTCCAAATCTTTAGTCATTCTCGTATATTCAAATCAACGTTTCCTACGCACGCTATCTTTCGACCGTGCTATTCCCGATCTCGTCCATGAGCAATTCACCACAACTCAAATTTCAATCCATTTAACTAAATTCAAAATCGTATGTATGATCTTTCTATGTTTCCTCGACCAAGACCTCCATTCGTTTCATGATTCGTACTACGCATTCTTAATCCGTCCGAACGATATCTCGTTTGAGACTCTCGAAGTCGAAACCAACTAAGCGTCACTCATTCTAAGGCTTGTGCGATATTATCGCTTGCCGACGTACTCGTTCTATTCGTAACTCCTCTAGTCTCGCTCGAACAATTTCTACAACGTCCATACACCACTCAGGGTTCGAGCCATTCGACTAGTCATCGATACTCCCTCTTTTTCCTTCTTCGAAGCTATCACATACACCACTCGGAGTCAAGTCATTCTACAAATCCTCAAAAGGTTATTCGACTCCCGATCGACATGTCCAATTGCGCGTTCGCTCATTCTTCAAATTCTAAGAACCATTTTCCCGTGTTCGCTTTAGCGCCGGTCAAGTAGCGTCTCTATCAACATACGTTCTAAGTCTCCCTTATTCTCGTCCGAGCGATAGTCAATCTCGCTCGCAACTCGTTTCCACCATAAAGTCTTGGTACGCGATACTCGGCACAACTTAGCCAAAAGGCTGCGTGCATAACCATCCCGTTCGAACTATACTTCGGTCTCGTGTACTCGTTCGCTATTGTCAGCGTAAGGTTATTCAAGCACGTCTTGCGGTTGCAACTCTTAGCATCGGTTCCTTCCAACTCAAGTATGTCGTGGTTCGGCACAAAGGCCTTCATCTATCGATTCCGTTCGACCGAGTACTTGTACGAGCTTTTGAAAATATTAGACTTAATGTATGGAATATCTCGAGACGCAACGAGAGAGAGCGTACACTTCTTTTGTTTCCAACGAGCTTTCAAAACTAAGAGAATCGAAATGAAGTCCAAGGACGTAAAGCCGTGCTCTGATACCACTATATCACGCCCCGCTCCCGCAGGAGCGATCTTCCTCGCTAAGGCGTGATGCCGCACGGGCCTAGGTTGCGCCCGTGCAAGGCCAAGTCCAGAAACGGCCGATTTGAGCTAGGCCACAGAGTCGCATAGAGTGTCTCCATTTGCAGCGGAAAGTAAATGAACACAAATTGAAGCAAATTCAACTCTTTATTGATTTTCAAGAAGTTTACAAGCGGCGCTAAGCCGATATTACAAATTGCTCAAGCTCTCTCTCTCTCTGAAACATAAAAGGCGTGCCAAGTGGCTTACAAGATGGAATGATTCATGGCGATGTTCCGATACATTATGCCCTGTATAGGGTGCTTCAGCTCCTGACAACGTTCCAAGGCTCCAGAGTTGGCTCCGCGCCCTAGCACGTTCGATGGAAGCTCCGCACCCGCCGCCGTCTTCTGCATCCTGCAAGCAGACCGTGGGGTTATCAGTACATTGTTATGCACTGGTGGGGAGGCTGGCTCGCCCACAATGCTATCATTACCAAACACGTTGTATTTACTTTTGTGCATCTCTATCATTCATTGTCTTTCTAATCTTACCTTAGGATCAGTTTCATGGCATATTTCATAACCTATCTCGTGTTTGTCGAATACAAGTGTCGCATGGAAATACATGCATGACTTACCCATACTTACCGTCCGGCCTTTCCTGTTCAAAGTAAACCAAGTTAGTCAACAATTCATATGAAACAACTTAAGGTAGTTCGCATAACATTCAGTGTTCAAGGGCGTGTTCCTTCCTCAGTTTCTAGCGCGTCGTAGGCATGTTTTCTAACTCACTTCATAAAGTACTTTTTATCATTTGGTGTGATATATTTCAAGCCTATTCAGAAGGTGCTTTGTTCAGTTAACTTAGACTACTTTGATTTCAATGCAAGGACTTGCACGTGGATTGCCACCAGCAAAGCCCACTTAAATCTATATGCACCGGTCGCTGGCAAGTCAGCCATTATGGATATTTCCCCTGTGGCATTCTCATCTATCAAGCGTGATGGCTGGTACACCTTGATAGACTATTGAATAATCGGCCCTACGTTTGGTTATGTGCCCAAGCCCGCACACCTGTCCGCCCGTAGGCCATGATTCCGCCTAGGCCGGCCACGAAATCGTCGTTCGTTGCCCTTGGAATCCCTTTTCGCTCGTGCACGAGCCGTCCACGACCATTTCGTATTTTATTGTCATTTTAACTTAACGGCTGTCTTGAGCCATAGGCTAACCCTTAGCCATAATACGTTATCGACCAGGTTGGCGTCCGTGCAGCGCGGGTAGCGAGCCCCGTTGTACGTGCCCGTCACACCTGTCGCTAACCACTCTTTCTTTTCTTATCTTTCATTCATTCTTTCTTTCACTTGTCCGTTTGTTCATCGATTCATTCACGTATTCATTCTTTCATTCGTTGATTCATTCATTCACTTATTCGTTCATTCATTCATTCATACATTTTACAACTCCTCGTGCGGGAGTCGCCTTGGCGACCCATCGGTCCCATAGCCTTTCAATGTTGCTAAACTCTACTTGGAGCGACTATGTTGATAGTCTTCCCGTTTTATTGTTGTAAACCATTCATTGTTTCATTGTTGAAAGCATAAGGGACTTGAACGTAAGCTTGTGCCTTAGCACGAACGTGGAGCGCGGTGCGAGAGTTCACGTTTTCCAAGTTCCTTTCCATATTCTATACAAGCATGCAAGATGGGATTATTCTCTTAGCTAGGTGCGTTGAGTCATTCATTTATTAGCATGCGCGGTGTTATCGCCTAACGATTCTTGTGATAGTGTCCGCATTGTTAAGTGTCTAGGCTAAGCAGTGACGGGTTCATCGGAGCCACCCACCTTAGCGATGTTCGCAATCGGCCGAGCGATACTCCGAGCGCACCTTTGAAAGTCTAAGTCTGGATTCATCTTGACGGCCAATATAAGCCTTGCATCGATTCCTCATCAGGTCGATGCCAACTCTTCGGGTCGACGGCTCGTTTGAGTCGTTGCACTTGCCGTTTGAATCGGCGTTCCGCTAGGGCGGAGCGGATCATTACACACTCTGCCTGAGAGAACTCATTAAGGCGTTTAAGCCAACCTTCCACAGGATCTGTTTTTTCGCAGAAAATACATAGTAGACAACAGTGGTTATGGGTCCGTATCCCTTCCATGTTCCAGAGAACAAGTACCCACTGTTACCTGATAGTTTCCCAGTCAGTGAACCTCCTTTGAACCAAAAGTTAGATGCCTAGTAGATTTTTCTTTGAACTAATAGCATAAAACTTTATGGTAGGATTACAAAGACACACTATCAGAATGCCTTCAAGCCCATTTTACAAGCTGTGTCATCGACCAACTGGTGCTTGAGGCCCTTTGTGAACGGATCTGCCAGGTTCTCCTGACTCCGAACATCAATCACTGCAATTATACCTCTTTTGATAAGATCGTGTACTGCTCTGTGCTTCAACCGCACAGTCATCTTCTTTCCGTTGAAGAGGTCATTTGATGCCACCGCCGCAGTCGCCTGGTTGTCACAGTATATCGGTATCACCGGTATCTGAGCCCCAACCACTGGAAGATCATACATGAGCTTCCGAAGCCATTCTGCTTCATCTGCTGCAGTGTCAAGTGCATAGAATTCAGATTCCATGGAGGAACGAGAGAGTATAGTCTGCTTCTTCGACTTCCACGATATAGCAGCTCCACCCAAGGAAAAGACATATCCACCTGTGGATCTCTCGCTTTCCACCTCTGAACACCAGCTAGCATCACTGAAGCCTTCCACTACTGTCGGATACCCGTTGTAGTGCAGTGCATATGTCTGAGTCTTCTTGAGATATCTCATCACCCGCTTCACAGCTTTCCAGTGCTCAACCCCTGGGTTGCTTGTGAACCGACTCCGCATTCCCACGACGAAAGCTATGTCAGGCCTTGTGGCAGTGGTTGCGTACATTAAACTTCCGATAATGCTAGAATACTCCAGCTGCCTGACGCTTTCTCTCGAGTTTGGCTTCAGCTTCTGATCACACCTGTATGACGTATCGATCCCTGGAAGATCCTTATACCCATAGCGTGTGAGCATCTTCTTAATGTAGTGAGATTGTAACAGCGCTACTCCAGTGTCTGTCCGGATGATCTTTATGCCCAAGATGACATCTGTATCCCCCAAGTCCTTCATACTGAACTTGGTTGAGAGGAACTTCTTTGTCTCCGTAACACAACCTATATCCGTCCCTAGGATTAGCATGTCGTCCACGTATAGACAAACGATGACTCCTCTTCCATCAGCGAACTTTATGTAAACACATTTGTCCGTCTCGCTGACTCTGTAGCCGTTTGACCTAATAACTTTGTCAAACTTTGCATGCCACATCTTGGGAGCTTGCTTCAAACCATACAATGATTTCACCAACTTGCAGACTTTGTCTTCAAGACCTTTGACGACAAATCCATCTGGCTGTTGCATGTAAATTTCTTCGGTCAGCTCCCCATTCAGGAATGCTGTCTTTACATCCATCTGATGTATCACCAACTTATGTATGGCTGCTAGAGCGATTAACATCCTGATAGTGGTCATCCGAGCTACTGGAGCGTACGTGGCAAAGTAGTCTATCCCCTGTTTCTGAGAAAATCCCTTGGCTACAAGCCTGGCCTTGAATTTGTCAATAGTTCCATCTGCCTTCATCTTCTTCTTGAAGATCCATTTACATCCGATGGGCTTTTCTCCTTCAGGTAGATCTACCAACACCCATGTGTTATTGGAGGTAATAGAGTCAAACTCGTCATTCACTGCCTCCTTCCAGAAGATAGCATCTCTGGTCTTCATTGCCTCATCATAGGTAAGCGGATCTGCTTCTACATGATAGGTGGCAAAGTCATCTCCGAAGTCTTTAGGTCTCCTCGTTCGCTTTGCTGACGGCTCTGCGAGTTCTGGTACAAGAGTTGTTTCATCAACAACAGCTTCTTCTTGGACTACTGGCCCATATGAGATTTCAATCTCATTTGCACCTACATCATTTTTCGGAATGTCCGAAAGAACAATGTGTTTGTCTTTTGCAAACTTGTCTTCAAAGTATTCAGCATCGCGAGATTCGATGATATGATTTGACTCAATATCAAGAAATCTCCGAGCATCACTCTTCTCGGCATACCCCAAGAAGATCGCATTCGTAGTCCTTGTCCCCAGCTTCTGAATCTTCAGATCTGGAAGCTTCACATATGCCAGACACCCCCACACTCGAATGACATTCAAGTTTGGTCTGACTTTGAACCAGAGTTCATGAGGAGTTACGTCCGAAGTTGCATATGGCACTCTATTCAGAATGAAAGTGGCCGTTAATGCAGCTTCTCCCCAGTAGCATTTTGGAAGACCTGCAGTAAGCAGCATTGAATTCATCATTTCTGTTAATGTTCGGTTCTTCCTCTCTGCTACTCCGTTGGATTGAGGAGAATATGGAGCAGTAGTCTCGTATATGATTCCATGTTCTTTGCAGAACGATACGAAGTTATGAGACCTGTACTCCCCACCTCGATCACTTCTCAACCTCTTGAGTTGTTGTCCAGTCTGTCGTTAAGCTTCAGCCCTGAACTCTCTGAACTTCTCGAAAGCTTCGTCTTTAGTCTTGAGCAAGTAGATGAATGCGTATTTTGAGAAGTCGTCGATGAAGGTTATGAAATACTTTATCCCGGCCTTCGTGGAGAAATGTTTGAGTCACAGATATCAGAGTGTACTAACTCCAGAAGATCTGTGCTTCGATTGACCCGATGAAAGGGTTTCCTTGTGATCTTCGTCTGAGCACATACTTCACACTTCTCCACCTTATTCCCATATTTGGAGATAAGTCCTAGACTAGACATTTTGTTAATTCTTTTACAATGAACATGTCCTAGTCTATTATGCCACAACTCAAGAGAATAATCAGAAAATGCAACTGCATTAATGTCATCAAACTGGTTGACAAACTAAATTTTAAACATTCCTTCGGTTTGATAAGCCTTCCCGAAGTATGTTCTCTTCTTGGACATCACCATCTGACCAGCATTGATGTCCATCCTCAAGCCTGTATTGCAGAGCAGGCTCCCAGAGATCAGGTTCTTGGCAATCGTCGGAACATGCTTCACACCTTGAAGCGTCAGAGTGTTCCCAGAAGTGAGTTTCAGCTCCACAGTCCCGATCCCCAGAACTTCAGCTTGGGCCTGGTTCGCCATGACAACCTTCTCAGATATCGGCTGGTACATGACGAACCATTCTTTGCCAGAACAGACATGGCAAGTCACACCAGTGTCTATCCACCAGTCAGAGTCAACCCCCACAGTTGTGACCTGTGCGATCATAGCAACAATGTTAGAAACCAATGAAACCTTACTAGGCTCACCTTTCTCTTATTGTTTAGGCTTTGATCTGCATTCACTCTTGTAGTGACCTTTCTTGCCACAATTGAAACAAGTCACTTGGGACTTGGACTTCTGTTGCTTGAATGAAGGACCTTTCACTTTTAGATTGGTGAAGTCCTTCTTCTTGTGATGAGAAGCCGCTTGCTTTCCCTTGGGATCTCTCGTCTGCACTAGATTGGCCTTAGCCAACTGTTTGGACAGAGTGTCCATCTTCTGTTGGGAACGCATCTCGTCCTCAACATGGATCTCTTGAAGTAGATCTACCAAGCTAATGTCTAGCTTCTTTCTAAGCATCCTTGCATAGAAGGTACTCCATCCAGCAGGAAGTTTTGAGACGATCCCTCCAACGACAAACTTGTCGGGAAGGGGCATCTCTTCGTCTTCCAGTTTCTGACGCAGCTTCAGAAATTCTTTCACATGTGGCAACATGGACTTTTCGTCCTCAAAGAGCAATTTGTGATATTTTTCAACCACAAACATCTTGCTCCTGTTCCTGTCTTCTTCATACAGGTTTTTCACAGACTCCCATATGTCTCCGGCAAATTCCTTCTTCGAGTAGGATTCTGCCAGGAAATCCTCCATAGCATTCAGGATGAGAAGCCTGCAGATGCTATTTTTTTTTCTCCACTTGGCCTGGAGTTTGGTAGCCGCATTGATTGGTAGCCGCATTTGGCAAGTACATTTTGTGTTAGTTTACAATTGTTTTTAGTGGTGGCCCATGCAGGTCTGAATAACAACTTAGGAAAACATATTTAGAAATAATTAGAATACTAGAACATCAATTTGTCACAACATAGGACCGAAATATATTAAATAAATATTTTTGTTTGATTATAGACTGGTAGGATACCTTGCTTATGTTTGCATCCTAAACCTTCCAGAGAATGACCATTGACAAGACCAATCCTGCTGGCGATGAGGTGTCATCTCCGGATCATACCCCATCTCCTCAACCAAGTCCAGGGTTTATTCCCTCGCAGCTGATTGACCGTCCCCATAATGTATCCAGTGAAGTTTTCACTACCCTGGCGATTCCTATCTCTTCTCAAACTGAGTTGCATTTCTTGGGTGAAGTACCTATTCTTGTTGCTCCACCAGTACCAGCAAACACCTCCCAAATGTTGCCCTATTTCAAGAAATCCTGGAGTCCCAGAAAGCTCAAGATGAAGCCCAGCAGGAACAGATGAATATCACGATGAAGAACATCAATGATGTAGCCTTAGCTATCTTAAACCAAGTTGGAGCAGAACCTCACCCTAGGAGGGGTACCCCTAAAATCTAGAAGACATTTTGAGCCCTATCCGACAGTTATATCGTAAGAAGCTATTGGTTTGTGACTACTGTAAAAGGCCTGTTCACCAAGCCAATATTTTTCGTAAGAGATTGGAGAAATATTTGGTATGTGGATCTGCTGAACATCGGGTAAAGGATTGCCCCTTATCTTTCCATCATACCGGAGTACCTATCCCAGTTACACCTGTTATACCACAACCTAGGGACTCTCTTCCTATCCAGTAGACCCTGCCTCCTAAAATAAGGCATGATGCATACTCGAGGTTCATAGAAGATGAAGCAGTTGGAGACTGCTCATGCAAGAGCCAGAGCCATGAGGATTAATACCTAGGACTGCTGAATAGCATTGTCTATTGTTGTAACAGGGTGACCTTAGATCAATCATAAGAGTTTTTGCTGTAATTCTCCACATGAATAAAATTCTCAGTTACACCTTTATGGCAGATATTTTTTCTGATAGTCTTCCCGGATTATCCCAAATCTAGACATAGGATTCACCATTGACCTAGTCCCCGGCTCTTTTCCTATTTCTAAAGGATGTTACAGAGTCAACCCGAAGGAGGCCAAGAAGATGAAGGACCAGATCAATGAAGGCTCTAGGATTTATCCAAGATGGAACTTCACTTTAGGAAACACCTATCTTGTTTGTGCCCAAGAAGGATGGAACAACGGATGTGCATCGATTACCAGATACTAAAGAACAAGTACCCTCTGCCCGGATCGAGGATCTGTTTGATCTGTTTGTGTGGAGTTAGGGTGTTTTCGGAGTTTGATTTAAGATCTGACTACCATCAAATCAAAGTCAGGAAGGAGGACATTTCCAAGACAGCGTTCAAACACCAAGTATGGGTAGTTTTCTTTGGTCATGACGTTGGACTGGCAAATGCTCCTGCTGAGTTCATGAATCTCATGAACAGAGTTTTTCATGAGTATTTGAATCAGTTTATCTTCTCTATAGATAACATTCTGATATATTCGAAGACTGAAGAAGAGCATGAAGAGCATCTGAGGAAAGTTCTGGAAACTTTGAAGAAAAAGAAGTTTTATGGTAAGTTATCTGAACGTGGATTTTCTTTGACAAGGTGGATTTTTGGCCATGTTGTCAAGAGAAGAAATTTCGATGGAAGATAGCTGCTGTTGAAAAGTGGTATACCCCAAGTTCAATTCGGAAGTTTCTTGAACTTGGCTGGCTACTATCAGAAGTTCGTGAAGGATTTTGCCAAGATTGCTGAGCCGATGATGAAGCTCACTTGGAAGAATGAAGAGATCATCTAGACGAAAGATTGCCAGGCGGCATTGAGGAGCTGAAGAAGAGATTTACCACTACACCAATCCTTGCGCTACCCGCAGGAACCGGTGGTTTCTCAATTTACAGTAATGCCTCTGAAAAAGGACTGGGTTGCGTTCTTCAACAACATGGAAAAGTAATTGCTTACACATCTAGGTAACTACAGACTCATGAGAAAAATTATCCCACACCTAATTTAGAATTTGCTGCAATTATCTTTACTTTGAAGCTATGGAAGCATGATTTTTATGGAAAGGGAGTGAAAATATACGGACTACAAAAGTCTGAAATATGTCTTCACTCAGAAAGAGCTGAATGTTAGACAAAGAAGATGGCTGAAGCTGATGAAGGATTTCAACATCGACCCGCTATACCACCCGGGTAGGGCTAATGTGATCACTGATACACTTAGTCGATACCCAGTGACGATGTTCTTAACCAAGGAGTGGCACCTACTAGAAGACGTCGAGAAGCTTGGACTGGAGGTTATACTACGTGGAGATAGAAGGACGGAGCTGGATGCTGATTCAGTGTTAATAAAGTTCGAGGCTGATGGACAAAATCAAGAGGACGTAGTTTCAAAACGAGGCACTTTGCAGGCTTAGAGATCAAGTATTGGCAGGAACACTTGAGGGTTTCTAAATTGATCAACAGTGGAACTCTGAAGAATGGTACGAGACTTTGCGTATCGGCTGACAAACGGAGGAACGAGTTGATGAAAGAAATGCACCAGTCGCAGTATTCCATATATTCAGGAGCTAATAAGATGTATCGGAATATGCCTCCATTGATTGGTGCTATGGAATGAAGAAGGACAATTCCAGGTATGGGATTAGATGTGAATTTGTCAACATGAGGAATTTAGCAAGAGAACAACAAGTTTGTTGCAGCCGCTGGACAATTCAGAGTGAAAGTAGAAACATATAACAATGAACTTTGAGTAAGGATTACCTTGTTCCCAAGGAGGGAAGGGCACCAATTGGATTATAGTGGACCGACTGACTAAGTCAGCACACTTTATTCCCTTCAAGGTTAGTTTATTCACCAAGAAGTTGGCAGCATTGTACGAGAGGAACCCCTACCGGATTTATGGAGTACAAACCGGCGGACAATCAAAGAAGATAATCTAGACGCTTGAAGATATGTTAGATCTTGTGTTTTAGAAATTGGAGGGTCGTGGAGAAGATCATTTAAAATTGGTAGAGTTTCCTTACAACAACTACCAAGTTAGCATCGTCAATCAGTGGAGTTTGAAGAAGGAGATAGCGTCTTTTGTGAAGATTTTCTCCTACCAGAGGAACGATCAGTGTTAGCAGAGCAGGAAAGTTGAGCCAGGTACATCAGGCCATTTGAAGTTTTAAGACGAGTTGGAAGTAGCGTACCGGTTAGCTCTATCAGCTAATCTTGAGAGTGTGCAACGTCTTCTACGTATCACAGCTCAGATGCTACATTCCGGATCCGAGTCCCATATTGGATAATTCAGAGCTGAAGATTGGACTCAACCTTTCAGTGCCAGAGAAACCAGTTGCAAGCGTAGTCAGAGGTGAGAAGAAGATCAGAATTTGAGCCATCATTTAAACTCCTACTTCTTATCTTTTCGTTCTAAACTTGACTGATGCTGCTAAGTCAGCCTAGTTTTGCAAGCTATCTCTTTATCAAGCTTGATCATGACAGTATTTTATTGGGTGCACCCACTAATATATTGTCTAATCAGGACCGGTGCATGATGGTCTGATCAACCTCGTGTACTTTGGTTCGCTTTTGTATTTTTCTACATGGATGATATCATAAATCGTCTTATCCACAACTGCCTTAGAAATTCTTATTGTTGGACCTGAGTTACGAGTGTAGTACCCGTACCTGTTTGAGACTTGAGGTAATCCCTAACCTTACTTTTAAATTTCGAGGACGAAATTTTCTAAGGAGGGAAGATTGTGAAACCCATATTTCTGTGAATATTTAATATTAATGTTTTTGTAGTATTATTAGTATTTTTTTTAATTATTTATTATTATTATTATTATATTATTTGGAGTGTTAAATTATTTCAAAATTTATTAAACAACAAGGATTTTTGAGTTCAGACCCAGACCCGAGTCCGAACCCAGACCGAGGCCTGAGCCAAACCCAATCCCATTTTCATTTCTTTCAAAATCTGAATTGGCTTAATGTTATTTAATATATATATATATATATATATATATATATATATATATATATATATATATATATATATATATATATATATATATATATAGCTCGTCCCGTAGGACCAGCACCCCTCTAAACTCACACACACACGTTCAATGGTCAGCCCATTCTTTTCTCTCCCCTCAATCTCCTCCCTTCCACACGAGCACCAACCCCTCGTTTCACATTCTCAAACTCCTATCCACACACCACATCCATCAACCCCTTTAATAACTCCTCCCCCACTCTCCTGGCTCACGACTCACCATAACTCTCTCTCTCTCTCTCTCTATTTCTCCTCACTCTCTGAAAGGGAACAAACCCCCCTTTCCCGAAGCTTTCCTCCGCCGAGCTCCCCTCGGCAACCGCCCCCGTTGGCCTCTCCACCCGACCACGCCAGCGCGCCCAAGCCACCCCCGCGCCCGTCCAGCAGCGCGTCTCTTCGGCACTCTCCTCGATCCGCCTCACCCCGCGGATCCGCCCCGTCGGCCTCCCTCCAGGCCCGACGCCGCCCCTGGGCCGCTGTCCCGCCGGCGCCCCGCCGACGGCCGCCCGTCCCCCTCGCGTGTGCCCCTTCGCGACTCCGCCGAGCTCCTCGGCCGACTGCCAGAGCTTCGGCGCCCCTCTGGCCGAGCACCCCGCTGTTCCAGCGTTTCCCGACGTGCCCTAGCCGCGCGCCTCTACCCGCGCGGTCTTCCGACTCCCTGTGCGCCCTGGCGCAGCGTCTCTCTGGCCAGCGCTCTTCCCGACTCCCCGATCTGCTGATTTTGGCAGCGACGCTGCTGTTCCAGCGCTGTTTCGGGAATACTTTCGCTGTTCTGGATCTATTTTCTTTCTATTTTTCATCTGAGAGCTCTAGCCGAGCAATCCGAGGTATAACCCCCTGTCCCGCTCATTTTATTTCAGTCGATGATGAGTAATGGTCCCCGATTCCCTTTGGAAATTCGGTTTTAGCGACGTCGTAATTTTTCGGGACTTTCGGAAAGGTCCTGTGAATTATTTTGGATTCCCGGAATATTTCGGGAATGGATTTTTAGTATGTGTTGGCTTTCCGGATTTTTTCGGGAACGTTCTGTGATTTGTGGAATTGGAATCGGACCTCCAAAATTATTTCGGGTCGTCCCGATTATTCTGTGGATTGGTTGTGGATTTTAAATATATATAAATTCGGATTCTCCCTGGTTTGGGATTTGCAGGAAATTATCGGCGCTACTTTCCAGTTTTTGGGTTGACCAAAAACAGAGGAGATGCTGCCAGATTTTTCCGTAAATTCTAGATTATTTTAAAAATGAATTTAAAATGGATTTCGGAATTTTATTGATATTTGGTTTTGGGCGACGACCGTATCGGTCAATGGGCCCGGCTAAGTGCAAACGAAACCGGCTTCGCCCGGACGTTGAGGCATTAGCCAGTTGAGGATTGGACCATATCTGAGACTCTATATTTATCTTTATTTTTACTATTTAATTTTATTCATATTTTATTTATTTAAAGTTTCGGACTAACGGCGGTTCTGTCTTATTTCAATTTATGTAAATAAATTGTAATGGGCATAAGCCCAGCTGGCTGTGGTCTGTAACTGTAATTGGTAGCTTAGATTTTAGTTATTTCTGGTTTTGCGAGTTTTTGTATTAAACGAGTAAATTGAATAAAAAGGTATTTTCGTATAAAAAAAATAATGAAGATTTTCTCACCTAAAAATTGACAAGTTTCTATTTAATTAAAAATCATGTATTTCTCACTAAATAAGAAAATTAGCTTTATATTTATATACTATGAAAATACCAAGTTTTAATAATTAATCTGGTATCGACGAAGTTTTCCGAATTCAAAAGTTTAAAACGATCTTTTTCCCTCGTACTAAATCAACGCACTAATAATCGTATTTTTCGTGTTTGGTTAATTAAAGAATTAAAATTGGACTAGGACACAAATAGAGATTTCAACTAGCGTAGCTAGATTGGTAAACCTGAAATCTGAGTCAATTCTCAATTGTAGGGTTTTGAGGACTGTACTAGCATCACCCCGGAATCAACAAACGAATCCAGTCAATAAAACAAAGGCAAGTACATTTTGTGTTAGTTTACAATTATTTAATAATCGCTTTACTGCAAGTTTAAACCACGATACAACACGGAACTCTCTTTGAGAGCATTGACTGTAACTACTGTAACTATTGGGGACTGGAGGAGTAGTGTAATGAGTATGACCACATCCAAACTACTATAACTACTGTAACTATTAGCTTACCCCTCTTACACACGGGGATAAGCTGTATCTGAACTGTAACAAACCCAAGCCGGTCATATTTCATTACCTATTCACATCACAGAACTGTAACTGTTTTAAAACTGTAATTGCTTAAATTGTTGGTTTCAAAATTGTTTAAAAGTGCATGATTCTATTATTATTTCAATTGTCAAATTAGCATAAATTGTACTTTGCTCCCTCCTGACTGGAGATCCAACATTTTAGGTATCACTGATGAGGTTTTGTTCTGCGATATTTCCCGAGGTCCCAACTAGAGGACGATGATCTCGAGACTGATGAGCTGGTTACCTAGATTTTTCTTCTTCTTTTATAATTCATGATGTTTGTGGAAATAATGTATCTCAGATGTATCTTTCATTTTATTGTAAAAAGTTTTAAACTATTCGAATTATTAAAGTTGTGGCAATTAGACTGTGTTGTTTTATTTACCTGCATGAGTGATACAGCTTACTGCCGCCGTCTCAACAACGGTGCAGGCTGGGCATGATCCGATTCGACCCAAGTAATTGGGACCGGGTCGTGACAGGTTCTTCCTCCAACAGTACATGATCAACGTCTTTGAGTTGAAGAGTTAGATAAACCTTCCTCTTCCAGACTTGATAATGCTCTCCATCGAACTTTTCCAACTTGCAGTAGTCCAATTGGACGAGCGAAGCATTAATGTTTTCCATCTACAAGGATCTTGCTTTGAGATTGTTAGTCCCGGGGCTTGACCAAAGATGGAAAATTGATGCAATCGAGATCTGAGATGTCATACAAAAAACTTTGCAGTGATCAAACTCAAGATCTACGATGATGTAAAAAACCAAATAGCCAGATTACAATATGAAGGAGGAAAATAGAGAAGAGAAGATCTCTCGTTCTTCGCAAACGTGTTGCAATTGGGACAGAACGAGTTACAATAATCTAGAGAAAGATGAGAAGAAGAAAAGTTGCTGGGGTGTCAAAACACCATTGTTCAAAGCAAGATTCGTCCCACACGAATTGCTTCCAGGAACCAGCAAGTTGAAGAACTTGTGGAACGCTCGAAGTCACCTCTGTTCTGACTCCTCGGATTGACTTGCAATGGCGGCAGCAGCTCCCCCTCTCTCTCTCTCTCTCTCTCTCTCTCTCTCTCTCTATCTCTCTCTCTCTCTCTTTTCTGACTTATAAAATTCGTAGTTCTCACAAAGGAGGCCAGAAGAGAGTATATATAGAGAGAGGGTAGAAATCCTAACCGCCTTTTCAGTTATGGAAAGATTGAATTAAATCCCACAAAGATAGCAATGAAATTAATTCAAATCTTATGGAAAGATTGAATTAAGTCCCACAAAATGGCAACGAAATTAATTCAAATCTTATGGAAAGATTGAATCAAATCCCACAAAGATGGCAACGAAATTAATTCAAATTCCACAAAGATAGCAATGAAATTAATTTAAATCTTATGGAAAGATTGAATTAAATCCCACAAAGATGGCAACGAAATTAACTCAAATCTTATGGAAAGATTGAATTAAATTCCACAAAAAGTGGATCTGAATTAATCGCATTGAATCAGTCTTTCCATAACTGACTTGTAGTCTGCACAGTCAGCCTGGTGCGAGTCCATGAGCCCATGAGCCCGAGTCCGAATTCGAGCCGTTAGCCCGAGTCCGAGTCCGAGTCGCTAAGCCCCTTTGGGACTTAGCTCCAAATGGAATTAATCCAAGAGAATGACAAAAGCATTAATGCTTAATCCTTGGAGCCTTATTCTTACCTCCTAGTAAAATAACCCACATGGTTTCCTCCTTAGGGTCACCACCCCATGTGCATCTCTCAACAACACAACTAAGTATATATGTTGAGATAACTCATGGTGCATTTTTGATGTGGGACTAAACTTTTACAAGGCATGTTGAGAGCAAGCTCTCTCCATGTAAAGAAAGCACCAACATATATATATATATATATATATATATATATATATATATATATATATATATATATATATATATATGAAAATTTGGTGGTGAAACTTTTGGATTTCTAAAATATCCTTGAGTATTTTATAAACATGATGTTATTATGTCAACTTGCATGTCATTTATTTTTAAGAGTCAAAACAATAATGTTTGCATGCTATAAAGTCTTCTCCTTCCATACAACTATTCATGTTCCAATGGTAATAAAAAAATTTATGTTTACCATTTTTTTAAGGTTATTATTCTGAATAAAAAAATTAAAAATAAAATAAAATTCGTACTTCGAATCCCTTGGCATTGTAAAAAGAAAGCACAAACATATGAATAGTCACCTGAAAAAGACGATAGCTGACATTATGATATTCTAATTGAAATACGTGCAAAGCATGTACATGTATACTAGTATATATAATGTGAAGTAGATGTCCGAGGGCTTTAGCTCAAGTGGCTAGAGAGGGGGGCTCACCCGTGGGAGGTCCCGGGTTCGAGTCCCCTCTTGGGCGTCGGCTGTGTGGCTATATGTCACGGACGTGCCAATCCTACTTGGATGGAGGGGGAGCTTTCTGTCGAACACTCTGGCTTGTAGACCTCCTTCACGGAGGAGCGTTCCCTGTTGAGTACTCTGAGTTGTAGACTCCTCTTCTCTCTGATCGGTTGGGTGGCCGTGCCACCAGCTTGAGAGAGCCAAGTAAGACACCCAAATAAAAAAAAAAAGTGTAAGTAGATACCACGCATCATCAACCAAATCTTGATTGTTGAGATGGCTTTGTCGAGGAAGGAATAAGTGATGATGATGTGAAATCAGCTGGGATCAAATTACCTATGCATGATTGTGATTATATTCTTATTTATCCTTTACAAAGCCATCAGCATTTGCTCATCCATAAATCTCAATATTTATACATGCTATATATATTCCGCATAAAATTGAAGTTGGTGGGGACTGATGTTGTTGGTCGAGGAGTCACGTTCGTGCAAGTGTCCAAGTAAATTATTATGATGACGCATGCTATGGATGACTTGATGTATACACTTGAGGTGTCCATTTTTTTTTTCCTTCTCTAGGCAGCTATTAAGTAGGGAAGGTTTCAAGTCTACAATTGCTTCTTGTGAAGCATAGACGTACCAAAATTCATTTCCATTTTTGTGTCACAGACGTGTCAGACACATCAGAAGCACTGTTAATAGATCTTGACAGAGAAGAAAAAGAAGAAAAAAGCAAAAGTGTATTTGTTTGAATAGATAACATGGGGAGAGAGATCGAATTGAGAGGAATAGTAATCTTGAAGTTATATCTAAGTAGTCTTGTCTGAGTTTTTTTAAGTTTACTTTGTAATAATTAGTACATTTAAATAGACTCTTATGATGACTTGCATGAGTGTGTGTTTAATTTATTTATTCTTCTGGTCAAAATTATATGTGTCTTTTAACTTATTTATTCGTTGGGTGTAAGAGAAATGAAATGTTGCAAATATGATACTTTCGGTTGATGCAAGTTTCCAAAATTGCTATCAATCTGCTCTTCTGTTTTTTGTTTTTTGTTTTTTATTTTTATTTTTTGTTGCAAACTTTTTCTTCTTGTCTTTTGCTTCATCCAATCTAGAAGAGATGCATATCCTAACAAATATAACAACAAAATATAACTGTATGTAGTTTTGCATTTATTTATCAAACACCTTTATAGATGAAAGACGGAAACTTTCATCTTTGTTTTCATTAACATGCAAACCACGAATGAAGAAATAAAAATCCATAATTGAGTATGTTTGACTACTACGTGCCAATCTTGATTGCCATGATGGCCCTTGTTTCTACAAATTTTAGATAGAGAAGTTGTGTGTGTGTGTGTGTGTGTGTGTGTGTGTGTGTGTGTGTTGGGTGTGGGGTGGGGGGGGGGGGGGGGGGGGGGGGGGGGGGAGGAGGAGGAGGGAGTTTTCTTCAAAGAAAACTAGCCTTTGAAGTAAATTAGATTTGATACTTCATTTGATAAGTTTTATATATATATATATATATATGCGCCAATGACCACCTAGCCTAATGGTAGGGGCGACGCATGCGGCCCGAGTGGTCAGAAATTCGATTCCCGTAGAAATATTCGCCATAGTTACCTCTTTTATATATATATATATATATATATATATATATATATATATATATATATATATATATATATATATATATATATATATATATATATATATTAGTCCCTTGGCGAACAATCGATGGAAAAACACGTTTTCAGAAACTATTGCAAAGACAATGTTTCCAGCAACAACACCCTAAAGAAGGTGATGTTGTATTACGAGAATCTAAAGAGATTTCGTAATATTTCTCGAAGGCAACAGAACCGTATAACTTCTAAAGAGAAGCGACGGTATTCTCGAAGACAACAGAGGAAGAAGAAAGGCTGCTGGGGTGAAAGATCACCGGCGCTCAAAGTTATATCCGCCTTACGGACAAGCCTCCAGGAACCAGCAAGTTCGAAGAGAACTTTAGAACGCTGGCCAAAAATGTCGACGACTCCTCGGAATAGCAGCAGCACTTCTCTCTCTCTTTGGAAATTTTCTGATTATTTTCTGTAACCTTAGAGAGAGGAGATGCTTCTGATATTATAGGCACGAGATGGGCTTTTCAAATTCTGAACGCACGCCCTGGTTTAATGCCAGATCCGAATTTTCTGGATCTGAGCCATTTTCGGATCTGAGCCCACAAGACCCGCGGACGTTACATAATTTGAACGGCCCACTCGACCCGCTCGACCCGTACGACCCGTACGTCCCGTACGCTCAGTACGCTCAGTACGCCCCGTACGCCATGCAGGCCGCACAGAGGCTCGCGCACGAGCGCAACTAAAGCGCACAATGCGCCTAGCGACGAGCTGTCGTGCTAAGTGCAACGTGCCATCAAAAAGCCACATTAAGCCTCAAAAGCCCATTAGCCCAAGCCCAAGCCCGAGCCCTAGTCCAAGTTCGAGTCCGAGTCTGAGTCCGAGTCCGAGTCCGAGTCCGAGTCGCTAAGCTCCTTCGGGGCTTAGCTCCAATCTATTTTTATTTTGGCCAAAAGTTGGTTTCTTATTCTCACCTCTATGTAAAATCCCCCCACATGGCACCCTCCATTGGGCCTCAACCCATGTGCATCTCTCTATTCCTTCATAAGTAATATATAGAGATACATATTGGTATGATTTTCCGATGTGGGACTATCTTTTAACAATAGAATGTTGTGAACACACACAACACATAGAATAAAACACCAACAATCCCCCACATATCTCTATATATATGAGTTAAGCGTTCCACATAATAACTGTCCATTATGCATTAGGATAGATGTCGCTGACGACTTGAATCTTCCCGCTTGGGTTGAACAACAGTATGATACAAGAATGGACTATGCCTTGAATTCTGTACCACAACTGTAATTTTTCCCACTCACATAATGTAGTTATCTGTGCTTCTGGATGCACATTAAAGGCCTTGTGCCAGCCTGGATTTCAATGTATGTATTTTAGGCATCTACAAATTTACCCTCAAGAAACGACCTATTTTTCTGTCCATACATTATAGGTGAGTTCTTTATTAAAGAGACATGGCATGAAGCGTCCAACGCTTCCTTTGCGGTGCTACGCCGCTATGACATGGCCTTAAGCCGAGGACCTTACCCCGAATCATCGGGAACCTCATCGTAGTGTCATACTACCCGTAGCATGAGGTCTAGCCCCTTTGTAGTGCCAAACTACCCAGCATGAAGCCTTACGCTTCTGTACGGTGTTACGCCGCTACGACATGGCTTGCAAGGCCGAAGCTTTATCCCTAGCCGGGTTTACCTCATTGTGGTGTCGTGCCACCCGTAACATGAGGAACACCTCCTCTTTGTAGTGCTGACTACATCCCTCTTTAATTCAATATACAGCATTAGGCCAACTGCCTATTTGCGGTGCTACGCCGCTGTGACTTGGCTAACATAGCCGAGGATTTACCTCTTTCGAAAACCTCATGGTGGAGTCACCGCCACACATAGCATGGAGTCACACTCCTTGTAGTGCTGTGCTACCATGCTTCCTGTAAAGCATAACAGACCTTCACTCAGTCTGAGAACTCATTAAGGCATTATGCCATCCTTCCCACAGGATCAATTTTCCGTAGAAAATTCATAGTAGACAACAGTGGTTCTGGGTCCGAAACCCTTCCATGTTCCGCAGAACAAGTACCCACTGTTAACTAATATTTTTCCAGTCAATAGTCCTCCCTTGAATCAAAAAATTAGATATCTGGTAGATTTCTCTTTGAACCAATAACATAAAATTTATTGATAGGATTATAATGACACAATATTAGAATGCCTTCAAACCCATCTTCCTTGCTGTGTCCTCGACCAGCTGTCGTTTGAGGCCTTTCGTGAACGGATCCGCCAGGTTCTCCTGACTCCGAACATCGATCACTGCAATGACGCCTCGTTTGATGAGATCGTTCACTGCTCTGTGCTTTAACCGCACAGTCCTCTTCTTCCCGTTTAAAGAGTTCATTAGATGCTAATGCTGCTGCCGCCTGGTTGTCACAGTATATCGGGATTGCCGGTATCTGAGCTCCAACCACTGGAAGATCATACATGAGCTCCCGAAGCCACTCTGCTTCATCTGCAGCAGCATCCAATGCAAAGAATTCAGATTCCATGGAGGAGCGAGATAACATTGTCTGCTTCTTCGATTTCTACGATATAGCAGCTCCGCCCAAGGCGAATATGAATCCACCTGTAGAATACTCGCTCTCCACCTCTGAACACCAGCTAGCATCACTGAAGCCTTCCACTACTGACGGATCTCCGCTGTAGTATAGTGCAAATGTCTGAGTCTTTTTTAGATATCTCATAACACGCTTCACAGCGTTCTAGTGTTCAACGCCTGGGTTGCTAGTGAACCGACTCAGCATTCCCACCGCAAAAGCTATGTCAGGCCTTGTGGCAGTAGTAGCGTACATCAAGCTTCCGATGATGCTGGCGTACTCCAATTGTTTGACGCTTTCTCTCGAATTTGGCTCCAGCTTCTGATCACTCCGGTACGGTGTATCAATTATAGGAAGATCTTGATACCCGTATCGAGTGAACATTTTTTCAATGTAATGAGATTGTGACAGTGCTATTCCCGTGCCTGTCCGGATGATCTTGAGCCCCAAGATAACATCGGCATCTCCCAAGTCCTTCATACTGAACTTGGTCGAGAGAAATTTCTTTGTCTCTGTGACACAGCTTAAATCCGTACCTAGGATTAGCATGTCGTCAACGTATAGACAAACGATAACTCCTCTTCCATCAGCAAACTTAGTATAGACACACTTGTCTGTTTCACTGACCTTGTAGCCATTTGACCTTATCACTTTGTCAAACTTCTCATGCCACATTTTGGGAGCTTGTTTCAAACCATACAGAGACTTCATCAACTTGCAGACTTTGTCTTCCAGACCTCTGACGAAAAAACTTTCTGGTTGTTGCATGTAGATCTCTTCTGTCAGCTCGCCATTAAGGAATGCCGTTTTCACATCCATCTGATGTATCACTAGTTTGTGTATTGCTGCTAGAGCAATTAACAATCTGATGATTGTCATCCGAGCTACTGGAGCATAAGTATTAAAATAGTCGATCCCCTGTTTCTGAGCAAACCCTTTGGCCACTAGCCTGGCCTTGAATTTGTCGATGGTTCCATCTGCTTTCATCTTCTTCTTGAAGATCCATTTGCATCCGATGGATCTTGCTCCTTCTGGCAGGTCAACTAACACCCATGTATTATTGGAGGTGATTGAGTCAATCTCATTGTCTATCGCCTCCTTCCAGAATACAACATCTCTGGTCTTTATCGCTTCATCATAGGTAAGCGGATCTGCTTCCACATGATAAGTGACGAAGTCATCTCCGAAGTCTTTCGGCCTCCTTACTCGCTTAGTTGACGGCTCAGCGAGTTCTGGTTCAACTGGTGTCTCTTCGACAATAGCTTCTTCTTGGACTACTGGTTCTTTAAGGACTTCTGTCTGCTTTGCACTCTCATCATTCTCTGAAAGATCTGCGAGAATAATATTTTTGTGCCTTGCAAACTTGTCTTCAAAATATTCAGCATCGCGAGATTCAATGATATGATTTGATTCTATATCAAGGAATCTCCGAGCATCACTCATCTCGGCATAACCCAAGAAGATAGCCTTAGTGGTCCTAGTCCCCAGCTTCTGAATCTTCAGATCTGGGAGCTTCACGTAAGCCAGACACCCCCACACTCGAATGACATTCAAGTTAGGTCTGACTTTGAACCAGAGTTCATGAGGTGTTATGTTTGAAGTTGCATACGGTACTCTATTGAGAATAAAAATAGCCGTTAATGCAGCTTCTCCCCAGAAGCTCTTTGGAAGACCCGCAGTCAACAGCATAGAGTTCATCATCTCTGTCAACGTTCTGTTCTTCCTTTCTGCTACTCCTGTTGGATTGAGGAGAGTACGGAGCCGTCGTCTCATTTATGATTCCATGTTCTTTACAGAATGATGAGAAATCATGAGACCGATACTCCCCGTCTCGATCATTCCTTAGCCTTTTGAGTTGTTATCCAGTTTGCCGTTCAGCCTCGGCCCTGAATTCCTTGAACTTCTCGAATGCTTCGTCTTTAGACTTGAGCAGGTAGACAAAAGCATACTTTGAGAAGTCATTGATGAAAGTAATAAAATACTTCATCCCGACTTTTGTAGAGAATTGCTTGAAATCACAGATATCTGAGTGAACCAACTCCAGAAGATCTGTGCTTCGATGGACCCTGTGAAAGGGTTTCCTTGTGATCTTCGTCTGAGCACACACTTCACATTTCTCTACCTTACCCCCACACTTGGAGATAAGTCCTAGGCTAGACATCTTGTTAATTCTTTTACAATGAACATGTCCTAGCCTATTATGCCACAACTCAAAAGAATAGTTCAAAGTAGAAATAGCATTAATATCATTTTTCTGGGTTACAACAAGCTGAATTTTGTACATTCCTTCAGTCTGGAAAGCTTTTCCGAAGAATGTATCCTTCTTGGACATCACCATCTGGCCAGCATTGATGTCCATCCTCAAGCCTGCGTTACAAAGCAGGCTCCCAGAGATCAGGTTCTTAGCAATTGCAGGAACATGCTTCACTCCTTGAAGCGTCAGAGTGTTCCCTGATGTGAGTTTCAGCTCCACCGTCCCGATCCCCAGTACTTCAGCTTGTGCCTGGTTTGCCATTATGACTTTCTCGGAAGTTGGCTCATAGGAGTCGAACCATTCCTTGTCTGAGCAGACATAACATGTCGCACCAGTGTCTATCCACCAGTTCGAGTCAACCCCCACATTTACAACCTGCGCTATCATTGCAACCATATTAGTAACCAAAGAAACCTTACTAGGCTCACCTTTTTCTGGTTCCTTGCAGTCACTTTTGTAGTGGCCCTTCTTGCCACATTTGTAACAAGTCACATGGGACTTGGACTTCTGATTCTTGAATGAAGGACTATTTACTTTCAGATTAGTGAAGTCCATCTTCTTCTTGTAAGGAGAAGCCGCCTGCTTCCCCTTGTACTCTCTGGTTTGGACAGATTTGCTTTCGCCAGTTGTTTGGACAGAGAATCCATCTTCTGTTGAGAGCGCATCTCGTCCTCAACATGGATCTCTTGCAGGAGATCTTCTATACATATGTCCAGCTTCTTGCGGTGCATCCTTGCATAGAAGTTGCTCCAACCCGCAGGAAGTTTAGAGACGATTCCTCCAACGACAAACTTGTCGACAAGAGGCATCTTCTCGTCATCCAACTTTTGGCGCAGCTTCAGAAACTCCTTTACTTGGGGCAGCATAGTCTTCTCATCTTCGAAGGTCCACTTGTGGTATCTTTCAACCAAGAAGATCTTGGACCGATTCTCGTCATCTTCGTACAATTTCCCCAAGGAGTCCCAAATCTCTTTGGCAGAATTCTTCTTGGAATAGGACTTTGCCAGAGAGTCTTCCATGCTATTGAGAATCAACAGTTTACAGATACTGTTTTCTCTAATCCATTTTGCCTGCTTGGACTTAGCAGCTGCAATAACTTCTGCGGTTCCGGTTGTTGGAACGATCGGTTCTTCCTCATTCAGCACGTGATCAACTTCCACGAGTTGAATGTTTAAGGTTACTTTCTGTTTCCAGATTTGGAAATGTTCGCCGTCGAATTTCTCCAACTTGTTAAAGTCGATATTGACGAGCGATGCACATGAGTTATCTATCTTTTCGATATAGCTTTGAGATTGTTAGTCCCTTGGCGAACAATCGATGGAAAAACACATTTTCAGAAACTATTGTAAAGACAATGTTTCCAGCAACAACACCCTAAAGAAGGTGATGTTGTATTACGAGAATCTAAAGAGATTTCGTAATATTTCTCGAAGACAACAGAACCGTATAACTTCTAAAGAGAAGCGACGGTATTCTCGAAGGCAACAGAGGAAGAAGAAAGCCTGCTGGGGTGAAAGATCACCGGTGCTCAAAGCTATATCCGCCTTACGGACAAGCCTCCAGGAACCAGCAATTTCGAAGAGAACTTTAGAACGCTGGCCACAAATGTCGACGACTCCTCGGAATAGCAGCAACACTTCTCTCTCTCTCTGGAAATTTTCTGATTATTTTCTGTAACCTTAGAGAGAGGAGATGCTTCTGATATTATAGGCACGAGATGGGCTTTTCAAATTCTGAACGCACGCCCTGGTTTAATGCCAGATCCGGATTTTCTGGATCTGAGCCATTTCCGGATCTGAGCCCACAAGACCCGCGGACGTTACATAATTTGAACGGCCCACTCGACCCGCTCGACCCGTACGTCCCGTACGCTCAGTACGCTCAGTACGCCCCGTACGCCACGCAGAGGCTCGCGCACGAGCGCAACTAAAGCGCACAATGCGCCTAGCGACGAGCTGTCGTGCTAAGTGCAAAGTGCCATCAAAAAGCCACATTAAGCCTCAAAAGCCCATTAGCCCAAGCCCAAGTTCGAGCCCGAGCCCGAGCCCGAGTCCGAGTCCGAGTCCGAGTCCGAGTTCGAGTCCGAGTCCGAGTCCGAGTCCGAGTCCGAGTCCGAGTCGCTAAGCCCCTTCGGGGCTTAGCTCCAATCTGGCCAAAAGTTGGTTTCTTATTCTCACCTCTATGTAAAATCCCCCCACATGGCACCCTCCATTGGGCCTCAACCCATGTGCATCTCTCTATTCCTTCATAAGTAATATATAGAGATACATATTGGTGTGATTTTCCGATGTGGGACTATCTTTTAACAATAGAATGTTGTGAACACACACAACACATAGAATAAAACACCAACAATATATATATATATATATATATATATATATATATATATATATATATATATATATATATATATATAAACAAAAGAAACACTCATAGATATATAAGCCATAACCAACTTAATTATCCACTAACATAATAGATTAACACAAACTCAAAATGCGATCGCTAATTTACTGGCTACTAGGAGACATGACGTATTCTGGCTAGATGGTTCAAAATAACAAATAATTCCTAAAGAAGAAAAAAAAGACAAGGATAGCTAACTAAAATAAATCTCTTAGCTAATTTAGTGGTCAGTAGGTAGAGATATAACGTTTCTGACTAGATCAAATAATTCCTAAAGGAAAGAAAAAAAAAGGGACAACGGTAGCTAAGTAAAATAAATCCCTTAAAATCTAGGTACCATGGTCAAGAGAAAAGAACATAACCACAGAAGTGCACAAGAAATGGATCCCAAAATATTGGAATACATACGCAATATTCTATAGTTCTCTAATGTGTGATATCGTGAGACTTTGTTTGTGTATACTTATTTGCACGAATGTTCTTATTTTTATAAGTTCTCTATTGATTATTGAAAATTGCTAAAATCTTTGCGCGAATGTTCTTATAATTACATACGCAATATTCTATAGTTCTCTATTGGATCCCAAAATATTGAGTACATACGCAATATTCAAAAAAACATGTCACAAAATATAAGTATTTTTGGCGACATATCATTTTTTTATTTAAAATAACTTTTGGCGACATGCGTCTTGTGTGTCACAAAAAGATGATAACATAACATATGTCGCCAAAAGTCTAGTTCTAAAAGACCCTATGTCGCTAAAACATGTTGCAAAATGTAAATTCTTGTAGTGCGACTATTGTTCATTGTCATTTACATACAACTTTTTATTCTTCAATAAAATTTTCTTGGATACATCATTGTAAAATAATTAAGATTAAGACAAAGGTTCACAGTATCGGTATCGGATCTTTCATATGAGTATCGGTCGGACCAACACTGGCTCAGCGCAGTCAGGACGACGTCCAGAATCCACAGACTAGCAGGACCCAAAAAATCTGTTTAAACATAAATATATTAATAATGGCAAATTATAATGGCGCTTCATTCTTTACTCAGGACTAGTCCAGAATTGGGACTACCTAGTTTAGAGAAACGTTTACTCATGACAACTCATTTTTCACTAGGGGCTATACTCCCCCCTCCAACACACACACACACACACACAATCCTTCCAAACACTCTCAAACCTATTCATTTCTAATTTTCACTATCTCTTTTCAAACCCTCTCAAATCTAAACTCATTTTTATCCACCACCTCCATCTTCACGAAAACCCTTCTTTTCAAGCCCTCTCAAACCTAAACTTCTTTTCCTCTTCCTCCTCCTACTGCCGACGAGCTCGGCCCGCTGTTGAAACTTCCATGGATTATTTCTTAGCACTGACACACCAACCCCGCCCCCTCCCCCTCCAACCCCAAAATTAAAAAAAATCAAAATGGTCGTTGCCGAAATTTTGATATCATGGACATTATTAGAAGACAATATTAGAAGACAAGTGGTGAATGCTTCATTGTTTATTCTTCAGCCCTAAGGCTAGTTTAAATAGAAGAAATACAATTAATGTCTATCCTTGAATCAAGGAGAACTTTATTATAATCAATATTCATCCTTGAATAAAGGAGAACTTTATGGAAAGAAAATTAAATGAAGATAGAAACATCTCTCTAATAATAACAAAATCTTCTCTAATAATAACTAATAATAAGAGGAGAGAGATTCAAGGAATTCTCCAACACCCCCCTCAAGTTGGTGCATATAGATATCTATTATGTCCAACTTGCTTATCAAAGGCTCAAAGACGGGTCTTGCCAAGCTTTTGGTTAAGATGTCCGCAGTTTGCTGACTAGATGTCACAAATGGTAGACATATGATTCCAGCTTCTAATTTCTCTTTTATGAAGTGACTGTCAATCTCAATATGTTTGGTTCTATCATGCTGAACCGGGTTGTGGGCTATGCTTATGGCAGCTTTACTGTCAGAATATAACTTCAATGGGAGCTCAATTTTTATCTTAAGTTCCTCCATGACTCTTTGAATCCATAGTCCTTCACAAATACCCTGAGCCATAGCTCTAAACTCGGCTTCTGCACTGCTTCTTGCTACAACTTCTTATTTTTGCTTCTTCATGTCACAAGATTATCCCATACATAGGTACAATATCCCGATGTTGATCTTCTGTCTGTGACTGAACCTGCCCAATCTGCATCAGTGAAGATAGACACATTTCTTTCACTAGTCTTCTTAACAAATAAACCCTTTCTGGAATTGGCCTTCAAGTATCTCAGTATTCTATAAACTGTCTCACGATGTTCCTCATAATGAGAATGCATAAACTGACTCACTACACTGACTGAGAAGGCAATGTCAGGTCTAGTGTGGGATAAGTAAATTAGCTTACCCACTGTCACGACCCGCACCATGATTAGGGGCACGAGTACGTGGGTACATCTAGCCTACGCCGCAGAATCGGCGGGTAGAATGCTGTATAGGTCTACTAGAAAGTATAGCATCTAGAAACAATATATATGTACCTGTCATCTCCGTACGGAGGTATATAATTTTAACTCAATCACAAGACATCTAAGGAAGATAGGCACGAATATCATAAAGATATAATGGAAATATATGAACTAAAAAAGGTGCGAAGTCACAACACAGTTTAGAGTTAAAGATATAACACAAGAATCCAAAATATAACATATAATATAAGTCTCAATACTAGCTGGAATGCAGTCCACTCAAACCTATCTAACAGTCTAAGTAGGAGGTAAATCCTCTACTGGCACCAAGGGTAATGTCTCATTAAAATTTCTATCCTGACCATACCCGTAAAAGGTAGAACAATCAGCCAACATGTCCTCTGTAAACATCAACGGTTATCCTGTCAGGAAAATAAGCAAGTATACCTCCAACAAAAGTTCTATTGTATTGACAAATGCTGTAAGAGACAATCACAATGGAATACAAGATGAACATATCAAGATGGAAATATAACAGGATATGTAAAGCAGGAAATCATGCCAGGGTGTATCATGCAGGAAAGTAGAACTGAATAGGAATATATCTATCTGATGTAATAAATATAAAATGTGCCTCGAGTATTATAGCATTATGTGATCGGTATGGGTCTGGATCAGGCTATTCCATATGACCGAATATAAGTGCGAGAACTCGACCCGGCCAAAATGGAAAGCTATGAAACAAGTAGTAACGGGTCAGGCTACACCCCACGTGCGGTGAGGGTGGAGCTATGAAACAAGTAGTAACAGAAATATAGGAGGGGTATTGATCACATAACCTATAATAACTCCCTATCTCCGAATAGTATACGGATCCAGACAGCACGTCATGACACGGGATTTCCTAAGAAGGTAGCTACTCCTTTTCAGGAATCGGTGTCAATACAAGTAAAAGAACAAGATCGAGCAAGTACCAGTATCCCAAGAAAATCCAGAAATGACATCTCATGACAGGAATCCGATATATACTAGTTCGTGCACCATCATGTCGAGAATCAAGTAAAACACTATAACTGAATCGGATGCAAAAGATATCATGACAAAGAACTACTATCAGAGAATGTACTCGCCTGCTGTCCTGAGCTGTCAAGTAGGGTCGATGTTCAGAGTGATCTCACAGACCTAAAAATAAGATATTGTAAGTTAATTAGGGTTTAACAGAGCTAAGCATGATTTTCTAATGTATGATATACAATCTAGGTCAATTTCAGTCCAACTAAGTCAAACTAGGTCACATCAAGTCAAACTAGGTCAAAGGTTGACTTACAGTTGACTTTTGGTCAACTGGTCAACTCTATGTCAACTCTGGTCCACCTTGGGTCAAACTAGGAGTCAAGGTCAAGCTTCTAGGATTTTGGTCAAACTTAGATTAGTGGTCAACATCTATGATACTTAGGATATATTAATATATATACTGTTGACACAAAATCACAGTCAACCAAATATTGATACAATTGACGACATGATACTTGTAATATTTCAATACGACACATGAAGACTGAACTCAGTACAAGACGGACGACAGCTCGCACCTGCTATGTTAAATATTTCAAGTCTGTATTTTATACTTTTATTGAGTCTAGACATGTAAACTGAGTCGTACTGAGCAATTTGAGACTTAACCTATACCCATACCTCAAATCAAAAGCTCCACAAAATCCAAATAAGCCCATTTATCCATTGGACCTATTCTGTGCTCTGGAGACAGAGTTCGGGCCGAACTCTGCCTCATAAAATCCAGGACCCTAATTTTTAGGGTTGGCTGGATGTAAGTTGTCCAACGGCCAAATTTTTGAATATTTGACCCAGAATTCTGGCCGAATTCTGTCTATCTGATATCCTATAAATAGGCCATGAATTCTCTCATTTTCAATCATCCAATCTTCTCTTCTCTTCTCTCTAAAGCCTTATACAAGCTATACCCTTCTCATCTACTAGCCACAAGCTCCCTAAGCCTTAAAGTGCTCAGTACTTTTCATCTAGGAGTTTGTGCAAGAGTTCAAGAAGTCGCTTGGACAATTCCAAGCATCGTCACTGCGATCTCTGTAAGAAGTTGACGTGCACTTCTGAAGAAAAGGCACGGGGTGTAACTACTATTTCACAAATAGTGGATTTAATCCTGAACTAGAGTTCTCAGGCCTGGACTAGTCCTCCACGAGGGAAACCAGGTTAAAATCGGCTGTGTTTGCGTATGCTTTCTCGCTCTTTACTATTTCCGTATTTACTCTTATTATTTACTATTGGTGAAAGAGTTTAAATTTTAATTGGACATTTTTGTCATAAACTCTATTCACCCCCCTCTAGAGTTGTCTATTTGTTCTTCAATTGGTATCAGAGCTCTGTTCTCTCAACAAGGACTAACATCCTAGAACTGATCCATGGCAACCACACAATCCATGATTTCCAATCACAGTGAAGGGCAGTCCACTCATAGGCCTCCCCTATTTGATGGTATAAACTACACCTATTGGAAAATAAGGATGAGCTTTTATCTCAAGTTGCTAGACTTCAACCTGTGGACCATTGTTGCCGATGGTTACAAAAAGCCCGCCAGTATAGTTGTCAATGGTGATCTCGTTGAGAAACCACATGACAAATATTCTGATGAGGAAAAGAAACAGGCGAGTCTAGACGCGAGAGCTATTAATGCTTTATTCTGTGATATAAACAGGAATGAGTTTAACAGGGTCTCAACATGCACCACCTCTCACGAAGTATGGAGACTTCTAGAAGTGACGCATGAAGGAACCACTCAAGTCAAGGAGTCAAAAATAAGTCGTCTCACTCAAGAATATAAGGCATTCAAGATGAAGCCAAATGAGACGATCACACAAATGTTCACAAGATTTCTCGACATCATCAATCCCCTGTCTTCTCTCGACAAGCAATATACAAATCACGAGAAGATCCGCAAGCTACTTAGGGGGGCTACCAAAGATTTGGAACCCTAAGGTGACAGCCATCATAGAAGGAAATGATCTCACGACTATGTTCATGGAGACTTTGATGGGAAAACTGATGACTCATGAGCTTGACCTCAAAGACTTCGAAGAGCCTGCTCCTAAGACAAAGGAGATTGCCCTTAAAGCTCACCGACGAAGGGCTGATCCTGAAGAGACGGATGACGACAACTCGGAAGGTGATGATCAAGCTCTCCTTGTCCACAACTTAAAGAAATTCTTTCGATTCAATCGAAGAAAGAAGGAACCACAAGAAGATGACGAAGAAGAGCCAACATGCTACGGTTGCAAGAAGACTGGACACGTCCGAAAAGACTGTCCATTCGCAAAGAAGAGCAACCGATATGAAAAACCATACAAGAAGGCTTCCTCAAGAAAATATGCCAACATAAACATTTGGCATGAAAGCGAAGCTAGTGATTTCGAGGAAGAAAAGGACTCTCCTAAAGACACCGCTAATGTTTGCCTAATGGCTACATCCGACAAGGTAACTAGCGAAACTCTCGATGATTTCACTTTTGACGAACTTGGCAATGCATTCAATGATTTACTCAATGACCACAAGAAAGTCATTAGTAAATATAAACACGCCAAGGAGAAGATCAAAAGTTATGAAGTCGAGATTCAAAGACTCTCTTTATTGCTTGATAATAATAAAGACACTTCACCCAAGGAAGTCACAAATGAGGTATCTAAGCTTAAATTAAGCCTACATGATGCCGAAGCACGTATTGAAAAGAAAATACAAGAGATCACAACACTCAACACTGAGATTGCTGAAGAAAAGAATAGACACAAGATCTCTATCACTAAGATTTATGGTTTGAATACTAAGATTAATGAACTGCAGGCTGTCTCTAAGAAATTAGAGACTAGATTGGGAAAATAAGTTGCTCAACCTCAAACCCAATCACATGAGACACACACAAAGCACAATATTACTCACACTAGTCAAACACGTCATCCACCTGCAGCACGTAATCATGCTTACATATACACCCACTTTCATAAAGCACACAAACCACATACACGTAAAAATAATTCTCATATGACACATAATCACCATGCTACACATAGATACAATCATCACTATGTTGCACATAAACAAAATCACCATCATACTGCTTATGGATATAAATATCATCCTACAGCCACATACAGTCATCATCATGCTGCTCCACACCACTCTTACTATGCTACATATAGACATCATCATCATGACACTCCACACCACTCTACATTTAGACATCATCAACATGCTCCTAACATAAATAGGAATGCTATTTGTACTTATTGTGGATTACATGGATACATCTCACCACAATGTAGAGTTAGGAGATTAGTAGATAGAAACATATATGTATGGTTGCCGAAAACTAACTTTTTAGGACCCTCAAGAACTTGGGTACCAAAGGTCACATCTACTCTTGATGTAGGTGGACCTTCCCTCCTTAACTAAGAGTAAGTGGATTCTCGATAGTGGATGCTCGCGACATATGACGGGAGACGCAAATCTTTTCGCATCACTATCGATGAAGAGAGAAGGATATGTATCCTTCGGTAATAACCTAAAAGGGTATATTATACGTAGTGGTACTATTGGTCATCCTCCTTCTTCTGTAATAAAAGATGTCTGCCTAGTGACCGAGTTAAAGCATAACCTGCTCAGCATAAGTCATCTTGCTGATCATAGATATGATATTAACTTTGGACAATCTAAATGCTATATTTATGATAGGTCAACAGGAGACATCATTTTTGAAGGGATAAGAGAGGATAACATTTATATTTTCTATCTATCTAGATATACTAACAGTGCAGAAAGATGTCTCTATGCTCACAAGGATGAAAGATTACCATGGCACCAGCGTCTTGGTCATGCCAATATGGATACTATATCCAGGCTATCGACTAAGAAGCTAGTTAGAGACTTGCCCGACATCACATTCAAAAAGACACGGTATGTGCCGAATGTGAGTTAAATAAGGCAACCAAGTCCTCACTTCATTCCATAAACTCTGTAAGTACTACTAGACCCTTGCAATTACTTCATATGGATTTATTTGGCCCTAGTAGTGTAGCCGGTCTTGGTGGAAAACTCTACGCTTTTGTTATAGTAGATGACTTTTCTAGATTTACTTGGGTTTTCTTTCTTACAAAAAAGTGATGCCATTTCAGTTTTCAAAATTTTTGCTAAAAAGGTTTAAAACGAAAAAGGCTACATGATCACTCGAATTCAAAGTGATCATGGAGGCGAATTCGAAAATACTAATTTTGAAAAGTTTTGTGATTTAAATGGTTTTGATCATGAGTTTTCGTGTCCAAGAACTCCTCAACAAAATGGTATTGTGGAGCAGAAGAATAGGACTCTTGGCGATATGGCTAGAGTCATGCTGAATAAATTTTTTACTTTCGAAATATTTTTGGGCTGAAGCTGTCAATACAGCGTGCCATATTTTAAATAGGGTGCTCATTCGTCCTATTACGAAGAAAACACCCTATGAGCTTTGGTTTGGAAGAACTCCAAACGTTTCATATTTTTGAGTTTTTGGTTGTCGATGTTTTATCCTTAACACCAAAGACAACTTAGGCAAATTTGACGCCAAAGCTGACGATGGTATATTTCTTGGCTATGCGGCCAAGAGCAAGGGATATAGAGTATTCAACAAATGCTCATTAATTATGGAATAGTCTACCAATGTGACTTTTGATGAAGATAACAGTACAGTAACTACTCTTGATGATGAGGTTGAGCCATCAACTTTTACTCCGATGAATACCACCACTGAGACCAATTCTCTGGAGGGCTTGCCAAAGAAATTCTCTTTCAAGCCGTCACATCCAGAAAATTTGGTTATAGGTGAGGTTTCACACGGAATAAGTACTAAATCATCATTAAGAGACTCTATTGCTAGTACTGCCTTCATTTCACAAATTGAGCCAAAAAACATTGTAGAAGCATTTAATGATGAATTTTGGATTTCTGTCATGCAAGAAGAACTCAACCAATTCGAGAGGAGCCAAGTTTGGGAACTTGTTCCTAGGCCGGTAAATCACTCGATTATTGGTACTAAATGGGTTTTTCGAAACAAAGTAAATAAAGATGGTTCAGTTACACGCAACAAAGCTCGTCTAGTAGCTCAAGGATACAACCAAGAGGAACGTATCGACTACGATGAGACATATGCTCCTGTTGCGAGATTGGAATCCATTCGGATGCTTTGCGTATTTGCTAACTTTCGAAATTTCAAATTGTTTCAAATGGATGTTAAAAGTTCTTTCTTGAATGGATTTATTAAGGAGGAAGTTTTTGTAAAACAACCCCCTGGTTTTGAAAATCACAAATTTCCTGACCATGTTTTCAAGCTCAAGAAAGCGCTCTATGGCCTCAAACAAGCCCCTAGAGCTTGGTATGAACGGCTAAGCAATTTCTTGTTTGAAAAAGGTTTTTCAAAAGAGAAAGTTGACACTACACTTTTTATAAAATCTTTCAAAGACACTATTCTCTTAGTGCAAATTTACGTTGATGATATTATATTTGGTTCTACTAATGAAACTCTCTGTCAAGATTTTGCCAAGTGTATGTAGACCGAGTTTGAGATGAGCATGATGGGGGAGTTCAATTAATTTCTTGGGCTGCAAGTCGAACAAATATCAAATGGAACTTTCATCTGTCAGTCAAAGTATACAAAGGACATGCTGAAGAAATTTGACCTTGACAACGTCAAACCGATCAGCACTCCAATGGCTATTACAACTAAACTAGAACCAGATGAAAGCGGTAAACCTATGGATCAACGTAAGTATCGAGGTATGATAGGCAGTCTACTGTATTTAACTGCTAGTAGCCCTGATATTATGTTTAGCGTTTGTCTGCGTGCTAGATATCAAACAAATCCTAAGGAATCCCACATGTCTGCCGTTAGGCGTATCTTTCGATACCTTAAGGGTACGGTTACAGTGGGCCTATGGTATCCCAAATCAACATCATTTGACCTCATCGGTTACTCTGATGCTGATTTTGCCGGATGCAAGGTCGACCGTAAAAGTACGAGCGGCACGTGTCATTTATTAGGAAAGGCTCTAGTCTCTTGGTTTAGCAAGAAGTAGAATTCTGTCGCACTATCCACAACAGAAGCTGAATATATCGCAGCTGGTCGTTGTTGTGCACAAATTATGTGGATGAAGTAAACCCTTGAAGACTATAACTTATCTTTTATGCACATTCCAATATTTTATGACAACACTAGTGCTATAAATCTCACTAAGAATCCCATATGTCACTCACGCACGAAGCACATTGAAATACGTCACCACTTTTTGCGTGATCACCAGTAAAATGGCACTAATAACTTAGAATTTATTGACACTGATCATCAGCTAGCAGATTTCTTTACAAAACTACTATCCGAAGAGCGTTTTAACTCTCTTTGCCGTGAACTAGGAATTTTGGATGAAGCTGTTATTCATTAAAGTAACCTGCATAAATATCGACTATGTCTTAATTCTTTATGATGAAATTGCTATGGGTACAAGCCCAAAGGGTCCTTCTGACAATAAGGCATAAAAGCCTAAGCGACACGGTGCACTAGTCCTCAGGACTACCGCTAGCTGGGATCCGGCCCCTGCAGCTACCCCATGGTAGCTTCAAAATATTGAATTGTGGCATATTTCCTTGTTTATTACATGGTATACTTTTATTTATCACATGCTAAAATTCAAAATTTCAAACTTCACTTTGATTCAGCGTTGACTTTTTGCTATTCTCTACTTGGTTTTCTCATTTTGTATATGTATCTACTCATTATCATATTCTTTTTAGTCTCTCTTATTTGATCAAACTGCTTTTAGCCTGATTTCTGTTCTGGCTACAGAAATCAGAATTCGGGCCGAACTCTGCCTTATCCAGAGTTTGGGCCGAATTCGGTCTGGCTGTTCCAGAACCGAAAGCAGGCTCAGCCGCTGATCAAAATATGATCCAATGGTCCACAATTGTTCCGACCATTCGAGCCCTTACACTTAAAATCGGGTTCTTCTCCTCTTTTGCCTCCATTGCCACCTTCTAAACTTCTCCAAACCACTTCTCTTCAAACCCTAACCCTAGTTCTTCCATTCTAGTGCATCTTTCTTCTCAAAATTCAAGGAGAAGTATTCTCTCACCATTCTCTTTCATCTTTCATCAACAAATTGAGGTATATTTTCACACTTCTCTCTATCTAAATTTTCTCAATTTTCTTCATTATTTCATGGCTACCAAGTTGTTCAATAGAGGAAAGAGACTTCGAACCGAGGGTGCGTCCTCTTCGAATGCTCCTCCTCGTGTTGAACAAGCCGTTGAACAACCTAATCAACAACCTATTCACCCGTTGTTCAACCCACCTCGTCCACTCGACCCCAACACGTACGATGACCGGATATTTGTATCACTAAACGCTTCCAATGAATGGTTTAGTGATTTTCGATCACGTCCTGTGTATGCGGTCATCCTATAAATTTTACTATCTTTTCACAATATGATTCATTATTTCATGATCTATGTCTTGATGAACTTGTCACTACCAATTCGATTATATATCTCAATGCCGTCCAAATATTTTATTGCAACCTTTCTCACAATGATACACATCTATTTTCACGTGTTGCGGGTATTGATATTTCGTTTGATGATTTTGACTTGGCCGAATACCTTGAACTTCCGGAGCCTGACTTATGGGAGAAACTTGTTGAAGCTCGCAAGTTTCAATTCCCCGATGGGTCATCCCTAGAAAGCTTTAAGGACGATTTGTGTACTCCTAACACACGTCCTCGCAAGCTTCTCGTTAAGTTTCTCAATCCTTACTTTTATGAACTTAATCGCATTATTTTTAACATGATTCTGCCTAAAGTAGGATCAACTGATGAGGTTACATACTTTGAAATCTCTGTTTTGTACCACCTCCATTTTCATGTTCCTTTTAATCTTTCATGTACCAAGATGGACTGGATGATTGATGCAAGGAAGAAGCCAAGATCCTTGGTTTATGCTCTTTATCTTCCTATGATCTTTTGTGCCTTTCGTGTTCCTCTTGATGAGTGCCAATTCCTTTCTGCCCCTGCCTTCCTCTCTAAGGCATGGCGGCTTCAGGCAGTAGTTGGCTCACCTGTTGTGTCTGAGCACTCTGACGATGAGCCCGACGCACCTCCTCTTGGACAGGATGCGCCTCCTCCTCCTGCTACTCTTGAGTCACTACAGACTATGCTCCGCGATCGATTCACTTTAGAGGATGATCGCTGGACTCAGCTTGACCACCGGACCACCCTGCAGATGAGTTCCATCAGCAACTCTCTGCATGATATTCGGTACTCTATGTCCCGGCATCCTTCTATGTCTATTCCTATGGAACGGGACCCTGCTCGCGATGGATACCGTATCGATGACCCTTGGGTTATCCGCTACCTGGATCCGGATGCGGCATTCGTGGACCCTCGTCGTTCTTTCACTGATCCATCCGACGACGCTGGGCCTTCACGAGCTCGATGATGGATATGGATTTCTACTTGCTGCTGCTACTGAGGATCGTAGTTTATGTTTTTCTGCATTTTTAGTTGATGTAGTTATTTTATTTCTGTACTTTGGTTGTATTAGCACTCTTTATGTGACTCTTGAGACATTTTATTCTGCCGTTTATCAGTTTATGTAGTTTATTATTATTATTGTTTGTGTGCTTGCCAGTCATTATTATTATTTTTTGTTGGTTGATAAATGCCAAAAGGGGGAGACATATTTTTGCTATATTCATCATCATATCATTGTATATCTGTGCTTTGGAAAAGAATGTTTGTATCAGGACAACAGGAATAGAGCAATGATTATGGAGGAGCTATTGATAGCTCTGCACTGATTACGGAGGAGCTACGCTACTGCTCTTTAATTTGTCCAGGTATGAATATTGAATATACAAATATCATTTTGTCAATTATCAATATAGGGGAGATTGTTGACACAAAATTACAGTCAACCAAATATTGATACAATTGACGACATGATACTTGTAATATTTCAATACGACACATGAAGACTGAACTCAGTACAAGACGGACGACAGCTCGCACCTGCTATGTTAAATATTTCAAGTCTGTATTTTACACTTTTATTGAGTCTAGACATATGTAAACTGAGTCGTACTGAGCAATTTGAGACTTAACCTATACCCATACCTCAAATCAAAAGCTCCACAAAAATCCAAATAAGCCCATTTACCCATTGGACCTGTTCTGTGCTCTGGAGACAGAGTTCGGGCCGAACTCTGCCTCCTAAAATCCAGGACCCTAATTTTTAGGGTTGGCTGGATGCAAGTTGTCCAACGGCCAAATTTTTGAATATTTGACCCAGAATTCTGGCCGAATTTTGCCTATCTGATATCCTATAAATATGCCATGAATTCTCTCATTTTCAATCATCCAATCTTTTCTTCTCTTCTCTCTAAAGCCTTATACAAGCCATACCCTTCTCATCTACTATCCACAAGCTCCCTAAGCCTTAAAGTGCTCAGTACTTTTCAGTTAGGAGTTTGTGCAAGAGTTCAAGAAGTCGCTTGGACAATTCCAAGCATCGCCACTGCGATCTCTGTAAGAAGTTGACGTGCTCTTCTGAAGAAAATGCACGAAGTGTAACTAGTATTTCACAAATAGTGGATTTAATCCTGAGCTAGAGTTCTCAGGCCTGGACTAGTCCTCCACGAGGGAAACCAGGTTAAAATCGGCTGTGTTTGCGTATGCTTTCTCGCTCTTTACTATTTTCGTATTTACTCTGATTATTTATTGTTGGTGAAAGAGTTTAAATTTTAATTGGACATTTTTGTCATAAACTCTATTCACCCCCCCCCTCTAGAGTTGCCTATTTGTTCTTCATATACATACCACATATATCCTTACCCATATAGTACCACCCTAACACGTACATATAGATATCATATATCAAGTATATACATATCCTCACTGAACCATAACCTATATCTATATACTCTCATAATATATATATAGATACTATATAACCCAAAAATATATATACCTATCAATATAACCCTTCCACAATCTAACATCACCTACTCAAACTCAAATACTTAGATACTAACCCACTGACACTAGGATACCATATCAACCTTGGTCATATTGGCATCCCAATACCAATACCTTGGTTGGAATCCAATACCTTAACTTGGATAAACATATACCTTACCTTGATATCTTGATACATTACCTTGGTATTTTGATACCATACCTTGGTCATAAGGTAAACTAATCATTTACCTTGAAGATAAATATAATTCATATTTACCTTAAGATACTAACTTGGTATCATGAGATACCAAGATATCCCTCAATATCTAATTAACTAACTATCTAATGTACTAACATAACATCTTAACTAATATCTAACATATAACCTATAGAGACTAACTTGCTAACATACCAATATCTAGAACTAATATAACCTACTAACATATCAATATCTAATAGATATCTAACATCAAACTATCTAACAATATATCAAATATCTAACAAAATACTAACCTCTACTATCTAACTAACACTCATACTAACAAATATAACTTACACTAACATATAACAAACTCTAACATATCTAACCCTCTACTAACCAACATCTAACAAACATACTAACATATATAACTTAACAATTATATATATATATATATATATATATATATATATATATATATATATATATATATATATATATATATGTATGTATGTATGTATGTATTATATCATACATATACTCGATAACCTATGATACTTACATTCACTTAATATCCATACTACATAGGCTCATAGGTTACACAAAATGCTCATGTCGTATAGTCTCTCTTCTACTTAAAATCAATACTGTACCAATTGGACCTTTACTAAATTCTAAGATTAAAGTATGTCGTATCCCTTCGTGTTAGCTTTCCGAAACTTCAAACGGATCGCATTTTCGTGTCCGGAAGCTCCCGGAATCACGAAAACACCGAAACGCGTTTGTCTTTCAGACAGCTGACACTCAAATAGATTTACAGAAAGTTCTAGAACGATTTTGGTTATTAAAAATATATTTGGAAAGCTAACTTCGATACGGTTCTTTTAAAAAAATGAGAGATTAATCGGAGTTCTGAGCTAAAAGTTATGGCATTTCTAAGTTGCTATGGTTACTAAAAACGTGAATGAATATTATGACGAATTTGGATTATTTTGGACAAAAGAAACACATGTAGGCCAAGATACTTGGATACCAACATAGGTATCCAAATGAAACTCATTCTAACTATCCTAATTAAGATCAATCCACTCACTAACCATTCTAAAACTGAATTTAAGACACAATTAATCATATTAGGAAATAAACCAAACACATGGGGTGTCCTAATTTGGGATCTATCAAGTAGGACATAAAACACATATCTAAAATCCTCAAGAGAGCTCAAAATGGCCTCAAAATTGAATCTAAAGGGGGTATATACATGGAGGTGGATCATATAGATTCAAAACTAACTAATATGCATAGAAAATCAATTTAGAGGGTTAGTTTTACCTATTGGGAGTAGAATCCCAATGATACTCTCAAGGACATGGCTCCGACACAAAGATCTTCCAAAAAGGACACTCCTCCTTGCACTTTACTCCAAATCTTTGATAGCACCCTCCCTTGGTAGTGTGCAAAGGTTGGATGGAAGATTTGGTGGAGGGATGTAAGGATTTGGAGATCAAATCAAAGAGGGAAGCTCTCAATTTGGGGAAGAACATTTGTGAAAGAAAATGGAGGCTTGATAGAATGAAATGAAAAAAAGGACAACCCTCCTACATGTGGCTGCCATCTAACCCTATTTGGGCCTTGGGGAAATCCCAATAAGGCTCCTACTAATTCTCCTTGGTTAATTTTAAGTTAGGTTCAAGTTTGTGATCAAAAGGGTTAAGTTTAAGCCTCTAACTTAACCAATCTAACAAGTGGGATTAGTCTAAACTTACTAACTTAATTGGTGGAATTTGTGGGCCATGACTAACGAATCTTGGGGTCCCGTCTAGAGTCTAAGCTACCCGGGTCACTAACACAAGTCGAAACGAGACGAAACTCAAACCCGACTAAACAAATCCCGTAAAATCAATATTAAATATATAAAATTCCTAAAATATTAAAATATAAAAAATGACCAAAATACCTCTACTCTAAAAAGTGGTAATTAGCTAATATAATCACATATGGGTTAGGTCTCCATGGTCATGGTTAGTCTCTAGGCTAAACAGCTCTAAGATTACACTAGCAAAAGGACAAAATCACAAAACACTAATTTAATGATATTAAAATAATCAAAATTCACCAATAAATCAATAACATGATTTAAACCTATTATTAAATGATTAATTTTACAAAAGTTCAAAATTACCCTTATTTTAGAAAAGTGGTGGTTACACCCACCAACCTCTGGTATCTTCCGGTGTCAACAGGAACATTTTTTTCTCCCCAAAGTTTTACATTAGAATCCATGGGGGTGTCGGCTGGTCAACAACTACTCATTTCTGTTTCTCGTAATAGATCGAGAATATATTTCTGTTATGAAACCACAATTCCTTTCTTTGATCGAGCGACCTCCATACCAAGAAAGTATTTCAAGGATCCTAAGTCCTTGATTTCAAAGTCTGTAGCAAGTCGCTCTTTTACTCTTCTCATTTCAACTGTATCATCCCCAGTAAGGACAATATCATCTACATAAATAATCAAGACAGCAAATTTTTCGCCAGAGGAGAATTTGGTGAATAAAGTGTGATCAGCTTGTCCTTGAGTGTACCATTGGTTCTTCATAGACTGAGTAAACCTTTCAAACCAGACTCTAGGAGATTGCTTCAAGCCATAAAGAGACTTCTTCAACTTGCATACCTTTGATCCGAGTTTGCCTTCAAAACTCGGAGGACTATCCATGTATACTTCTTCTTCTAGATCACCATTGAGGAATGCATTTTTAACATCCAACTGATGTAGAGGCCAATCCAGGTTAGCCGCAAGAGATAAAAGTATTCTGATAGTATTCAATTTTGCAACATGAGCAAATGTCTCTGAGTAATCTATGCCATAAGTTTGAGTGAAACCCTTAGCCACCAAGCGAGCCTTATACCTTTCAACCGACCCATCTGAATTGTACTTCACAGTAAACACCCACTTACTGTCACGCCCCGATCCGAAAAATTACTCGTCCTTGCTAGATTTCATCCGAATCATCGTCCTCGCTGGGGCGTAATGTCGCACGAGCCTGGAGTTGCGCTCGTGCAAGACAAGATAACAGGTTCATATAGTATTTATCTCAAATTGATAACATAAGCAGCAGAAGGAAACAAAGTATAACATAAGAATCTCTTTTATTGATAACAAACTGAAGATTACAGAGGCTCTGAATAGCCTAACATATATGCCAATTGGCTACAATGCTTATGATCTCTTTAGCTCATAAAAGATTTCATTGTTCGATGTATTATGCCTCTTTATACCCAACAAGTAGTCTTCGGCCGAACATCTCCATGTCGCAAGTCCGAACGCCTATGCGGTAGCTCCTCTTGAAACGCTAAGGACTTCATGCCTCGGCGCGTCCAAGCCAAGCCCCGTCCCGAGCCGATCATAATCTGAACCTGCACACAAACTAGTGGGGGATTAGTGCTTTCGTCCTCGCTTCGCACTGATCAAGACCCGCTCGTACCCAAACCAAACACTAAATATATTTAGTGAAACATGCATCTTAATTTGTGATCTTTCTATTTAGCCTTAGGATCAGTTTTATGGCAATACTCATGCATAGCAACATATCATAAATGTGTCCGATACCGTGTCCCTGCGACAGATACAGTTAGCCATAATATGAATATAAACATAGTGCGTGCTCCTCTTCGTCTCTTTTTGCCTAGCCTGCAATGGTTAGAACTTAATATACGAAATCATACTATTCACGCAACCAACCATAAACATAGCTATATGCATAATGGTAGCAGGCCCTATGCCTGCACCCAATTCTAATCTCAGCCCACCGGCCCTATCTATATGAAGGTCATGATGTTTCACACCGTAATGGACTTGGCATCTCTTATGTGTAAGCCTATGATCGCTTCGATACGGGTTGCTAGCCCAATATCCGAAGGATCTCAAACTTACTGATATCATAGCTTATCACAACACTAGACGGTCGCAATCCGTCCGAATGATATGCACCATAAATACCATACATAATTCCCTCCTAGGACGAACGGTCCCGGTGCCCCGGTCGTCACCGTTCGAGGGAAGCCGCACCCATGCACGGGCCATCCGAGTCCATTGACCATGCAATATGCGCCATAGCATACAAGTCATACATTCCAACCCATCTCGTATTCCATAAACGTAATCCATAATCTCGATCTCAAGTTCCGACGGTATTATGCCCCAACACATCAGTATTGATGCACGACGCCCAACGGCTTAGACTTCTCGTACTTATGTTCCACGCGTTCCATTCATAAGTTATTCCCATAGCCTAGCTCCGTAGTTACTTAGTCTTTTTGTAGCTTAAGTGCACGAGGGCACGCTTAACGCCGTAATCAATGTTCTAGACCTAGTATTCAATGTTCTCGGAGCCGTGCACGTGATGCACATCTCAATATTATCTTTCAATGTTCTACCATCATTGCCCTACCGTAACCCGTACACTTGATGCACGTCGCTTCAATTGTTCAATGTTCAATGTTCTACCTTAAGGTTCAACACATACTAAAACACTTAATCGTCGAGCCACGCTCGCTAACATAATGGCAACTTACGCATGCAATGATATATTTTATTAGACGTGAAGAAATATGGAGAGAGAGTCAAGAACCCGCCCACCTTAAGCTGATACGCCTTGTCATTCTGCCGAGTTGATGCGGCTCGCTTCCATAACTTGGTCGCATAGCTAACTCTCGGACTTAGCTATTCCTTTGAACTACTCGGTTGATTTGGCCTACCGCGCCCATGCCACCATCCGTTACAAGGCCACGATTTGGTTTCGCGGACACTTCACTGAAAAAGGCAAAATACCGACCCCTTATCGTCCAGCGTAAAAGCATATCCTGCACACCAGATCAACTAAAGTCAGCACTTGCTCAAATGGGGTTATCCTTTACATCGATTCGATTCATAGATTCCAATCGACTCATAGCTTACCTTTGGCCAATGTAACTCCTGCATCGATTCGCATCGATACTTTATCGGGTCACCGTAACTCTTTGAGTCAACGACTCATTATAATACACCGTGCGGAGCGAGGCATTACATAATATACCACTCAAAACAAGGTTCGTCCTCGAACCGAAACCAACACTTAATCCAAGTGTCTCGCTAGATCGTTTCACGATCTCGTGCTACTATCGTTGGAATCATACAACTTAGTTTGGATCATACACATATCTTAGGCGTCCCACCAATATATGCATTTCAGCCAAGCTCAGTTGTAGGATATCGGGACAAACATAACAGGCTTGACATAAATCCTCAAGCACCAATCATTCCGTACTCGACTTAGTCAGACCTTAGCGCCTATTCTCAAAATACTCTTCGTATGCATCATCCTATAACATGCGATCATCTTCCAAATATCTTTTCACATAACTTAACTCGAGATTATTAGTTCGATCTCATAAGTTTCTCGCTGGCCACCTAACACTCACATTGCATCAAGTCATTGCGCATCCGATCGTAACAATTCGCCGTACTGCCCATTCGTCCAACTGTTTTCTATCTCTCACATAACTCAAGTCTTTCATCTAGTCGCTCGTAACATTTGGCCTTAACGATATGGACTAAGTCCAACATGTCTCAAATTCCCTTGCCTACCATTCGCACTAAGTCTCGTACATACCTATTCCAATATGATCCACGTTCTCGTACCATCTACGCATCGGGTCTGGGGCTACCCCCGCTAGGTAACTTATCCAGACATCAAGCTTAATCTCTCCCGACACAAGAGGTCCACTTGAGTCTATGATGCTCAAAGGCAACAATCTTTTTGACCCAAGGTCTCTTACGATACGTCCATCTCTGATTCTTGATCGAATAGGAATCCTTACTAAATCTTGAAATCAGTCTCAACTAGTTCATTTCGTAACATAGGTCGTGTAATGCCCCGCTCCGCACGGTGCATTATGCTGAGTCGTTGACTCGAAGAGTTACATTAACCCGATTACGTATCGATGCAAATTGATACAAAGTGTTAAGTTGTCCCGAGCAATGCATCAAACTAAGTCGATGCGAAGAGTTGCCTTGTCCCAAAGAATGCATCGAGTGAATCGATACGAAGCACTGCGTTGCCTCGAAGGATAAGTGCGTTGAGACGGCTCGAAGATTCTAAGAAATCGAATCGACCAAGGCGCAAGTCTGAATCGATGCAAGTATTGATTTTAGTTGGTTTCATGTCTAGGCTATACGTTTACGCTGAAATGTTAGAGGTCGATCTTTTGCCTTATTCAGTAAGGGGTCCGCGAAAGCAAATCGTCGCCTTGCGACGGATTGAGACGTTGGCACGGTAAGCCCAAATCGGACGTATAATTCAATAAGCACGAAGTGCTCGAATGGCTAAGTCAGGAGAGTTGCCCGTGCAACGAAGTTATGAATTCGAGCCGCAACGGCTCGGCGAAACGACAACGACGAATCGACTAAAGGTGGGGGGACATTAACTCTCTTTCCTACTCCGTCATGCTTAAGTAAAATACATATCATTGATTTCTGAGTTAACCTATCAATGCCACGGGCGTGGCTCGATAGAGAGTTAAACATAGTGCATGTCGAACACTAAGATAGAACAATTGAAATGAATCATACGACAAGTATACGAGTCGCTTCGAAACATTGAATATCGCAAAGGCGAGCGCCTCGGTATGCGAGCCGCAATAACATGGGATAACTGTACTCGGCGAGTGCCTTAGTGCATGAACCATACCGTGCCTTCGCGTACAAGTTAGAACGGCTAGAACATTAAAGGACAATAGGCGAGCGCCCTAGCGCGCAAGCCACGGACATTGAATACTAAAGCATAGAAATACGACTTCGACGCGTGCAGCAAGTGCACGACGCGAAGGATAGATGATAAATGTGTCGAAACGTGCCTACGTGCACGAGATCATAAAAGATGGCTTCATTACGAAAGAATACAGTTGTGGCATGAATGTGGCAGAACTGTCGGATATGACATAATGCTTCGAAAGGTGTTCGGGACCTTCGGGTCGTTCGGTTGATGAACATTGAGTTGAGGCATAATGCCATTGAACATTGAAATGAAGTAGGAAACGTAAGAACATAGAAAGTTAACGGAAGAAATATGAGATAATAAGGCGGCATGGTGCCTTCGAAATGTTCGCGGCCTTCGGGCGTTCGTTGAGGACATTCGGGCGTTGTGCCAATTAAAATAGAGATAAGCAAACTTGCTTGGTTGTACGAAAGATAAGATTCGTTGCATGGTCAAATGGACTAAAAGATATAAAAGCCCGTGCATGGATATTCCCTCGAACGCGGCGCGCCAGGGCGCTGGGACCGTTCGGCCTAGGAGGGATTCGTTTTCAGTATTGTTGGTGCACTTCATTTAGATGGGTAGCGACCGTCTGGTGAATGTGATAAGCCACTTGCTGCGATTATTTCGGTGGCCTCCGATGTTGGTTAGCAACCGTACGGAGTTAACATCGTCTTATGTTTCGATTCGATGAATATAAGTCCATTCTAGCTCGGAAAGCTAGTGACCTTCATATAGTTAAGGGCGACGAGTTTGGAAGTGCAAGGTATGCATATATCCTGTATGGATGGATCCTAAATAGCGAGCACTTGTAACATGACAGTGAAAACGGATAGGCGTATTCACCTTGCGTCGGTGCAAGGACGAGTGCATCGATATTGCTAAGTTGCACCACGAATCAAATACGAGATTGCTTGCTTGTTTACTTATGTGAATTGAATAACATGCTTGCCATGCTTTACAGTCTTCGAATATACCATGAACTCATCCAAAGGGGAACATAGAAAGAGAACTAAATTGTATGTTTGCATGAATCAATACAATACTAAATGTCGGTTTGTTAAGTGGGTTTTTGATCAGTACAACGAGGACGAAAGTACTAATCCCCCACTAGTTTGCTAGCAGGTTCCGGGATTGGTCTGCTCGCGGCGGAGCTTCGCTTGAACGCATTGAGACTTGGAATGCCTAAGCGTATTGAAGCGTGCGATCGCACTGACGCTTGGATATGCAACATGATTGATACGGCCGAGATATAGAAGGCATGATGTATGGAATGGTGAAATCCTTTGTGGGCAAGAGAGAACCTTAGTGTTGTAGCCAATCTGGCAAATTCCGTTGGGCTATCGAAAGCCTTTGTAATCTGATTTCAAATATCAATAAAGTGAATCGTTTTCGTATACTCTGTTTTGCCTTTCGTTGTTAACGTTCAACTCAAAGATAACCATTTGAGAACTTGTCATATTGCCTTGCACGAGCGCAACTCCAGGCTCGTGCGGCATCACGCCCCAGCGAGGACGGTGATTCCGGTGATTCCGGGTCGGGGCGTGATAAATTGGTATCAGAGCTCTAGGCTCAATTTCCTCTGGACGCTTGCTTTATTTCAGTTCTAAAAGTTGCCCACCACCAATCGAAATCACTTTTGACTCTACTCGATGTCGTACTGGATGTTCCATACAATAAGTCTAATACAAATCATGTAATTTTGCCGCGTGTTGTTTTGGAAATTATATGGTGTTTGCTGGAAAAGTCGGGAAAGGCATGTTGTTGCAAGTGCAACAAGTTGCGAGATGTGAATTCAAGGATTTGTTGCCGCGGATGTAACACGTTGTGAATTGTAATTTGAGATATTCGTTGTTTGCAATGAACGATACGAGAAATGTTGGTTGCATCGATACAATGAAAGTCGTGGAATGTTGCTGCAGCAACTGCCACGTGTTGATTGTAAATGATGCGTTGAAAAAGAAAATGAAAGTTGATATGGAATGTGTCGAACGGATTCACATATCGATTTCGAATGTGCGTTGCGATGAAAAACGATAAGCCAATATCGAATGTATTGAACGGATTTGAACATTGACTTTAAATGTCGGGAGTAAATCGTTGCACGAGGTGCGATAAATATCAAAAATAAATTATTGTACGATGTGCAATGCGTATTGAAAGTAAAAATGTTGCGCGTGGTGCAACGCATGTCGAAAGTAAAATTATTGCACGTAGTGCAACGCGTATCAAAGTAATCGTTGCACGAAGTGCTACGGATATCGAGAATGAATTTTTGCACAAGATGCAACAGAAGAAAACAAAAGTTATAATCGAAACGAAATCGGTTCGGTTGCGCACCGAGCTTGTGTTGGCGAATGAATGCATTTGCCGAGTTGTATCAGATTTTGATTAATCAGAGTTACGGTTGTGATCAAGCACGATCACTGCGGAAATCGTAAGTCGGAAAAGATCGTTGGTTCGTAAAGAGTACGTTGCGACGGAAGTAACTTGATTTCTGAGTGGTATATGGCATACCACCGATGCAATGAATGGCTCGATTCCGAGTGGTATATGTAATAACACTTGTGCGATTATTTGCATCGACGTTTTGTGAGAATTGCGGAAGGTTTGTCCGCAACGGACGGGATAGCACCGAGACTCGATTGAGAATTTGTATAACGGCATGTTGATGCAAGTGTTCTTCGATGTTCGGTTAGAACGATAAGGCAGGGCTTGTAACATTGAATGATACGTCGATTGAAAAATTTATGTGTCGGTCGAATGACGGGAACTAGCGAAACGATTATGCCTTGAGGCAACAATCGGATCGACGGGATAGGAAACTCAAACGTTGAAATCGAACCGCACGACTTGCGACCTCGATAAAAATGTTGAGCGATACAAATTATAATCAAATCGCATGACTTGCAATCCCGATTGAAATGTTGGGCGAGGCGAATCGAATCGTACGACTTGCGATCTCGATAGAAATGTTCGGCTAGGTGAATCAAATCGTACGACTTGCGATCCCGATTGAAATATTGGACGAGACGAATCGAATCGCACGACTTGCGATCTCGATAGAAATATTCGGCTAGGTCGCACGACTTGTAATTTCATAAGAATGTTGGGCGATACGAATTGTAATCGAATCGCACAATGTACAATTTCGGTAAGAGAGAGTTGGTTGACGCGAGTAATCGTGCCTAAGAAATAGTTGGTTACGTTACGGCGAAACTCATTTGAGTACGACTAAAAACATGCGAAACTTAGAGGGCGAGATCGTATGACTTGAGGGTTCGATGTTGGATAATCGGTAACTCAGTTACGCGATCAAAGTATAGCGGGATGCGGCAAATCGGAGAACGGGTTGATGCGTACGGAAAAGTTCGTTGCGAACTTGGATGTATGCTATGCGAGTTAAGTTGACGTTGAAACGGATTCAAAGTTAACCCTTACGTTATCGAAATGGATACGGCGTATCAAGATCGATACGTAAGGAAATGTAAACGACGTGAGAATACAAAATAGAGTGTGTCTCGCGCTATGAAATTTTGTAAGTAACGATACGAGAATGAAATGAACTGGTTGATCATGAACTTGGTGATAAATCAAGACGAGACTATAAGTCATCGACGATTGCTCGATGCGTATAGCATCTCATGTGTCGACCGCGAAATAAGATAGACTCGAACTCGATACGAATAGATATTTCGTAAATTACGGAATCATCGACGGCCGTGCGAGACTTTACTCGGAGGATAGTTGCGCATCAGTTGTGCCGATAGAATGGTTATGTACGGATTTGGGTAGTCGCATAGAAATCGTCGGAACGTGATTTGGCTCCGAAATAAGATATAGCTTGGTTCGTAGTAAACTGTCCTTCGGTGATGATCCACAATTATCGAGCGTAGCTTCGGGGCAGCTGACCCTAGAAGACTTGACCGCCAAATCAAATTGAATGTTGCAGACCGTAAGATGACCCATACAATATCGCATATGAGATTGTATCGATAACAAATACAATGTGGTGCATGTTGACGATAAGTCTAGGCGATCGAGAATTGTTGGAACAACTTTCGATTGAGAATGATATAGTTAGATTTGAGTATTCGTCGGATGAATATTTGAATGGTTATATTGGTCGACGATCAAACTAGAAATTCACCAACGAACTTGGTGATTCGGATAGACGATTGCGAGAATCGTGCTATGCACGAGAGGGAATGTCACGACCCGATCCCAATTTCTTGGGTCGACTCGGATCATGTCCAGCCTGCACCGTTGTTGAGACGGCGGCAGTAAGCTGTATCCCATACGCAGGTACAATCAACAACATTTGAAACTATAATTGCCATAACATTTAATTAAACGATAATATAAACTTGTCCATTACAAAGCTTGTCCACAACTTTAACATAACATTTATTTTATTTAAAAGATAAACTAAAACTCCAACTAAGCAGAAGTGTCATCATCATCTCCATGGACCTCGTCTGGGAGCACAGCAGGGTACAGCTCCGGGTCATAGTAACTACTGATCAGTAGCTCTGAGTCATCAATAGAACCTATTGGGTGTGGGGGATCCAGTCAGGAAAGGAGCAAATACAATTATGAAAATTAACAATTTGCATAATGAATAGAAACTTGCAATATTAAATAATTTTGAAACAATGATTTCCAACTATAAAACAATTGTGATTTGAGTAAGCAGTATCTATGACCGGTTTAGGATGATTCAATTGTATCCTATTGATACGGTCCGGCCTAACCCCGTGTGAAGAGGGGTAAGCTCGCACATTCATTAACTATTTGGCTTTGATCATAGATAACTACGCTACTCCCCATTATCCCGATGCAAAGATTCAGTATATTACTCTAGGAGAGAGTACGTGTAACAGTTGTGTATTTAACATGCAAAATTTCTAATATTAATTAAACTGTAATTAACCACAACCGTACTTATCTTGATTTAAACTGAGAGTCGATGGATGTTCCGAGTAGATGCTAGTTACGCCTTCGAAATCCTACAAATGGAGCATCTATACTTATCAATCTGTATCAAACCAACTAAGTGTGCTAGTTACAATCTCTATTTTCTTTCCTAATAAATTTTATCCTTTTTATTCTAATTAGAACACAATTATCGGATGGTTTACTATTTACAAGAAAACATCAATTTAATCCTTTCTTTTTGGAAAACTTACAATTTATCATTTAAATTGTTAAAACTTTGTATTTAAAACATAAAGTTATTATTTATCTAATAAGTAAGAAAATCATGAATTTCCTAATATTTATGAGAATATATATATATATAGTTATTCTAACATTTACGTTACACTACCACAACCAGAAAAGAAAATAAAATAAATCCTAATTATTACATCTTTCACAGCATGGTTAAATAAGCAATTGGGCTTATGCCCTTACAACCCGATTTACATAAATTAAAATAAGAGAAAGAAAACGTTAGTCTTGAAAATTACCTACAAAATTAATAATAACTAATAATTAAGAATAAAAATAAAATGAGTCTTAGAACTGGTCCAATCTTCATTTTCAGCTACTCTGCCTCAACGTCCGGACAAACCGGTGCGTTTGCATTTCACTGGGGCCCATATACCGATAAGGTCGTCGCCCAAAAATATTATCATTTCCGAAAATCATTTTTAAAAATTATATAATCAATTTTTTTATAGAAATTTCGGCAGCATTCCCTCTATTTTCGGGATAACCCAAAACTGGAAAATGCGTCGATTTTCCTGAAAAATGATCTCAACCAACAGAATTCCCAAGTTCACCGATACTAAGGAATTTCCCGAGCCAACATGAATTAAGGAACTCCCACAAAATACTAAGAAAACCAACAGAATCATAATCCAATAACATTGGCTAACCACAGCATCCGAAGTAAATTCGAAAAACCAATTTTTTCCACAGAACTCTTTCCAAAGAGTTCACGCAAAAATCACAGAACCCAAAATCAGAGGACAATTGTCCGAAACCAGAAACATAGCCGAAAAACCGAATTTTCCAAAGAAAATTCCCGGACCAGATTTCATCATAGACCAAAAGAACTACGGGACTAACAGAAGTTACCAAAAAAACGAATGAATCCGAAGTGATGCCTCGGACTCGGAACACTGACAGAGTGCACGGGCACGCCTAGGAGCAAATCCGACGGAAACAGCACCAGAGAACGGGAATCGTCCCAAAAAGGAGCCAAAGACTCGCGGGTGGCGCCGGAGCTCGGGGGTTCGGCAAAAAGCCGCTGGAGAAGATCGGGTCGCCGGGGAGTGATTCGACGGCGGCACAGAGGGGCACGCACGGCCGGAGGGGCGCGCGCAGAGGCGAACCCGTGGTGAGCCGACGCTGGCTTGGCCGCGCGGGTACTGGGAGGCGACCGGCGGTAGAGTCTCGCCGGAAAAGTGCGGGCGGATTTTTAGGGCACAGGGGTTAGGGAAGAGGGTTTTGAGAGTGGTGATGAAGGAGAGATATGGAAGAGAGGGGTATAAATAGGAAATAAGAGCGGGGTTACCAGAAACCCAACGGCCATGGCCGTTCGGAAGTCGGAACAGAGGGTCGCGTCAGTTTCGGGAGGAGTCGGCCAAGAGTCAAAACTCCTCTGTTAACCAACAGAAGGAAAAATGAAGAGAGTGTTAAAGTCTCTCTCTCTCAAATGGTTTAAGTGTTGGATTAAAGAAAAAACAATGGGCTTGGGTTTCATGGGCTTGATGGGTTAGACCAATGGGTCCAAAAGAATGGATTCTTTAAAAGGTTGGGCCAACAAGCCTTGGTCTCCAATATTTGGGCTAAATAAATGTAGTGTAAAATAGAAAATAATAGGGAAAGCTTTACAATTGAAAATTATAAATAATTTTCTTTATAAAAATATAACTAAATATTTATTTTTTATTATTATTAAATATTTTTAGTTTCAAATTGGGTTCGGGTCTGAGCCTGACAATAAAAATCCAAGTTTGAAAAATAATAATTTTAATCTAAAAATTACATGTTTTGATAAAATTTTCAGTTTTAACTAATTTTCTAAAAATATACAAATTCCTAAATTAACAATTAATACTGATTTAATAATTAACTAATTAAATTAATTATCTAAAAATTATGGGTTTCACAACCTTCCCTCCTTAAGAAATTTCGTCCTCGAAATTTAAAGAGTTGCGTTAGAAATTACCTCAGGTCACAAATAAATACGGGTATTTCTCCCGCATCTCATCCTCTCATTCCCAGGTAGACTCGCCTGGGGAATCATGTCTCCACATTACCCGAACTATCGGAGTCACCGAGGTCCTGGTCTTCTTCTCGCCTCGGTCTAAAATCGTCACTGGCTTCTCAGGCATAGTGAGGCTCGGTCCAATCTCCAGCTCTGAGTGGTCTAAGATGTGATTCTCATCAGGGACGTAGCCTCTGAGCTGTGAGACGTGAAAGACGTTGTGCACGCCCTCTAGATTAGCTGGTAGAGCTAACCTATACGCCACTTCTCTAATCCGGCTCAGAACTTCAAATGGTCCAATGTACCTGGGACTCAGCTTCCCAGCTCTGCCAAATCTGATTGTTCCTCTGGTAGGAGAAATCTTCACAAAGACTTTATCTCCTTCTTCGAACTGTAGTGGTCGACGACTGCTATCTGCCCAATGCTTTTGTCTGTCTTGAGCAATTCTGAGCTTGTCTCTGATTATCTTCACCTTCTCTACTGCGTCGGTCACCATCTCTGGACCCAGCAGTACTCTTTCTCCTACGTCGTCCCATGCCAAAGGTGTACGGCAACGACGTCCATACAAAGTCTCAAATGGGGTCATACCAATGCTGGCTTGGTAGCTGTTATTATAAGAAAACTCTACCAAGTGCAAATGGTCTTCCCATGATCCTCCGAACTCCAAGACATACGATCTCAGCATATCCTCCAGTGTCTGAATCGTCCTCTCTGATTGACCATCTGTCTGGGGGTGATAGGCAGTGCTAAACTTCAATTGTGTCCCCAGGCTGTCATGCAAACTTTTCTAAAAGTGAGAGGTAAAACGAGTGTCTCGGTCAGATACAATGCTTACCGGTACTCCATGAATCCGGTAGATGTGTCGCATGTATAGTGCCGCCAACTTCTCGGTGGATAAACCAACCTTGAAGGGGATAAAATGAGCTGACTTGGTTAGTCGGTCCACTATAACCCAGATGGCATCCTTCCCTCCTTGGGAACGAGGCAAACCTGACATGAAATCCATTATGATGTGCTCCCACTTCCACTCCGAAATATCCAGCGGTTGTAGAAGTCCTGCGGGTCTCTGTCTACTGGCCTTCACTTGCTGACAGATCAAACATCTCGCCACGAATCTGGACACATCTTTCTTCATTCCATACCACCAAACAATAGTGCGCATATCCCGATACATCTTATTAGCTCCAGGATGTATAGAATACTGCGACTGGTGCGCTTCCTTCATCAGCTCGTTCTTTAGTTCGCCAGATGGTACACAAAGTCTCGTACCATTCTTCAAAGCTCCATCGCTGGCGATTGAGAAACCCTCAAGTGTTCCTGCCAACACTTGGTCTCTCAGTTTGCAAAGTGCCTCGTTTTGAAACTGAGTCTCCTTGATCTTGTCCATCAGATACGAGCTCACTTGCAACTTCATCAGTACTGAATCAGCATCCAGCTCCATCCTTCTTTCTCCAGGCAATATGATCTCTAATCCAAGCTTCTCGATGTCCTCTAGCAGATGCCGCTCCTTAGTCAAGAACATCGCCACTGGGTATCGACTAAGTGCATCAGCGACCACATTAGCCTTACCCGGGTGGTATTACAGGTCGATGTCAAAGTCCTTCATTAGCTTCAGCCATCTTCTTTGCCTCATGTTCAACTCTTTCTGAGTGAAAACATACTTCAGACTTTTGTGGTCTGTGTATATCTCCACTCTCTCCCCATACAGATAGTGCTTCCATAGCTTCAACGCAAAGATAACTGCCGCCAGCTCCAGGTCATGTGTGGGATAATTCTTCTCATGGTTCCGTAATTGCCTAGATGCGTAAGCAATCACTTTCCCATTCTGTTGAAGAACACATCCCAGTCCTTTTCCAGAGGCATTACTGTAGATTGTGAAACCACCGGATCCTGCGGGTAGCGCAAGGATTGGTGCAGTGGTAAGCCTCTTCTTTAGCTCCTCGAATGCAGCCTGACAATCTTCCGTCCAGACGAACTCTTCATTCTTCCGAGTCAGCTTCATCATTGGTTCAGCAATTCTAGCAAAGTCCTTCACAAACTTCCGATAGTAGCCAGCCAAGCCCAAGAAACTCCTGATTTCAGCAACTGAGCTTGGGGTAGACCACTTCTCCACAGCAGCTATCTTCTTAGGATCCACCAAAATTCCTTCTCCTGTGACAACATGGCCAAGAAAATCTACCTTGTCTAGAAAGAATTCACATTTGGATAGCTTACCATATAACTTCTTTTTCCTCAAAGTTCCCAGAACCTTCCTGAGGTGCTCCTCATGCTCTTCTTCAGTCTTTGAATAGATCAAAATGTCATCAATGAAGACAACAACAAATTGATCTAAGTATTCATGGAAAACCTTGTTCATAAGGTTCATGAACACCGCAGGAGCATTTGTCAATCCAAACGGCATGACCAAGAATTCAAACTGCCCATACTTGGTGTTGAATGCCGTCTTGGGAATGTCCTCCTTTCTGACCTTGATCTGATAGTATCCAGATCTGAGATCAATCTTCGAGAATACCTTGGCTCCGCTCAATTGATCAAATAAATCATCGATCCGGGGCAGCGGGTACTTGTTCTTGATTGTGATATTTTTCAATGCCCGGTAGTCGATGCACATCCTCACTGTTCCATCTTTCTTGGGAACAAACAAGACAGGCGCTCCCCAAGGTGAAGCTCCGTCTCGAATGAATCCCAGAGCCTTCAGTTCATTGATCTGATCCTTCATCTCCTTGGCCTCCTTCGGGTTGACTCTGTAGCATCCCTTAGAAATAGGGGAAGAACCGGGGACTAGGTCAATGGTGAACTCCAAGTCTCGGTCTGGGGGTAACCCGGGAAGACTATCAGGAAAATATCCATAAATTCTGCTATGATAGGGTACGGAGGTCTGGACTCTTCAGTGATAGAGGTATAGGTAACACATTCCATCTCCTCCGGAGTTCGAGAGATTTCAAACTCCGGTTCTCCTGGTGGACTGAAGACTACACATCCTCGATGACAGTCTATCAGCGCATGCTGCTTACTTAACCAGTCCATCCCTAGGACTACATCATAGTTAGGTAAGGGCATGACAAGCAAAGGTGCTATAAAGTTATGGCCAGCTATAGTGATAGGGCATTCACAGATTTCAGTGATAGGTAGGGGTCCTCCTCCAGTCATAACTCTACAGATCTTCTTGCTAAAGCCAGTAACTATATGGTGTGCAGAGATAAACTTTGTTGCTATGAAACTGTGTGTTGCACCAGAGTCGAATAAAGCTAATGCAGGATGAGAATGTACATAGATGTAACCTGATATGACATCCGCATTAGGTTCCTGCTCCGGCTCTGGTTCCTCTGCAGTTAGGGCAAAAGCTTGCCCCGTCTTCTGTTGATGCTGCCCAAATTGCTGCTGCTGAGTGGGCGTAACCACAGGGGGTTGCATCTCCGTCTGGGAAGATGATGGATCTACCGTTGAGGCGGAAAACAACCCACGAGGTGCATTCAATGGTGTAAAACCCGGACTTAGTTGAGGCGGTAGGGTTTGATCAGGCGTTGACATCCCATCGCCAGCAGGGTTGGTATTGTCAGTGGCCATTCTCTGGAAGGTTTAGGATATAAACATAAGCAAGGTAGCCTATCTATAATCAAACAAAAATATTTAATTATAATATATTTCGGTCCTATGTTGTGGTAAATTAATGTTCTAAATGTTTTCCTAGGTTTTCCTAAGTTGTTGATTGCAACGACCTGCATGGGCCACCACTAAAAATATGTCACGACCCGATCCCAATTTCTTGGGTCGACTCGGATCATGCCCAGCCTGCACCGTTGTTGAGACGGTGACAGTAAGCTGTATCCCATATGCAGGTACAATCAACAACATTTGAAACTATAATTGCCACAACATTTAATTAAACGATAATATAAACTTGTCCATTACAAAGCTTGTCCACAACTTTAACATAACATTTATTTTATTTAAAAGATAAACTAAAACTCCAACTAAGCAGAAGTGTCATCATCATCTCCATGGACCTCGTCTGGGAGCACAGCAGGGTACAGCTCCGGGTCATAGTAACTACTGATCAGTAGCTCTGAGTCATCAATAGAACCTATTGGGTGTGGGGGATCCAGTCAGGAAAGGAGCAAGTACAATTATGAAAATTAACAATTTGCATAATGAATAGAAACTTGCAATATTAAATAATTTTGAAACAATGATTTCCAACTATAAAACAATTGTGATTTGAGTAAGCAGTATCTATGACCGGTTTAGGATGATTCAATTGTATCCTATTGATGCGGTCCGGCCTAACCCCGTGTGAAGAGGGGTAAGCTCGCACATTCATTAACTATTTGGCTTTGATCATAGATAACTACGCTACTCCCCATTATCCCGATGCAATGATTCAGTATATTACTCTAGGAGAGAGTACGTGTAACAGTTGTGTATTTAACATGCAAAATTTTTAATATTAATTAAACTGCAATTAACCACAACCGTACTTGCCTTGATTTAAACTGAGAGTCGATGGATGTTCCGAGTAGATGCTAGTTACGCCTTCGAAATCCTACAAATGGAGCATCTATACTTATCAATCTGTATCAAACCAACTAAGTGTGCTAGTTACAATCTCTATTTTCTTTCCTAATAAATTTTATCCTTTTTATTCTAATTAGAACACAATTATCGGATGGTTTACTATTTACAAGAAAACATCAATTTAATCCTTTCTTTTTGGAAAACTTACAATTTATCATTTAAATTGTTAAAACTTTGTATTTTATACATAAAGTTATTATTTATCTAATAAGTGAGAAAATCATGAATTTCCTAATATTTATGAGAATATATATATATAGTTATTCTAACATTTACGTTACACTACCACAACCAGAAAAGAAAATAAAATAAATCCTAATTATTACATCTTTCACAGCATGGTTAAATAAGTAATTGGGCTTATGCCCTTACAACCCGATTTACATAAATTAAAATAAGAGAAAGAAAACGTTAGTCTTGAAAATTACCTACAAAATTAAAAATAACTAATAATTAAGAATAAAAATAAAATGAGTCTCAGAACTGATCCAATCTTCATTTTCAGCTACTCTGCCTCAACGTCCGGACAAACCGGTGCGTTTGCATTTCACTGGGGCCCATATACCGATAAGGTCGTCGCCCAAAAATATTATCATTTCCGAAAATCATTTTTAAAAATTATATAATCAATTTTTTATAGAAATTTTGGCAGCATTCCCTCTATTTTCGGGATAACCCAAAACTGGGAAATGCGCCGATTTTCCTGAAAAATGATCTCAACCAACAGAATTCCCAAGTTCACCGATACTAAGGAATTTCCCGAGCCAACATGAATTAAGGAACTCCCACAAAATACTAAGAAAACCAACAGAATCATAATCCAATAACATTGGCTAACCACAGCATCCGAAGTAAATTCGGAAAACCAATTTTTTCCACAGAACTCTTTCCAAAGAGTTCACGCAAAAATCACAGAACCCAAAATCAGAGGACAATTGTCCGAAACCAGAAACATAGCCGAAAAAACCGAATTTTCCAAAGAAAATTCCCGGACTAGATTTCATCATAGACCAAAAGAACTACGGGACTAACAGAAGTTACCAAAAAAACGAAGGAATCCGAAGTGATGCCTCGGACTCGGAACACTGACAGAGTGCACGGGCACGCCTAGGAGCAAATCCGACGGAAACAGCACCAGAGAACGGGAATCGTCCCAAAAAGGAGCCAAAGACTCGCGGGTGGCGTCGGAGCTCGGGGGTTCGGCAAAAAGCCGCTGGAGAAGATCGGGTCGCCGGGGAGTGACTCGACGGCGGCGCAGAGGGGCACGCACGGCCGGAGGGGCGCGCGCGGAGGCGAACCCGTGGTGAGCCGGCGCTGGCTTGGCCGTGCGGGTACTGGGAGGCGACCGGCGGTGGAGTCTCGCCGAAAAAGTGCGGGCAGATTTTTAGGGCACAGGGGTTAGGGAAGAGGGTTTTGAGAGTGGTGATGAAGGAGAGATATGGAGGAGAGGGGTATAAATAGGAAATGAGAGCGGGGTTACCGAAAACCCAACGGCCATGGCCGTTCGAAAGTTGGAACAGAGGGTCGCGTCAGTTTCGGGGGGAGTCGGCCAAGAGTCAAAACTCCTCTGTTAACCAACAGAAGGAAAAATGAAGAGAGTGTTAAAGTCTCTCTCTCTCAAATGGTTTAAGTGTTGGATTAAAGAAAAAACAATAGGCTTGGGTTTCATGGGCTTGATGGGTTAGACCAATGGGTCCAAAAGAATGGATTCTTTAAAAGGTTGGGCCAACAAGCCTTGGTCTCCAATATTTGGGCTAAATAAATGTAGTATAAAATAGAAAATAATAGGGAAAGCTTTACATTGAAAATTATAAATAATTTTCTTTATAAAAATATAACTAAATATTTATTTTTTATTATTATTAAATATTTTTAGTTTCAAATTGGGTTCGGGTCTGAGCCTGACAATAAAAATCCAAGTTTGAAAAATAATAATTTTAATCTAAAAATTACATGTTTTGATAAAATTTTCAGTTTTAAATAATTTTCTAAAAATATACAAATTCCTAAATTAACAATTAATACTGATTTAATAATTAACTAATTAAATTAATTATCTAAAAATTATGGGTTTCATAGGGAACGATAAGGAAATGACTTATGAGTCATGTCATTAGATTCGGATTCACCTTGCAATTGAGCTTGTGTGAATTGAACTTATGTTCGATGTTGCGAGACGGATAAGTCGAGAATTTGGCTAGTGAATTTCCTACTCGATAGGAATCGAACGTAAGGCGTATCGTAAGGACCTTCGTGTAAAAGGCGATCGTTTTCTTGAGCACGGTCGCCTCGATTTAAACTGTCATGTCGGATAGATTGTGGCTTTTGTACAATGTCAATTTAAACATGCGTCGGAAGAATTTGAGCACGGTGTCTAGGTAAGTCACCTAGCGGACGTAGTCCTGAATGTTGATGCTTTTGCAAGTCAACAAAAGAGAATCATGTCGAGATAGGATACGAAGTGAAACATCAGAAATCGTTGGATAGTGATGCCGAACGCAAGGCGTTGCGGAGACTCGTTGTGATCGGATGCGCGACGGCTTGACGCGACGCGTAGAATTGATAGTCCCGATGAAACATACAAATTAAGAAATGTGATTTTTGAATCGCATCGTGTGCCTTGACTTTCGTTGGAGGATCGCGTATGTATCAATACGCATGTGCGCTAGAATTACGAGGACAAATAATAGAGCCAAGTCCGATCGAGAATACGAGATGTCAAGTTATCGAGAATAAGAGTTACGTGTTTGCGTTGTTCTGATATCTTACAAATGAGCTTGGCTGAAATACATATATTGGTGGGACGCCTAAAATATGTGTATGATTCCAAATTAAGTTGTACTATCCAAACGATAGTGAGACAAGATCGTGAAACGATCTAAGGAAACCCTTAGAAATTTAGTATTGGTTTCGGTTCGGGACGAACCTTTTTTTTAGTAGTATATTATGTAATGATCCGCTCTGCACGGTACATTATGCTGAGTCGTTGACTCGAAGAGTTGCATTGACCCGATTACGTATCGATGCGAATCGATACAAAGTGTTAAGTTGTCCCGAGCAATGCATCAAACTAAGTCGATGCGAAGAGTTGCCTTTTCCCAAAGAATGCATCGAGTGAATCGATGTGAAGCGCTGCGTTGCCTCGAAGGATAAGTGCGTTGAGACAGCTCGAAGATTCTAAGAAATTGAATCGACCAAGGCGCAAGTCCGAATCGATGCAAGTATTGATTTTAGTTGGTTTCATGTGCAGGCTATACGTTTATGCTGAAATGTTAGAGGTCGATCTTTTGCCTTATTCAGTAAGGGGTCCGCGAAAGCAAATCGTCGCCTTGCGACGGACTGAGGCGTTGGCACGGTAAGCCCAAATCGGACGTATAATTCAATAAGCACGAAGTGCTCGAATGGCTAAGTCAGGAGAGTTGCTCGTGCAACGAAGTTATGAAGTCGAGCCGCAACGGCTCGGCGAATCGACAACGACGAATCGACTAAAGGTGGGGGGACATTAACTCTCTTTCCTACTCCGTCATGCTTAAGTAAAATATATATCATTGATTGCTGAGTTAACCTATCAACGCCACGGGCGTGGCTCGATAGAGAGTTAAATATAGTGCGTGTCGAACACTAAGATAGAATAATTGAAATGAATCGTACGACAAGTGTACGAGTCACTTCGGAACATTGAATATCGCAAAGGCGAGCGCCTCGGTGCGCAAGCCGCAATAACATGGGATAACTGTACTCGGCGAGTGCCTTAGTGCATGAACCATACCGTGTCTTCGCGCACGAGTTAGAACGGCTAGAACATTGAAGGACAATAGGCGAGCGCCCTAGCACGCAAGCCACGGATATTGAATACTAAAGCATAGAAATACGGCTTCGACGCGTGCAGCAAGTGCACGACGCGAAAGATAGATGATAAATGTGTCGAAACGTGCCTACGTACACGAGATCATAAAAGATGGCTTCGTTACGAAAGAATATAGTTGTGGCATGAATGTGGCGGAACTGTCGGATATGACATAATGCCTCGAAAGGTGTTCGGGACCTTCGGATCATTCGGTTGATGAACATTGAGTTGAGGCATAATGCCATTGAACATTGAAACGAAGTATGAAACGTAAGAACATAGAAAGTTAACGGAAGAAATACGAGATAATAAGGTGGCATGGTGCCTTCGAAATGTTCGCGGCCTTCGAACGTTCGTTGAGGACATTCGGGCGTTGTGCCAATTGAAATAGAGATAAGCGAACTCGCTTGGTTGTATGAAAGATAAGATTTGTTGCATGGTCAAATGGACTTAAAGATATAAAAGTCCGTGCATGGGTATTCCCTCGAACGTGGCGCGCCAGGGCGCTGGGACCGTTCGGCCTAGGAGGGATTCGTTTTCAGTATTGTTGGTGCACTTCATTTAGATGGGTAGCGACCGTCTGGTGAATGTGATAAGCCACTTGCTGCGATTATTTTGGTGGCCTCCGATGTTGGTTAGCAACCGTACGGAGTTAACATCGTCTTATGTTTCGATTCGATGAATATAAGTCCATTCTAGCCCGGAAAGCTAGTGACCTTCATATAGTTAAGGGGGACGGGTTTGGAAGTGCAAGGTATGCATATATCCTGCATGGATGGATCCTAAATAGCGAGCACTTGTAACATGACAGGGAAAATGGATAGGCGTATTCACCTTGCGTCGGTGTAAGGACAAGTGCATCGATATTGCTAAGTTGCACCACGAATCAAACACGAGATTGCTTGCTTATTTACTTATGAGAATTGAATAACATGCTTGCCATGCTTTACAGTCTTCGAATATGCCATGAACTCATCCTAAGGAGAACATAGAAAGAGAACTAAATTGTATGTTTGCATGAATCAATACAATACTAAATGTTGGTTTGTTAAGTGGGTTTTTGATTAGTACAGCGAGGACGAAAGTACTAATCCCCCACTAGTTTGCTAGCAGGTTCCGGGATTGGTCTGCTCGCGACGGAGCTTCGCTTGAACGCGTTGAGGCTTGGAATGTCGAAGCGTATTGAAGCGTGCGAACGCATTGACGCTCGGATATGCAACAGGATTGATGCGGCCGAGATATAGAAGGCATGATGTATGGAACGGTAAAATCCTTTGTGGGCAAGAGAGAACCTGAGTGTTGTAGCCAATCTGGCAAATTCTGTTGGGCTATCGAAAGCCTTTGTAATCTGATTTCAAATATCAATAAAGTGAATCATTTTTGTATACTCTGTTTTACCTTTCGTTGTTAACGTTCAACTCAAAGATAACCATTTGAGAACTTGTCATCTTGCCTTACACGAGCGCAACTCCAGGATCGTGTGGCATCACGTCCCAGCGAGGACGATGATTCGGGTGATTTAGGGTCGGGGCGTGACAGGTCGCGCGCCCAAACACACATAGCCTAACCGTTACTCAAACCGATCTACGACACCACTCTTAGGATCGTTCTACTACTCGTTGCTCTCGCACATTGCAGAATCCTTGCAATCGCCTTACCGCATCGCTATGCTAAGCATGTTCCTCGACATCTATTCGATGATCGACCAACCAAGTCTACTTACGTACCTATTCGATCGATCATAAATTTCCTTTCCTGAACGTATCGTTCTAGTCGAAGGCTACTCGCTAACTTACGAAACACGATACTCACTCGCTTAGACTTGTCCTCAACATGCACTATATCATTCCTCCTTCTCGATAAAATTTCTTACGCGACTTCTTTAGGGTCATCCTATGGGACTTCAACAATCATTTGATTTGGTGGTCAAGTCTTCTAGGATCATCTTCCCCGAAACTACGCTCGATAATTGAAGATCATCAACGAGGGACAGTTACAACGAACCATGCTATATCCTATCGCGGAGCCAAATCAATTCTCGACAATTCCTATGGGGACTTTACCTAATCTGACATACCAATCCATAATTTATCTACCCCCGTACAACTGATGCGCCATTAACTACTTGAATCACTCATGCACATTGCATGCCGTTACTACTCGAATCACTCATGTATTACCGTCGACTATCTTTGCTAGTCGCATGACATCTACTCGCCTCAAATTCGAGTTTACCTATTCGTGATCATAGTCTGACACATTCCATACTCATCAAAACCATCCTCGAACAACTTTCGCATCAAACCACAAGTCAAATCCGATTTTGCCATGCCTTGTAAGTTCGATCATCCCCGCTGTATGAATCACCATACCAGCGCTCACGCAGAATGATCGCCCTAATTTGATGTGACGCATGTGCGATGCTGGAGTTGTACTCGTATAAGACAAGAATGTCGACATTATGGTTATCCTCGAAACAATCAAGCACTTTCAATTTCATCCAAGTAATACACATCCACTCTCCAATTCCCCGAAGCGTTCCTACCGTTATCATCCAAATTGCTATCAACTTAACTTGCATCTTATTCATCCAACAACAATGCTCAACATAATTTTCGTTCATTCGATCAGAGTATCCCCGAGTTATTGCATATCGTCTTTGATACGCCTCAATACCATCGTCGACATACATAACTTGAACATCTTCCTCTCTCGTAAGCTCAAACTCGTTGCAATCATTGCCATTATTCGAACTCGAATACGAATCAAGTCTTGTGCACATCAAGATTCATTCAGCTATAACTAACTATCATCATTGTGATACAATTTCTAATTTACATATCCATTCTCATATCTCTAACTCGCACTTCCAATCGTGCTACCGACTCATCGCGCTAACCCAAATTCGTTCGTACGATTTCTCCGTACCTACTCAACACGTTCCGAACAAGTCTTCATACTAACTCAACGTAAATTCGACCGGGTCGACCACTTTCTCAACGTAACATTTCTTCGCTATGCTTAGCCTATCATTCGACTTACACTTAACGAATCATCGTTCGACGTATCATCCATAGGTATGATTTCGCACATAATTGTTCGACTAAATTCATCGAAGCATACTTGCATCGACTTCTTTCAAGTCATTCCCACTCAAGTCTCGGTACTACTCCGTCCGTTGAGGACAAACATATCGTAACAATACAATCGTCTCGACGTAACCTATCGCAAGTCACCAACCGGCTTAACATAGCTATCGCTAAGTGGTACTCCATATACCACTCAGGAATCGAGCTTATCATTATCGATACAACACATTGCTACACTGATCGCACAAGTGGTATTGCATATACCACTCAAAATCGAGTCATTACTCGACTTTACACTCCGCATAGGTTCGACATCTATCTTCCAATCAACTATCCCGTATAACGATCTTTCCGATCCCAGCTCTAGCGTTCTTCTTACTCAAGTTGGCACAACAACTGGACAAACATGCCCTAACGTTCGCTCAAGTTTAACATACATTCCGTCTAACTGTACCTTGGCAATCATATCGATTACACCCGCAACATTCGGCTAACATATACGTTTCCCTACTTCGAAACTCGATTCAATGCGGCCAACTTACAAGTTCGCCTACTCAACTCGACTCGTTATTATCGTATCAACGATTTTCCAATCTCGCTCATTGCAACTCGTGCAACAATTTACTCTCGATACTTAAGGTCACAATCCCGTTCGACATATTGCTATCCATACGCATAGCCATACAACACGCATCATACCATATCGACTCGTTGTACCGATGCAACGAACGATTCAAGACTTGCTGCACTCCATGCAACCAACAACACATAACCATTCGTATAACCACATAATACACATCGCCTCACATGTCGACCCGTTGCACTTCGTACAACCAATAACATATATCTCCTCGTACTTCGTGCAATCAACAACACATAACTTCTCGCATTTTGTGCGATCAACAATACGTATATCATTGCACTTCATACAACCAACATCACCATATTCGTTGCACTTCGTGCGACCAACATTCCATAACTCGTTGCAATTCGTGCAACCAACATTCTTCGATGGCACCCGGAGATAGCGTAATAGTCACGACATACTTGTGGCAGACGTACGCACTTAATATAGACTTATTGTATGGAACATCCAATGTAGCATCGAGCAGATCCATGAGCCATGCGGTTGCAAAAATAACTTAGAGTTAACTGATTTCGATAGCGAAGCAACTGAGGGTCAAGTAGATTAATACGTACGGTCCAGAGGGTGGAACCGCTCTGATACCAACTTGTCACGCCCCGATCCAGGAAATCGCTCGTCCTCGCTAGATTTCATCCGAATTATCGTCTTCGCTGGGGCGTGATGCCGCATGAGCCTGGAGTTGCGCTCGTGCAAGGCAAGATAACAGGTTCACATAGTGTTTATCTCAAATTAATAACATAAGCAGCGGAAGGAAATAAAGTATAACATAAGAATCTCTTTTATTGATAACAAACTGAAGATTATAAAGGCTCTGTCACGACCCGCACCCTAGAGTAAGGGCACGAGAAGTGGGTACGTCCAGCCTATGCCACAGTGTCGGCGGTAGAACGCTATCCTAGGTCAATTATCTAACAATATAAGGTACCTGTACAGTATATACACTCCGAATGGAGGTGACATAGCAGAATACAATTTCAATCACATCTAAAGGTAGAATATAGCACGAGGAAAAAGATGGAGAAATCCTCAACTGAGGTACAGCAGAATGAAATAACATAAGTCTCAACAACTACCAGTCTCAACATCTCTAAAATATACAACTCTGAAATCAAGGACAACAACTAAACATGAAAAGGAAAAACTGTCTAAGCTATCTATACTAAGCAAGGTATCGTCCTCAGCAGCTGCCTGAACCTCCCAGGGGTCCAGGTCGTGAGTGTCATCTAGGCAAGCTCCAAGTAAGGGGTGCAGGGTTCCTCATCATCCTCTGTAAAATTTTCAACAGGTCCAGTCAGGACGAGAGCGAGCACAATACATCTCACGCAGATCATAACAGGTTAGAAAATATAAACATACAAGAGAGTACGATACATAAAACTGAAAGAAGTACATGATGTAAATAGAGAGAACTGTAATAGAATATCTACTATAAGTAGAGAGCCACCAGTGACTAGTGATTTAGAGTACAAAGTCGACATGTGAACGACTTGATTTGCACATGAATATACTAAAGAGGTGCACATGGCTATACTACTTTGAAATTGTTCACATGACTATTTATACTCCTCCATACCCCAATCAATACACAAGAATCCAGACAAGTTATGTTACGTACATAATTTTTACATGAAAGCCCATAGATGGGCGTACATGAGGAATACATGAGGGCTCAGAAACTGAGTGCACATAAATTCCACATGAAGGCCCATGAAGGGTACACATGAGTATAGGTTATCTATGAAATACATGAAAAACATGACCGAACATGATAGCACATGAGAGTACACGAGCGAGCACGAACGAGCATGAAGCACGTGAGAAAAATGAATAACATGAGAGCGAGGAATACACGATGTACATGAAACACACGATACGATGTATCCGATGCTCCCGAGGGGAATAACATCTCAATATAGGGATCCATATAGTACCAATCTATGATAATATCGTGACAACATCAAATAAGGTAAACTAGAGCAGGAATATAGTTCTAAGCAAGTTATGAAATGATCAGAGAATGTACTCGCCTGGTATCTGAATAGCTGTAGTAAATGTACTATCCGAGATGAGGTACCTGACTCCTAGTTAGAGCAACACAAGTCAAGATGTATACAGGGGATGATAAATGTAATCTATAATGCATCTGCAGGCTGTCTAGGTCAAACTAGACTATAGTCAACACTTGGTCAACTCTAGTCAACCACACTAGTCAAACTAGGTCAACTAGGTCAAGTCCTAGCTCAAACAAGTCTAACAAGTCTCACTAGGCCTAACCAAGCCTAGGCGAGCACTCATACAATCACAAGGCAATGTGAACCACAACAATACATAATATAAAATAGATACTATATATAAATACATACCTTCTTACATACATGCATATCCACATTACATACATATTTATATATATAGGCATATGTTACATCATGCATATTTATATAGTTACATAGATATATACATTCATGCACATTTACATACATACTTTTATACATTATATATGTTAACATTCATTACAATGCATTATATTTTACTTATACCTTTGATTGATTGATTCATTCATATATGACATTCATTCATGCATTTATACATTCATTCATATCCCATATGCATACATATTTTAGTTCAGGCATTATATCCATTCACATATCATTAAGTTGCACACATATACTTATTTTTATTACATACATGTCATTCATGCATATTACATACTTACATGCATCTATACATTATATACATTGTATACAACATGTAAAAATAGAAGAGAAAAATGGGGAAAAAACTGAAATGGAAAAAGAAGGGAAGGAAAATGTAAGAAAAAGGGAAAATAGTGGATATATACATGCTTGCATCATATATTCTACATTACCATACATGCTATCATTATATATTGCATTATATTATTTATATATTATACATTCATATCTATCATTACATGTATACCTTGCATTCATATCTAGCATTCATTATATACTTTCATGCATACATTGTATATCATTCTTTCATTCATGCATTTATGCATTGCTTACATACATTATATTAATTATATTCCTACATGCTTGCATTCAACCATATATAACATTAATGTAAAGATGATATATATCATATATATATCATTTCATTCATCTAACATATCATGTATTACATACTCTATATTCATTTAATATCCATACTACATAGGCTCATAGGTTACACAAAATGCATATATCGTATAGTCACTCTTCTACTTAAAACTAATACTGTACCAATTAGGCCTCTACTAAATTCTAGGATTAAAGTATATTGTATCCCTTCGTGTTAGCTTTTCAAAACTTCAAACGGATCGCATTTTCGTGTCCGGAAGCTCCCAAAATTGCGAAAATACCGAAACACGTTCGTCTTTCGTATAGCTGACACTCAAATAATTTTACAGAAAGTTACAGAAAGAATTTGTATTAAAATATATATTTGGAAAGCTAACTTCGATACGGTTCTTTTTAAAAAAACGGAAGATAAATCGGAGTTCTAAGCTAAAAGTTATGACATTTCTAAGTTGCTTTGGTTAATAAAAACGTGGATGAATATTATGACGAATTTGAGTTGTTTTGGACAAAAGAACACATATAGGCCAAGATACTTGGATACAAATATAGGTATGCAAATGAAACTCATTCTAACCATCCTAACTAAGATCAATCCACTCTCTAACCATTCTAAAACTGAATTTAAATATCTATTTAAACTATTATCATACATACATACACATGGGGTGTCCTAATTTGGGATCTATCAAGTAGGACACAAGACACGTATCTAAAATCCTCAAGAGAGCTCCAAATGGCCTCAAATTTGAATATAAATGGGACACATGCATGAGAATGGATCCTACGGATTCAAAACTAATTTATATGCAAAGAAAATCGATTTAGAGGATGGGTTTTAACTATTGGGAGTGGAATCCCAATGAAATCCTTTAGGACACGGCTTCGTTACGAAGATCCCTCAAAGTGGACACTCCTTCTTGCACTTCTCTTCCAATCCTTGGTAGCACCCTTCCCTTGGAGAATGAGAATGATTGAGGGAAGATTTGGTGAAGGAATGATTTGATTTGGAGGTCAAATCAAAGGGAAGGCTCTCTAAAATTAGGGAAGAACAAAAAGAAAATAAAAGAGGCAAGATTGTAATGAATGAAATGAATCATTCTCCCCTAAAGGTGGCTGCCATAAAGAGTCCATTAGGGCTAATGGAAAATGTCCTAATTGCCCCTCTCTAGTCTCATATGGTTAAGTCTAGACTAGGTTCAAGTTTGGGGTCAAAAGGATCTAGTTTTGAGTGTCTAACTTAACCATTCTAACATGATAAAAATTAGTCTAACTAATTAACTTAAGTGTTGGTTTTGTGGGCCATGCTTAACTTAATATTGGGTCCCATCTAGAGTTTAAGCTACCCGGATCACAATACAAGTCGGAACGAGACGAAACTCAAACCCGACTAAACAAATCCAATAAAAATAATATTAAAAATATAAAATTTTCCTAAAATATAAAAATATAAAAAATGACCAAAATTATAATACATCAATTTAAATATTATTAAAATAATCTAAAATTTACCAATTAATTAAAATCCTAAATAATTTAAAAGTCACAAAATGACCAAAATACCCTTAGCCTAAAAAGTTGTAAATAGTCATTCTAATCACATGGTTAGGCCCACATGGTCATGGTTAGTCTCTAGGCTCAACAGTTCTAGGGTTCACTAGCTAACACATCAAAATCATAATTCACCAATTTTAAATAGTATTAAATTAATTAAAAATTCTTATAAATCATAAATCCTATTATTAAATAATAAACTTTTACAAAAGTTCAAAATTATTCTCATTTTAGAAAAGTGGGTGTTACAGGCTCTGAATAGCCCAACATATATGCCAATTGGCTACAACGCTCATGATCTCTCTAGCTCACAAAGAATTTTATTGTTCCATGCATTATGCCTCTTTATAGCCAATAAGTAGTCTTCGGCCGAACATCTCCATGTCGCAAGTTTGAACGCCTATGCGGTAGCTCCTCTTGAAACGCTAAGGACTTCATGCCTCGGCGCGTCCAAGCCAAGCCCCGCCCCGAGCCGATCATAATCTGAACCTGCGCACAAACTAGTGGAGGATTAGTGTTTTCGTCCTCGCTTCGCACTGATCAAGATCCGCTCGTACCCAAACCAAATACTAAATATATTTAGTGAAACATGCATCTTAATTTGTGATATTTCTATTTAGCCTTAGGATCAGTTTCATGGCAATACTCATGCATAGCAACTTATCATAAATGTGTCTGATACCGTATCCCTGTAGCAGATACAATTAGCCATAATATGAATATAAACATAGTGCGTTGTCACGCCCCAGTACCGAAATACGAAGACGGACTAGGCCAGCTACTCTATATGAGGTACGTAACGTCATACGACGATCGTGGCTGTCGAGAGACTAGGGGGTACATGCTACAATCAAGTCTCCTATGGTCCCACAGAGTTCTATGTCTCAATCATTCAAATCACATCAGCAAATAAATGAACATTAAAGATAAAGCCGTAAGGCGTCCCCGACGCTTCATCAAAATGATCATGAGAGACTAGCTTTATAATTTAGCTATCTCGGAGAGTCAGGAGTACAAAATTATACACAACTGCAGTCTGTTTAATTACAATTATGTACTGACACAAAATATCAAGTAATCCGGCTAACAGGTGCCAGTGGCTAAACGCCGCAAAAGTATAAGCAGGAGTGGTGGAGAAGAAACCCACTCGAGTTCCCGAACCGCCATGCTCCTAGTATGCACCATGGATGTCAGGGAGGAAGATCGTGTCCTCCGGCTCTGCTACGAGATCTGGCCAAACAAAACCAGCAGGGTCAGCCCCGAATAGCAAGTACCGCCAAAGGGGCACAAGAGTTAAGATTAAAAACCCAGCTAATAGAATGACTGATAATAATAATATTTATGCTACTATTATAGGGTAGCGCAACATCCTCGAACCCATATGGCACCCTTACAACCAAACAAGGACAAAAGGTGCCGCATGGAGTCGGGACGTGTCGTACTCTATAACTTTCACATAAGTTAAAAAGGTATAAACAATAAAATCTCCTGATCGTGACTTCGGTCGATAGCCTATCGCAGCACAATAACCAACCCAACAATCAAACAAGAACATGGGTTGGATCATGTGCCATGATAGACCATGTTCCTCTGTCATTCACAGAAGTAGCACTTCACAACCAGAATAAGTCTTCCGTTCATAACTTCGGTCCATAGCCTGTCATAGTACGATAACCAACCCAACAATCAAACAAGAATATGGGTTGGATCACGTACCACAACAGTCCGCTTTCCTCGGTTATTCGCGGAAGGTAATAGGATACAAGCAAGTCATTTTTTTCACGGCCAATCAAGTCTACGAGTTTCTAGTGGGACGAGGTTATCCTCGCGTCATGTTATTAGAAAAATCCTCAGATCGTATCTTTCCAGCAAGGCTAGCCAACCCAGGGGTTCGCGTAGACATGTGTCATTGAGCACAGGTCCCTCGTGAGGCCACCTTGCCAAGACATGTAATATATAACAGGAATTAATCGGATACAGTCATCCACTCGTTGCGGGCGACATAGTATCCGTGGAGACCAGCCGGCGCGCCAAGACAATATCTCAGGGCGGCTGGTGTAACACGATCTCGGGACTCTGCCCTCCCCATGCATCTAGTATATTCAGTTGCCTAGTTTAACCCTAGGTGAAATCTTGGACTCTCATGCTGTGGCCTGCATGATTATCCTCCTAAAGTCGTACTTTAGTACGAGTACCCCAAAGAGGATCCATGTCAATCAGTATGTCAACATGTGCTACCCTCCTTAGTGTAATACATCATTGCAAATACGCCACGTGGAGTTACGAGTCATTTGTCGAGCATAAACAAGAACTGGGACATTCAGGTACATGTATCAGGTAGGAACACTTTGTTCTCCGGGGTCACATTAGTGCTCATATCATGCTCGGGACAAAAGGCGTAAGGATATAAAATGGGCATATAATATCTAATAAAATATCAAAAGCATACGCACAACAAGGCAGCGTGAGTAAAAAGTCACGCAGGCTTACACAAGGCAGCGTGCGTGAAAAGTCACGCAGGCTTACACAAGGCAGCGTGCGTGAAAAATTACGCAGGCTCAAGGAGAGAGCTGCGTGAAAAGTCACGCAGGCTCAAGGGAAATAGCAGCGTGAAAAGTCACGCAAGCTCAAGAAAGAGGGCTGCGTGAAAAGTCACGCAGGCTCAAGGGAAAGAGCAGCGTGAAAAGTCACGCAAGCTCAAGGAAGAGGGCTGCGTGAAAAGTCACGCAGGCTCAAGGAAAAGAGCAGCGTGAAAAGTCACGCACGCTACGGGAGACACGCTTCCAACAGGAAGCGTACCTAAGTCTGCGTACGCAGCGCTAAAGAGCGCGCATAGCTCAGTGTGCGTGGGCTAAGAAGCTCTGCACACTGCTCACTGTCTTCTCCAAACAGCAAGAACACCATGGCAGAACCCAAAACTTCAAAACAACATAACTTGGTCATCCGAACTCCAAATCCGGATTTCCAAAGTTCCAACTTGGGTGAAATGGAATTCTCTTCCACATGGAAGCATCAAAACCCACAAAACTTCAACAAAAATAGATCAAAACTAAGGAAATCCGAAAATGATTAAAACTTAGATCTACAAAAATCAAAGCTTCAAAATAGAAATTTCCAAGTTCTAAACTAGTGTAGATTGAGGAGAAGAACATATTTTGGCAAATAGTTTTGTAAGAATCATTAACAAAATTATGGATCCTTCTCTTGAGCAAGTTGGTACTTGCCTTGGTTGGTGGAGAAAGTAAATGAGAAGAAGTAAATGAGAGGAGAGAGAAGGAAATGAGTTATTATATATAAAGATCTTGGACCCATGGGTTCATGATGAACCAAAGGGTTCAAGATGAACCATTGGTGAACCAAGAATAGGTTACCCAAATGAGCCAAAACTGTAGGCCCAAATGCAGAAAATAAATTAGGAAATAATATTTTGTCGAATATTTTTAGGAAAATGCATGAAGAAATACTGCATAATAAATATCGTATAAATATAAGGTAAATACAATTTATCGATTTACGTATTAAAATACGTATTCCAGGATCGGGGAGTGACATGCGTGCTCCTCTCCGTCTCTTTTTGCCTAGCCTGCAATGGTTAGAACTTAACATACGAAATCATACTATTCACGCAACCAACCATAAACATAGCTATATGCATAAGGGTAGCAGGCCCTACGCTTGCACCTAACTCTAATCTCAGCCCACTGGCCCTATCTATATGAAGGTCACGATGTTTCGTACCGTAATGGACTTGGCATCTCTTATGTGTAAGCCTATGATCGCTTCGATACGGATTGCTAGCCCAATATCCGAAGGATTCTAAACTTACTGATATCATAGCTTATCACAACACTGGACGGTCGTAATCCGTCCGAATGATGTGCACCATAAATACCATACATAATTCCCTCCTAGGCCGAACGGTCCCAGTGCCTCGGTCGTAACCGTCCGAGGAAAGTCGCACCCGTGCACGGGCCATCCGAGTCCATTGACCATGCAATACGCGCCATAGCATACAAGTCATACATTCCAACCCATCTCGTGTTCCATAAACGTAATCCATAATCTTGATCTCAAGTTTCGACGGCATTATGCTCCAACACGTCTGTATTGATGCACGACGCCCAACGGCTTAGACTTCTCGTACTTATGTTCCACGTGTTACATTCATAAGTTATTCCCATAGCCTAGTTCCGTAGTTACTTAGGCTTTTTGTAGCTTAAGTGCACGAGGACACGCTTAACGTCGTAATCAATGTTCTAGACCTAGTATTCAATATTCTCGGAGCCGTACACATGATGCACATCTCAATATCATCTTTCAGTGTTCTACCATCATTGCCCTACCGCGACCCGTACACTTGATGCACGTCGCTTTAATTGTTCAATGTTCAATGTTCTACCTTAAGGTTTAACACATACTAAAACACTTAATCGTCGATCCATGCTCGCTAACATAATGGCAACTTACGCATGCAAGGATATATTTTATTAGACGTAAAGGAATAGGGAGAGAGTCAAGAACCCGCCCACCTTAAGCCGATACGTCTTGTCATTCTGCCGAGTTGATACGGCTCGCTTCCATAACCTGGTCGCATAGTTAACTCTCGGACTTAGCCATTCCTTTGAACTACTCGGTTGATTTGGCCTACCGCACCCATGCCACAATCTGTTGCAAGGCCACGATTTGGTTTCGCGGACTCTTCACTGAATAAGGCAAAATATTGACCCCTTATCGTCCAGCGTAAAAGCATAGCCTGCACACCAGATCAACTAAAGTCAGTACTTGCTCAAATGGGACTTATCCTTTGCATCGATTCGATTCATAGATTTCAATCGACTCAAAGATTACCTTTGGCCAACGTAACTCCTGCATCGATTCGCATCGATACTTCATCGGGTCAACGCAACTCTTCGAGTCAACGACTCATCATAATGCACCATGCGGAGCGGGGCATTACACTTACATCCTACGGTCTTCTTACCAACTGGTAGTGTCATAACGCTCCAAGTTTTGTTCTTTTCAAGAGCTTTTATCTCCTTAAATACAGCTTCCCTCCACTTTGAACTTCTAGGGCATCCTGTACATTCTTTGGAATCTCTACACTAGACAATTGGGAGGTGAAGGCAGAAAAAGATGAAGACAAGTTTGAATATGATATAAAATCGGACATGGAATATTTAGGGCAAGACCTAACAGGTTTTCTAACTGCTATGGGATCATCTATATCAGGATACATGATACGACTCTTAGAAACATTGATAGACTTACTTTTTCTTTTATGAGGAGGTTGATTATTCTTCGGTTCAGATTCATGGCAGTGTTGAAATGTGGACACATCATCTTCTTTATGGTTCTTTCTCACAAACACCTTTCCTTTCCAAGTCTTGTTTCCTACTTCGAACACGTCCTCTTTAGATGACAATTTATTTTGTGGCATTTTAATTAGTTCATCATTATTATCATCTTCAAAATTCTTATTGTTTTTCATGAGAAAGTATGGGCTCAGATTCATCGAGTTCCTTACTCATAGTAGGAGTAGGTTCAGATAATAAATCATGGCCATTTTCTGTTGGTGCAGAATTACAAGTCTTAGAATTATGTGATATAGGCAAGGACAAGTTATTTAAAAAACTTATGTTCTCAGTTTCAAATGAGTCTTCCTTTAAGTTTTCCCCTGAAGATAAGTATCATCAAAAAAGGTTTGTTTTCAAAGAATGTGACAAACATTTTCTTGTTTTTTGAATCAAAGCATTTTATATCCCTTCTGGGTTGGAGAGTACCCTACAAAAACACATTTTATAGCATGTGGTTCGAGTTTGTTAATATTCTTATGTTCATGAACAAATGTTGTGCAACCAAAAAAATTTAATGTCAAATCAGTTGAAACACGAGTACAAGAAAAACATTCTTTGAAAACATGAATTGGAGTTTGAAAATTAAGAACTTTAGATGACATTATGTTAATTAAATATGCAGCAGTTAAAATTGCTTCACCCCATAATTAATTTGGTACTTTATTTGAGAAGAGTAAAGCTCTAGACACCTCCAACAAGTGTCTATTTTTTCTTTCTGTAACTCCATTTTGTTGAGGAGTATTTGGACATGAACTTTGATGCACAATTACATTTTGAAGAAAAAATCACCCAAAATTGTGTTAAAGTATTCCCTGCCATTGTCACTTCTAAAGACTTGAATAGTAGTCTGAAATTGAGTTTGCACCATTTTAAAAAGAATCCTTTACAGCCTGACAAACATCGGATTTCTCCTTTAGCAAGTACACCCAACATACTCTTGAATGGTCATCTACAAATGTGATAAACTATTTTTTGTGAGAAAGTATAATTGTATGATTAGGGCCCCAAACATCACTGTGAATAACATAAAAAGGTTTTGATGGTTTATAAGGTTGTATTGGAAAATTGGAACGATGATGTTTTGCAAATTCACATGCCTCACATTTAAACAAAGACAAATCTTTATCATGAAATAACTTAGGAAAGAAGTGTTTTAAATAGCGAAAACTAGGATGGCCTAATCGTAAATGCCATAATACTCCGCCCGTCCGCGACCTCCCGACGGCCCGCCTCCGCCCGAGCCCCGCTTGGCCCCGAGCCTCCGCCCCGACCACTCAGCTTCGCCGAGTTCTGTCCCGGCCAGCCCTGTGCGACTCTCCGCGCCATCTGACCCACGGCCCCATGCCGGACCGTCTCCCCCGTCCGCAGCAAACCGCCCCTCCGGCGTCGCCCATCCGCGTCCGCCCGATCCGCTCTTTCCAGCGCTGCCCCGAGCTGTGCCCGTGCCGTGCGCGGCCATCGCCGTCATTTCCAACTTCGTCGAGACGCTGTCCAGAGATCACGTTGCTTTCCCGAGCTTTCAGCGCTGTCCCGAGCCGATCCCGCTGTCCGTGCGGATTCTTTTTTTATTTCTTGCATCTGAGAGCTCTAGCTGAGCAACTGAGGTATAATCCCGTGTCCCTGTGTCCCTCTCGTAGCTTAGTCGATGATGACGCGGTCCCGACCCCGTTCCGGGGATCGACTTTAGTTTAATTGCGTTAGGGGATGCGACATCCGAGTTCTACTCGGATTTGTGCTCTGTGGATTGTTTTCCTAGGTGTATCCTTGGTTGGCTTTCCGTCGTGTTCTTTGTGTTTCTCAGGTTGGCTTTTAGGTGTATCCATTTATAGGTTATGTGAATTATTTCATTAGTAATTCTTTAGTTGGATTTTATTGATATGTTGGTCCTTGATTAGTTGCTGTAGGCTATTTTACTTTGAGTTGATTATATTTTTGTAGCTTATATTCATCTCTGTATGTTGAGACATTGCGTTGTCTTCCTGGTTTTGGACGTTGATTTTGAATTGTGGGTTTTGTACCGCCTCGTGGCTAGGTTGTCCTAGTTACAGAGGAGGTGCTGCCCAAATTTTCAGTAAAATCTTTCAAATTATTATTATTAATTAAGTTCATTAAATTAAAAACCCGTTTTCATACCCGGTCTTTGTAAATGATTTCCAAAATTGGTTTTGTTGGTTTGGTTTTGTGGATTTTGTGAGTTTTGTATCCCCTATTAGGCGACGACCGTATCGGTCGGATGAGCCTCGGCGAAACGCAAACACTACAGGATTTCATGTACGTTGAGGCGTAAGCCAGCAACGTGAGATTGCATGACCAAGTTTGAGACGCCCATTTTCTATAATCTATATTTAAATTATATTATGTTTTATTTTAGAACTTATTACTGGTTTTAGTATCTTGGGTGCAGAGCCTCGGCCTCCTGACTGGACCGCTTCACGGCATTCAGAGCTCGCCTCAGCATTTAAATTAAATTAATTAATTTGTTGTAAGGGCATAAGCCCAGTTTTTCTTTTGTTTTTCTGTGGCCTGTATTTGTGTAGTTTAGAATTTTTTTGTTCTTTTTGGTTGCTGCTTTGCGTAATTAGATGCGTACTTAAAATGGGTATTATTTTTATATATAAAAATTATCAGAGTTTTCTTACTTCTAAATAAAAAGGATAAAATTCAAGTTTGTATTATTTAAACAAATTCACATTTTTCTCATTAAAATAAAAACCTAATTTCATGTATATAATATTAAAGTACAAAGTTTTGTTAAATGAATTGGAAAATATGATCTTTACCCAATAAATCAATAAATCGGTTTCTTTTTCGTTAATTAATATTTGTATCCTGCGACAGTAGAGTAGGTTGATAGCTTAATTAACAATTTAAAAACTGGACTAGGACCTGCTTCTAGAAATTGCAACTAGCACACCTAGATTTGGCTCATCTATGTTTCTAAGTCAGGGTTCTCAACTGTAGGATTTCGAGGACGTATTTGACTTCATCCCCGGTACCGACATCATATTCCAGTCATTAAACAAAGGCAAGTTACGGTTATGTTTTCTTGCATTTTATTTAGTAATTGTCATGATTGCATGCTTAAACCACATTGCTACACGGAACTCTCTCCTTGAGTTCGATTATTGATTGTGGGGATATTGGGGGAGTAGTGTAGCGTTTATAACCAATACCTTCATATTGTATTATTGCGCAAGCTTACCCCTCTTACACATAGGGATAAGCCGTATCGCATCGCTAGGATGCTATTGTACAACCCAAGTCGGTCATAAATGTTACCTATTCAAATCACATTGTTTAAAATACTGAATTGCTGAAAATTGCTGAAAAATATTGTTCAAAGTATTTCAACTGTTTAAAATTTTATCTTTCCATTATTATTTAGAATGTCGGATTATGTACTCGTACTTGCTCCTTTCCTGACTGGATCCCCCTCCCAATAAGTGATGTTGATGATGCTGAGCTATTGTTCAATAGCTACTATGACCCGGTATTATATCCTGTGGTGTTGTCAGAGTTCCCCTTGGAGGATGCAGAACCTGAGGCCGATGAGCCGACCGTTTAGCTAGTTATTTTTCAGTTATCTAGTTTTATCATGTTGGAGTTGTAGATTTTTGATTTTAGAATTTTTTAGTACTTTCAGTTTTAGTTTGTACTTTTCAATTGTTGAATAAAAAGTTTTTAAATATTCGTAAATTCGTGTTGTGACAAATGTAAATAAATGTTGTTGTGAATACCTGCATATAGAACAGCTTACTGTCGCCGTCTCACAACGGTGCAGGCTGGGCATGATCCGGTTCGACCCAATAATTTGGGATCGGGTCGTGACATTACCACCTTTCTTCTTCCAGTTCGGAGGCTTGCCATGGATCTTCCAACATGTTTCACGCATATGCCATGCGCGTTTGCAGTGATCACACCAAGATTTGTCTGACTTCTTACTTTCGTTGAAGTTGCTGTCTCCGAAAGAACTTTTGTCTCCATTGTCGCCGTCATCGCCACATCCAGTACCGCCGCTAGCACCGCGACCAGCGCCTCTACCGTTGCCGCGACCAGCACCTCCGCCGTTGCTAGTGCCGCGACCAGCACCACCACTATAGCCATGGCCTGTTGCGCCGTTCCCGCGGCCTGCTCCGCCTTCTGTCGTGGAGGAGTTGTCTTTGTTTGTTGAGCCGGTGAGGGCTTGCCGCCATCTATTGGAATCGGCCATTGAGAGCCTAATTGGATTGGAGAAACGGGTTTAAAAAAACTTTTCAAACCCTAGGTTAGGGAACATGGCTCTGATACCATATTAGAAGACAAGTGGTGAATGCTTCATTGTTTATTCTTCAGCCCCAAGGCTGGTTTAAATAGAAGAAATACAATTAATGTCCATTCTTGAATCAAGGAGAACTTTATTACAATCAATATTCATCCTTGAATAAAGAAGAACTTTATGGAAAGAAAACTAAATGAAGATAGAAACATCTCTCTAATAATAACAAAAATTTCTCTAATAATAACTAATAATAAGAGGAGAGAGATTCAAGGGATTCTCCAACAGACATGATCTTGGAATGAGGTTTGGAGAAATGAGTCGGGAGGTACTTGAAAATTTTGGACGAATTTTAAAGTTTCGAACACATGAATTTTGAAGTAAGGAATTCCGACAATGTCGTGGTTGGAAAGACTCAGGACTGTAGAAAATTTTTATAGTCCTGTATATTGTCAGGACTGTAGAATGTTTTTGACAGTCCTTCTAATTGATAGGGCTGTCAAAAATTTTTGACAGTCCTTCCAATTGATAGGACTTCCAAAAAAGTTGACAGTCCTAATAAAATATGTTGTACAACATATTTTTTAGGACTGTCAACTTTTTTGATAACCATTCTAATTGATATGACTGTCAAAAAATTTGATAGTCCTAAACAAAATATTTTTAGATTACCTAAAGAGAAAAAATGGACTAAAATGCGAGAAGGCCTCACCTGTATAATGTCTATACAGAGACTGCTAAATATTGAAGATCTTTTCATTATTAGTCTTCTTTTGAATTTATTTGGATTTTTGGATTGCTGAGGATCTTGCTTCTAAATTTCGTTTCAAACTTAATGGAATTTGAATTAGATAGAGTTGTATATGAGTTTGAATTTATGGATTTTTAAAAGGTTTAATTCTATAATCTGTTTTACTTACTACGATAAGTATAATTAATATGGAAGGTGCACCATATGGGTTTGTCTCATACTCATGTAGTTGTAGAGATGTCAAAAAAGAAAAGAAAAAAAAATTAGGACTGTCAATTTTTTTGGCAGTCCTACCAATTGAAAAGACAATTTAACAGTTCTAAAAAAAATAGTATTTATTGTTTTATGTAGGACTATCAAAAAAAGTTACAGTCCTAAAGAAAATATGTTGTTCAACATTTTATGACTGCCAAAAAATTTGACAGTCCTTCTAATGGATAGGACTCTAAAAATTTGACAGTCCATCATCGTCTCCGTCGCGACTGTGGACGAATTTTTGAAGTTCGAAACCCTAAAATGGGTTCGAAACTTCGAAAACCCGTCTAGAATGAATACTAAATCTAATTTTAGGCATGAACGTGAATTGATAAAATAGAACAATAAATTTGGGTTTTGGAATTTGGGAGAGAAAAGGGGAAGAAGAAGAAGAAGAAGAAGAAGAAGAAGAAGAAAGGAAAAAGAAAAAGAAAAAGTGACTTGTATACCAACATTTGGACTAGTCCTGAGTAATTTTTTAAATGACAAACTTTTAAATACACCCAAAAAGAAATTGGGTTAACCCTAAGTAAGAATTGAAATGTCTTTATAATTTGTCTTAATTATCTTGTATCTAAAATAGAACTAATATGTATCATGAATCTTCCTTAATACAAAGCAATTTGTGGTGAAGTGATTATTATCTTAGACTTGCATATTTGATTATTAGTTCAATTCTTTATAGCAAGTTTTATTTTTAGTTTTTTTTTTTTACATTATGTATGGGAGCTCCATTTTGAAATTCGCCTCGAGTTTCTATGAACTCAGGGTCGGCCCTGAGTATAGGGATCGAAGTATGGTCATTATTAGCGGATTCGAATCGAAATATCCGATTTATTTATCAAAAAATAAATAATTATTAATAAAATTTTAAAAATTTTAAAAATAATATTTTGTACAATTATGCATAATTTTAGATACTTTTTGTGTTATTTCTTAGTAATTTAAAATTTAATAGTCATAATTGTTAGTTGGATTATTTGCAGTAAATACATTTTCTTCGTTATATACTTTTATAACTTTATTATCCTTTTATATATGCCCTTGTCGATACGTCTTTTTGTTCAATTCTCTATGGGAAATTGATTGGAATCCCAGCAACCGTATCAATCGGAATATACCAAATTGTATTATATCAATTTCTGTCGATACTGTAAATCAATTAAGGTGCTAGTTTTCTTTTTCTCTAGAAACTAAATCCTGTAAACCAACATATAGAACCATAAAAACTTCCCATGATCCACTCGTGGAGGCCAAAGAGATTAATACCGATATAATAATTTCCGTAATCACACAAATTGACAATCAAAAAAGAGTTTAATGGTCTCTGCCCAAATATTGCTAGGTTTGCCGACTGACACACTTACATTTTGAGGTCCATTTGATTCATTGAATCCCACTCATAGAGCGTTCATATATTTATTTTTATTTTTAAAAAAAAAGACAATTTATGTTAATTATTCTCATATTTTATACTATTACAAGGATCACATTTATTTTTTGAAACTAACTACAAGGACCACCACTATATATTTTATATTTTCTATAAAAAGTTAACGTAAAGCATAACGTTGGTCCGTATAGTTAGTTTTAAAAGAGAGGTCGTTTATGTAATATCCATGAAACATAGGGAGGGTTAATGTATTTATTTCAGAAAAAAAATTATTGTAAAGTTCTTTGTTGTAAAAAAAAAACCCATAGCTTATGTACTCAGTATACTTGTCTAGTAGATTTGCTAAATTCATAATCACTGCCAAAAAAATATAAAGTTCACTTTTATTTATCATTCATCCCTACTCTAAGAAATCTAAAACCCATAAAATGTATTCATATTTTTTTTTCACTTAAAGTTGATCCCAAATATTTGGACCAAGGAATCCGTTTGATTGGCTAATATTGTTGTTGTAGCATTTACATTAATTCTACCAATTTTTATTGTAAATGCTGTCATTAAATATAACAAAAGATGCAATACTTATTCCAATTCCTGCAAAATTATTTATTGCATTCATTTTGTCTGCAACTCGAGCAACAACTTCTGTATAAGAGATTTCTATACGGTCATGTTTGGTTCGCGGAATTGGAAACTCTAGAAAGGAAAGTCCGAAAGTGATTCATTTTCTTTATTTGGATGTAAAAAAAAAAAAGTAGAAAAGCAATTTGATTTCCAAGAGGTGAGAAAATAGGAAGGAAAGTGGTTCCTTCTACCAATCCAAGAATTTATTTTTCTCCTCTAAAAATTCATTTTTTTCTCTCAATTTTTTTTTGATTTTTTCAAACACCAAAAAAAAATTGATTAGAATCGCAATTTCTCAAAGAAAAAAATATATCATAAAATCAGTGTTGGATGGTCCCTCCTTAATTGGAGAGAGGATTTGGAGTTCCCAAGGTTCATTCACCTTGGAGAAAGTCTAAAGACTTGTGGAGTTCCCAAGGTTCATTCACCTTGGAGAAAGTCTAAAGACTTATGGAGTTCCCAAGGTTCAATCTAGGAGGAGAAGGTAATTCATTCCCTTATGGCTATATAAGGAGATGGTTTGGGAGATGTTTGGGTTAATCCTCCCTTGTGATCTTGGTGCTAGAAGTGTTGGTGCTCCTTGCTTACGGTGTGCTTCCGGGCGGTGCTTCTACCTCGGGTGCTTCTTCACCAAAGTGTCTTCCATACTTGTGTATGAGAGAGATCCTCTTGAGTGTATCCAAGAGAGAGTTTGTAACTCTGTAATCCCACTATTCTTAGTGGAAAAAGAAAGAAAATAACTATTGTTGTCCGAGGACGTAGGCACATAGCCGAACCTCGTTAATTCTCTTATCTTTTGTATGTTTGTTTTTCTTTTCTTTTCTCTAGCCTCCGTGTTAAGCGGATAAGCTAAACTTCAACTCATTGTAGCTCCCACGTTAAGCGGGTAAGCTAAACTTCAACTCATTGTAGCTCCCACGTTAAATGGGTAAGCTATCTCCATCCCAATTAGCGGTATCAGTGCATACCCAACAATTGGTATCAGAGCCACACAAGCTTATTGATCGTGATGGCGGAATCATTGTCTTCTACCTCCTCAACCATGATCAAGCTCACGTCTTCAAACTATTTATATGGAGGCCGCGGATGGAAGATATCCTCTATTGTAAGGATTTGTACGAAGTGTTACTCTGCAATGGACAGAAGCCAGAAGACAAATCTGAAAAAGATTGGACCATTCTAAATCGAAAAGTTATTGGAGAGATCCGTCCTTGGATCGATCAAAGCGTTTTTCACCATGTTTCCAAAGAAACCGATGCTCATCAAATGTTAATGAAGTTACCATCGATGAACGAGCGAGAGACTCCTCAAAACAAAGCGTCACTCATTCGACGTTTGGTGAACCTGAAATACAAAGACGGACGAAGTCTTTCTGAACACTTGAGTGATTTCCAAGAGTTGGTAAATCAACTCTCAACCATGAAGCTGGTGCTGGAAGATGAGCTATTGGCACTTTTGCTACTCAGCTCGTTGCCGGATAGTTGGAACACACTTGTGGTTTCCTTAAGCAACTCCACTCCTCAAGGCGTCATCACTTTAACCTTAGTGAAGGATAGTTTATTGAATGAAGAAGCGAGGCGGAAAAAACAAGGCATAACAACCGAGTCAGATGCTCTTGTTTTTTAGAATCGTGGAAGAACTCTTCAAAAAAAATTCCACAACCGTGACCGCTCCAAAAGCAGGCCAAAAGATCATTCCAGAGGCGCTTTCAAACCAAGAAAAGAGATGGAATGCTTTCATTGTGGCCTTAAGGGTCATATGAAAAGAGAATGCAGAAAACTCAAAAAGGAAAAGAGAAATGAATCAAATGAGAAGAATGAAGCCAAAGACACAACTGCTACTGCTTCAAAAGGCGATGAGATAATCATCATTTGTGATGATGGTCTGGTTAATCTAACCTCTCAAGATTCTTGCTGGATTGTAGACTCTGGTGCATCATTCCATGTTACTTCCAGAAAAAAATTCTTCACAACCTACACAAGCGGAGACTTCGGAAATGTGAGGATGGGAAATGAAAAAGTTTTCAAGATTGTGGGAAAAGGAGAAATAGCTCTTGAGACCAACACTGGCTGCCCCTTGATTCTCAAGAATGTGAGACATGTTCCAGACATGCGTCTCAACTTGATATCCACCGACATAATGGATGATTAGGCTACATCAATGTGTTTGGTGGAGGCAAATGGAAACTCAGCAAAAACTCCCTAGTGCTTGCTAGAGGGAAGAAGGAGAACACACTCTGTACGACATATGCTAAGATCAACAATCAGCATGTTAATGCAGCAATCGATCAATCAGGATCAACGATTGGGTTATGGCACAAGCGACTGGGTCATATGAGTGAGAAGGGATTGCAAATTCTAGCCAAAAGAGAGGTATTGACCGGGCTAAAATCGAAAGGTACACCTCTTGAACCTTGTACTGATTGTTTGGCTGGAAAACAACATAGAGTTTCATTTCATTATAAGACTGCAATTAGAAAACTCAATGTACTGGATGTTGTTTACTCTAATGTTTGTGGGCCTATGACTACTAACACTCTTGGTGGTGCAAGATACTTTGTCACCTTCATTAATGATCATTCCAGGAAGGAATGGACATATGCAATCAAATCCAAAGATCAAGTCTTTGATGTGTTCAAGCAGTTTCACGCCAGCGTTGAACTTGAGACTAGTACGACTCTGAAGTACATCCGTACTGATAATGGTGGAGAGTACATAGGAGACTTCAGAATCTATTGCAAGAATAATGGGATCAGACATGAAAGATCGGTTCCAACGATCCCTCAGCACAACGGATTGACGGAGAGTTAACAGAACGATCGTTGAGCAGATCAGAACCATGTTATCTCACTCCAAGCTGCCAAAGGGTTTCTGGGGTGAAGCATTAATGACAGCAGTTCACTTAATCAACTTGTCTCCATCAGCTCCACTCAATGGTGATGTACCGAACAAGTTCTGGACAGAAAAAAATGTGTCCTACCAATACTTGAAGGTGTTTGGGTGTAGAGCATTTGTGCACATTCCCCAAAGACGAGAGGTCCAAGCTTGATGTCAAATCAAAAGAATGCATTTTTCTTGGCTATGGAGATGAAGAGTTCGGCTACAGACTCTGGGATCCTGTCAATAAGAAGATTGTCAGAAGCAGAGATGTGGTCTTCTTTGAAGAACAAACTATTGAAGATTGTCAGAAGGGAGAAAAGATTGATAGCTCCATGGAATTTTCTGTCAACCTAAATCCAGTGTCTCGGCCCCTGGAACAAAGGGGAAATCCGGTCGAGAACAATGAAGCTGAAATCCATGATCATGTCGAGGACAATCATGATGATGATATTGTACATGAAAATGTTCAAGAAGAGCAAGCTCCTGAAGGACCTCTGAGAAGATCAAACAGACAACCGAAGCCTAACAGCCTCTACAGTCCACAACAGTATGTATTGCAAACAGATGCAGGAGAACCTGAAAACTATCAAGAAGCCGTGACACACGAGAAAAAGGGGGAGTGGCTGGAAGCCATGCAAGATGAGATGAAGTCCTTACATGAGAATCACACTTATGATTTGGTAAAATTACCAAAAGAAAGAAGGGCACTCAAGAACAAATGGGTGTATAAGCTGAAGACAGAAGAAAACAAATCATAACCAAGATACAAGGCGAGGCTAGTTGTGAAAGGTTTTAGTCAGAAGCAAAGAATTGACTATGAAGAGATTTTCTCACCAGTGGTGAAGATGACATCTATCAGAGTAGTGCTCAGCTTGGCTATAAGTCTAGATCTAGAAGTGGAACAACTAGATGTGAAGACTGCATTCCTTTATGGAGAGATTGAAGAAGAAATCTACATGGAGCAGCCAGAGGGTTTCAAAGTCAAAGGAAAAGAAGATCTAGTCTGTCGACTAAAGAAGAGCATGTATGGACTGAAACAGGCACCACGCCAATGCTATAAGAAGTTTGATCTCTTCATGACCAAGCAAGGATACCTGAGGACCACTTCTGATCATTGTGTGTTTGTCAAAAGGTACTCTGATGGTGAATTGATTATACTCCTTCTATATGTTGATGATATGTTGATCGTAGGTCGTGACAATGACAAGATCAGCAAGTTAAAGAAAGAGCTCAGCAAGTCCTTTGTAATGAAGGACTTAGGTCCAGCAAAGCAAATTCTCGGTATGCATATCTCTCATGATCGAAGGAATGGGAAGCTGTGGTTATCACAAGAGCGCTATATCGAGAAGGTGTTGAAGAAGTTCAACATGGACAAGGCAAAGCCTGTAGCAACTCCACTTGCTAATCAATTTTTGCTCAACTCAAGACAGTGTCCTACAAGCAACAAAGAAAAAGAAGAGATGGCATCGGTGCCATATGCCTCAGCAGTTGGCAGTCTTATGCATATGATGGTGTGCACCAGACCTGACATGGCACATGCAGTTGGTGTCGTCAGCAGATTCTTATCCAATCCGGAAAAAGAGCATTGGAAAGCGGTGAAGTGGATTTTGAGATACCTCAGAGGTACTTCCAAAATGAGATTGTGCTTTGGAAATGACAAGCATTGTTGATTGGGTACACAGATGCAGATATGGCTGAAGATTTTAACTCCAGAAAATCTACTTAGGATATTTACTTACTCTTTCAGGGGGAGCTGTGTCTTGGCAGTCAAAGTTACAGAAGTGTGTTGCTCTGTCGACTACGGAAGCAGAATATATCGCAGCGACAGAAGCATGCAAGGAACTACTGTGGATGAAAAGATTCCTACAGGAGTTAGGTCAAGAACAACGAGATTATGTTCTTTATTGTGATAGCCAGAGTGCTATCCATTTGAGCAAGAATTCGAGTTTTCACTCAAGGACAAAGCATATTGACGTGAGATATCATTGGATTCGTAACGTGGTAGAATCCAAGCAACTTCAGATTGAGAAGATCCATACCAATAACAACGGCTCAGACATGTTAACTAAATCTCTACCTAAAGACAAGCACATCTTTTGCAGAAGTGCAGCTGGTATGACGGAGCCTTCCACTTAAGTCGGGAAGGGAGAAATTGTTGGGTGGTCCCTCCTTAATTGGAGAGAGGATTTGGAGTTTCCAATGTTCATTCACCTTGGAGAAAGTCTAAAGACTTGTGGAGTTCCCAAGGTTCATTCACCTTGGAGAAAGTCTAAAGACTTGTGGAGTTCCCAAGGTTCAATCTTGGAGGAGAAGGTAATTCATTCCCTTATGGCTATATAAGGAGATGGTTTGGGAGATGTTTGGGTTAATCCTCCCTTGTGATCTTGGTGCTAGAAGTGTTGGTGCTCCTTGCTTGCGGTGTTCTTCCGGACGGTGCTTCTACCTCGGGTGCTTCTTCACCAAAGTGTCTTCCATACTTGTGTATGAGAGAGATCCTCTTGAGTGTATCCAAGAGAGAGTTTGTAACTCTGTAATCCCACTATTCTTAGTGGAAGAAGAAAGAAAAGAACTATTGTTGTCCGAGGACGTAGGCACATAGCCGAACCTCGTTAATTCTCTTGTCTTTTGTATGTTTGTTTTTTTTTTCTTTTCTCTAGCCTCCGTGTTAAGCGGATAAGCTAAACTTCAACTCATTGTAGCTCCCACGTTAAGCGGGTAAACTAAACTTCAACTCATTGTAGCTCCCACGTTAAGTGGGTAAGCTATCTCTATCCCAATTAGCGGTATCAGTGCATACCCAACAATCAGTTTTTTTTTCGTTTCCTGTGCCAACCAAACATGTAACGAAACAGTTTCTAAAAGTTGTAAAAGATCCAAAGCAGTTCCAATAATGGTAATCCACTTAATAAAGATGGAGGTGTATGGTCATTGGTCGTGGAACAAGAAGAAAAATACAAACTTCCAAGCAAATTAAGAATAGCCAGCTTAGCTGAAATGTCCATGTTGACCCTTTCAGCTAGCTCTAAAAATTTTAAAACGACATAAAAAAATTGTTTTGAAAACATCGCAAAACGAATCGATATAATTATTTTTTTCACAAGCATACATATTCCTTTCTCACCAAATAAATGAAGAACCGAGCTTTGTAATCATAGTTGAGTGCCAACATTTTAGGAGATGTTTGGTAGAGGAATTTTTTTTATGAGTAAAGAATTTGACGAACCTAATTTTGTGCTTACTATACACTTGTGACGAAAGCTTGAAAATTTTCATGCCAATATCGAGTAATTGACACATATAATAATATTTTTCTTATACTAACTCAAAGTCAAAACTACATCAACAACTACAAAAGAAAAAGAAAAAAAGAAAAAAAAAAGAAAGAAAAGCTCACACCAAACACGTAATACTGTATTTTGAAAGGGAAATGTCCGGCCTAAGTTTAGATTAACATTCAACACATCCCCAAAAAAAAGAGAAAATTTCGTGGATCAATATTATTGGACAGTGCTTGTTATATATTCCAAAATATAAATTGATAGAAATAAGAAAGTGACGTACTTAATGATGTAAAATTTAGATTTTCCTTGTCATCAAAGTTATTATAACTTATAAACGTGTCTAATATATAATTTTTTTGTAGTTTTATTTTATAGAAAAAGGCAATACATAAGTATTTTGGTAGCCTAAACAATCATACATATAACTTTGAAAGTAAACACAAAATAAGTCCATAACATTTCTTTTATATTTTAATTTTCTTTTAGGGAAATGTTTGGTTTACAACCAAATTTTTACAACCTTCTTACAACTTACACCGATTTACTGACATGTGGGTCAGGCCACCACCTGTCCCACATGTCAGAAAATGGGTGAGTGGTTGTAAGAATGTTGTAAATGTTTGGTTGTAACTGTAGCATTGCTCTTTCTTTTATGAGCTTTGCTATGCCTACAACCAATGCTTACAACCTTCCTACAACATGCCACGTGTCGGGCTTCGATTGGTAGCGGGAAATAAGTGTTGGGGTCGGATGGAGCCCATATAGCAGGGGGTGTGATGGGTGGTGGGACCTGGTGGGACCCATGTGTAAGGGATGGGTGAGTGAGGTTGTAAGAATTTGGTAGTAAACTTAGCATTTTTTTTTCTTTTATAACATTTTTGAAGGTGTTAATATATAAACTTTTTGTTAGGAATTTAAGTATATGACAATAGCTCCGCACTGATGTTTCCATGCGCGATCCTTTTCTTAAATCTTGTACCTACATTCGTAACGTATATGACAATAGCTCTAGCTTCGCTACCAAACATCAATAATCACTCTGTACATAATGTTTTGTTAACAACTTTTGTTGAGAAAATTTAAGTAGCTATTTTGTATCCAGGAATTTCTCACTTGTTAAACTTAAATTTATTTCACTATCATTTTGACACCTATATATATTTGTTGGGTTGAGAGATGGATCTGTACAAGAAGTTTTTTTTATTCTAATTTTGTTAACAATTGTGTTTTTCGGATCGAGGTGAGGACCGCTCACTGACGTGACGGTTTTCAATTAGCGTGGGGTCCGAATTAATAGGGAAGGACACGTCAGCGCGGTCCAATATACTGCCCTCCTCAATCCGAGAAGCACTTTTGTTTTGTTTAACAAGGTTTGTATCAAGAGAAAATTTACTATACCGAAATAAAATTTATATAATTTACTACAAACGAAACAACTTCAAAATAATTTACAAGAACGAAACATGCCGCCAACTGATATGGTGGAAAAACGAAAGCCGTAAAAAAAAAAAAAATCTGCCAACTCAGTTGGCAGAATTTTAGCAAAAGCTAAAATTCGGCCATCTTAGATGACTGAATTTGGACATGGGTGGGGCCCATCGGTTGGTTTTTTGGTTTGGTTTTAGTTGATTTTTTTTTATTTAGTTTAATTTTGTTCTAGTTGGTTTTAATTTTGTAATGGTTATAGTTTAAATTTTGTTGGTCTTTAAAAGCAATTTATTTTAAAATATTAATTTTAATAATATTAACATTAGTATTAATATTAATATTAAAATTAAAATTTAAATGTTTATTTTATTAAAATAAACATTAAAATTAACATTAACAATAAATATAAACATTAAAATTTTAATTTTAATATTAATATTAATATTAATATTAGTACTAGCAATATGATAATATTTTGAAATAAAATAAACAAAGTTTATCATTGCGACAATACCAGCGATATGATGATGCTAGTACCTCTGTCATTTTGTAGCTTTGCTATTGCGAAACTATCAATGTGACAAGGCAAGAAAAGAGAGATAAACTTTGTACTAATATTAATATTAATATTTTAATGTTTGTTTTATTGTTAATGTTAATTTTAATGTTTATTGTTAATAAAATAAACATTAAAAGTTTAATATTAATATTAATACTAATATCAATATTATTAAAATTAATATTTTATAATAAATTGTTTTTAAAGACCAACAAAATTTAAACTATAACCATTACAAAATTAAAACAAACTAAAACCAAATTAAACCAAGTAAAAAAAAAACAACTAAAACCAAACAAAAAAAACCAACCATGGGCCCCACACATGACTAAATTCAGCCATCTAAGATGGCGGAATTTTAGCAAACTTTTGCTAAAATTTCGCCAACACAGCTGGCAGAATTTATTTTATTTTATTTTTTTACAGCTTTTATTTTTCCGCCATCTCAGTTGGGAAAATGTTTCGTTCATGTAAATTATTTTGAAGTTGTTTCGTTTGTAGTATAAATTATATAAACTTTATTTCGCTATAGTAAATTATTTTAACTGGAAATTGCTGAGGAACCTAATTTCGGAGTTGGTTTTTATGAAAAATTCACTCGCATGATGGGTTTTATGAAATGCCCAGAATTATATATTTTTACGTTAAGTATTCCAAGATTCCCTTTAGATGCTCCGTATTTACAAAATTAATACCATAACTACCCCTCCGCACAAACTCAGATCTGGATTGCGATTCTCTTCTTCTTCTTCTTCTTCTTCTTCACGAGAGATCTGAATTCCATTACTCTCATCTTCAGCAGAGATCGCAAAGATCATTCGTAGTTCATCATGCTTTTTTTTTTCAGTCGAACTTCGATCATCGCTTATCTTCTTCTTCTTCTTCTCCGACAATTAGGTCAATTATGGAGAGAAGATCTTCTTCTTCTTTTCCATAAGAGTTAGCATCGTTTTGAAAGAAGAACGAAAACTCTTGAATCTTTATTCATGTCAAATTTCTTTCCACAAAACAAAAAAATAAAAAAAATTAGAGAATTTTTGACTTGCCCCCCACTTTGTTTATCCAAATTAAGGGTGCACCCCACTGTTTTGCATTAATGTACATCACCCCCCACATTTGACGGATTCCGTCAAAAATTAACGGTCAAACGTTTTGACCACAAATTTTGGACCAAAATGTCCTTCCTATTTTCTTCTTCCTCTTTCCTTCCCCTCCGGCGGCCACCGCACCCCCACGGCCACCGCCCCCGCACCGTCGCCTCCGCCGCTTGTCGCTGCTGCCGCCCCCACAGCTGCTGCCGCCGCCGTTGCTGCTGCCACCGCCGCTGCTGCTGCCACCGCTGCCGCCGCGGCTGCGGGAGGGGGAGGGGAGGGGGGAGCGGAGGGAGACGGAGGGAGGGGGGCGGTGGCGGAGGGGGGGAGCGAGGCGGGGAGGGGGAAGGAGGGGGCGGTGGCGGAGGAGGGGAGCGGAGGCGGTGAGCGACGACGGTGGCCGCACGGGGGGGTGGGGGGGTAGGGAGGGGGGTTAGAGGAAAGAGGGAGGAAGAAGACGAGGGCATTTTGGTCCCAACTTTTTTTTTTGACGGAATCCGTCCAATGTGGGGGGTGATGTACATTAATGCAAAACAGTGGGGTGCACCCTTAATTTGGGTAAACAAAGTGGGGGGCAAGTCAAAAATTTTCAAAAAATTAAGTTTCTGTCAACTGTTCTCCGTCAATATTGCACGAAGAATAGTCATTCTCCTACATTTTTAACAAGGAGAATGCCATTCTCCGTGTTGAATGGCAATACGGAGAATGGCTATTCTCCTGTGTTTTAACATTTGAATGACCATTCTCCGTGTCATTTAACACGGAGAATGTCATTCTTCGTGTTATTTAGCACGGAGAATGGCCATTCTCCGTGTAATTTAAAAACGGAGAATGGTCATTCTCCGTACTAAATTACACGAAAAATGGTCATTCTCCTACGTTTTAACACTGGGAATAACCATTCTCCGTGTAAATTAACACGGAGAATGTCATTCTCCGTTTTAATTAAGACGGAGAATGACATTCTCCGTTTTCTTTAACACGGAGAATGGCATTCTCCGTGTTTCTAACACGAAGAATGGCTATTTTCCTGCGTTTTAACACTGGAATGACCATTCTCCGTGCTAAATTACACGGATAATGGCCATTCTCCGTTTTATTTAACACGGAGAATGGCATTCTCCGTTTTATTTAACATGGAGAATGGCATTCTCCGTGTTTCTAATACGGAGAATGACCATTCTCCTGCGTTTTAACACTGTAATGACCATTCTCCGTGCTAAATTACACAGAGAATGGCCATTCTCCGTGTAAATTAAGACGGAGAATGACCATTCTCTGTGTAATTTAGCACAGAAAATGATTATTCTCCATGTAAATTAAGACGGAGAATGACATTCTCCGTGCTACTAACACGGAGAATGGCCACCCTCATGCAAAATTAACATTTTTCGTGTTCTAACACGGAGAATGACCATTCTCCTGCATTTTATGGTCAGTTGAAACTTTGAAGGGCCATAACTTTTGACTGGGAGGTCGAAACGAGGCCCGGTTTGTCCCCAAACGAGCGTATCTTCGAGGAGCCCGAAAGTAACTATTTATCGATTAGACAGCCTTCCGAAATTTTAGAATCGCAAAAAAATAATGTTTTGACCTCCGTTGTAGCACTTTTGCCGTTTATCTCGGTCTTTCCGAAATTTTTCGACGAGTTTTTGAAGATTTTTGAGGAGAAAACCTAGATTCGAAAGTGAGCAGCGTATGGAAGAAGATGAAGTATCGAAACGTTTTCTTTAAGAGTAGTTTCGTGGGTGTTTTCAATAAATTAGAAGGACAAAAATGTCATTCGGAACCCTCTTTATATATTTTTTGCTAATTCTGGGCACGCGATGAAATTTTTTTGCGCGGTGGATTTTTCATAAAATTTTTTCGTTTTTTGGACATTTCATAAATTTTTCCTTATTTTAAAGTTACTGGAATTGCATAATAGGATTTGAAATTGAAACTATCATTAAAGAGAAAAGTAACATAGAAGTATAATTTGAATAAAATTAAAAGAAAAATATGCAAGTAGAGAATATTGATTACAACGAAACGACTTGCAAGATTTAAAATAGTATATTTTTGTTGGATTAAATTAGAAAGAATTAGTTTTTTGTTGGCCATAACTAAACAAAGTGCTTGGTATGCCAATTTGCATTTCGAAGTAATATTTGTTGGAAGAGATAATATCCCCCTCTTGTCACTTCAAAACCTAATCAAGTTTATTATGGGCGAAGGGAAAAAAAAATTGATTGTCACTATTGATGATTTTTCTTGCCAAGAGTGTCACAAAATGAGAAAATTTATTTTTGTTCACTCACCAAAACTTAAAAAAATATTCATTCTTCACTTAAAGATTGTCACGTGTCAAATTAGTGATCAAAACTAGATTGAATATTCACCAAATTATTTTTAAAATAATTTTAGGTTGGATCAAAATGACATGAGTTGAAAGATAAACATTTAGAGTAATGCTACAGTTACAACCAAATGCTTACAATCCACTTACAACTTTCATCAATTGCTGATATAGTCCACATGTCAGCAAATGAGTGAGTGGTTGTAAATGGATTGTAAGCATTTGATAGTAGACTTAGCATTATTGAAACATTTATCCAAGTTTTACTATGTAAACAAAAGTAGATTCGAACAAAAAATCTCTAGAAAACTCCATCGAAGAGTCCAAGATTTGCTGCTAAAGTAAAAGCTATTTAGAAAACATGCAGGCCAAACATTTTAAAGTACTGAACTGGGAAAGGATTCAAAGGCAGAAAGAACAAAGTAACATATAGCTTTCAGTTCCTCTCCGCCTCATTCATCAATGGACCCCACCAATTTTCTCCACATTGTGGTGTGGTGGGCCCTCATCTTCACTATCAACTTTGGGAGTGTGCTCTATGAATTCTCTAGTGTGTGTTTTTAAGACAAATCCCCTTGAATGTTATCCCATTTCTACATAAGTCTTATGTTATTTGATTAGTAGTTGGGGATCACGAATAATTGAAGTTATAAGCATCTTAAGTCTAATCAGAGCCGGCCCAGTGATAAGTTTGACAAGACTTTGAATTCGGATAACCCTTCTCTATGGGACAACTTCCAAGATCATTTGGTGTTCTTAGGACAGGTCCAGTCTAAATCCAACTTAAATATATATCGTTTTAATATGGATAAAGAACAACCAAAATTAGCTCAGGTTAAAGCAACCCAACCTCTCGGATAGTCTTGACGTAATTAGATAGCTAGTAAAAGTAGAACATTTGTTTTTTTTTTTATAGGATATCAAAGTTTTGCGAAATTGGTCGTAGGAGATCAAGTTTGTGAAAATTGGCTGGATGAGTCCAATTCGTCATATGGTTTGGCATAGCAGCTACAAAAGTGCTTGCGTTTTTTGTCACGAAAATGCTAGACGGTTTGACATTTTTGTACTAATTTTGTAATCTTCTATAACAAATTTGTTTGTGCATATTTAACGAGTCAAAAAATGAAATAAATAAAAACTAAGAAGGAAAAAAAAAAACCTAACTCTCACTTCCTGATTGTTTCAATTGGACTACTTCACGTACAACAGAAGATCAATCTTCACTAGATTAATAAACATAGTAATACAAGAGGATGGTATTATATATTTTTCTCACAACCCAATCCTAGAACAGATTACTCATTTACGGACAAAATTTCTAAAACACTCTTAAGTAGAAAAAGGACACATACATCCAGTTAAACCAGACTCGAGAGGGCATTGCCCCTTGACCCCATTAACAAACTTGGGGATATCGTGAGGTTAGACGGTGTCAATGCTTCCAAGTTGTTGGTTGATTTGATAAATGACTGGACCATAAAAATGGTTTAAGATTCAAAACATATCTCAATATTATTTCCGACAATAAAATATTTTTTTTATATAAAAAAAATATTATAAAGAAATTAAAAATGGATAAGGGTGTTGTAGGTTTTTAATGCAAAAATTAATTGTTATAAAAAATTGAAACAAAATAATAAGAAAAATGGATATAAAATCTGCTACTACAAAAATATCAAAAATACCAAACGGTCGGACATTTTTGTTTAGAAAACGCCAAAAGTTTTAGCATTTTCGCAACGAATGTACCAAACCATGCAAATAAAGGTTGGACTCCCCTAACCAATTTTCACAAACTTGACCTTATACAACAAATTTCGCAAAACTTTGGCACCCTATAATTTTTTTTTGGGAAGTAGAAATGGATGTATTTCCACTTATTTTTGTTCTTCTTGGTTGTCAAGTGCTCTTGTCCATAGTTTTAACACAATATAATATATTTGTGCTTATGGGTATGGGAGGTGGTGAATATTCGATAGAAACAATGAACGATGGTGATGAGACCATATAACAAGAACATTAGTAAAAGTTGTTTTGAAATACTTTCTAAAACAGAAGGAACACGTAACGAACCACATCTAATCTAAGACTTTATTTCAATTTATTATTAAAAAAAAGACTAAATTATAATTTGATATCTTCAACTATCATTGTTTTTTAACTTTATATCCTCGACTTTTATATGTACTAACTTGATATCCTGAAAAAAAAATTTCGACCAAATTGTCCCTTCTCTTCTCCCCCCAATACTCCTTTCCTCTCTCTCCGGCTGTGGGTGGCAGCGGACGCGAGCAGACGACGAACGCGGAAACGCTCGAGGGTGCAGCGAGCGGACGTGCTGGACAGCACGCGAGCAAGACAGTGCACAGCGGTGTTGGTAGCAGGAGGCGGGTGGGGGGTGGTCGCTGGAGGGGGGAAGGGGATGGAGAAAGTAGGGAGGGTAGTTTGGATATCAAGTTAGAAATATGAGTTGAGATACGGTATTTAGTTAGTACTATAATAGTTGAGGGTATCAAATTGAAAAACAGTGATAGTTGAGGGTATCAAGTTATAATTTAATCTTAAAAAAAAACTAGTCGTAGAAGTAACTTTTGACAGCAAATAGGATCGTGGAATGTTGCTGTGAAAAAATTGAACTCCTAATATAACTTTTTTTGATAAGCTGGTAGCAAACAACGGAACATTTAAAAAAAAGAAAGAAAGAAAGGAAAACAGTTTCTAATAAGCAATTTTAAACCCAGCCAAACACGATAAGCGTAATTGCTGTAGTTTGGGGAACTTTGAACAAACAAAAAAATTTAAAGGACTAATGCCAAAATATCACAAATCTACTATATTTATATATAAAACAATTCCCTCCAGTGTTCACTTCCTTCTATATAGTTTGTGCCTCCAACTTCAACATGTAAATAAAGCTTTCTGATCCTACAAAAAGAATTTGGATGTGGGTTTGTCTCTACAGTTCAGTGGAAGCTGCAATTTGGTATGGAAAGAAGAAATTGTCCTTTTTCTTGTGTGTTATATTATTATTATGTACTATTTTGCAAATGTGTTCATTCATCAACATTTTTTTTCTCTCTCTTCTTTTGGTCCTTGTGATAAACTATGCTTCTATGAGTTCTTGAGGAAACGAGTTCAATGTATATTCTCAAATGAACCATTTTCCAGAAGAGTTCATTAAATACTATACAATGGTATAAATTTTGAAAAAAGGGAGGCGCTTTCTAGAATTTTTCGATGTTTCCAAAGCTGCCTTCTTTTTTTTCCTTTTGCTTAAATTGCTATGTCGCTAATGAGCAAAACAAAAAATGTTTTGTTCTTGAAGCCAAACAAAGAAGAAATAATCAACCATGGTATGTGTGTTACTTTGTACTATATTGCAAATGTGTTCATGTGTTAACACTGTTTTTTTTTTTTTCCAATTTTTTTTTCTTTATGATAATTGTTGAAATGGGTTGATCGTATCTTCTGAAATGAACCCATCTCCAGAAGACTTCATTAAATACTAGAAATATTTAAATTTTGGGAAAAAAAATTGAATTGGATTTCTAGAATTTTTTATGTTTCCAAAGCTCCTTTTTTTTTTTCCTGCTTAAATCGCTATTTCACTAATAAGCAAGCAAAAGTTTTGTTCTTGAAATGAAAACTGCGAAACAAACAAGAAAGAATACAAACTTTTGTAGATTTTCTTCTTCTCCTTCCCCTCTAAAGTGTTCAAATTGTGAGCTTATTTTTGCAGTTTCCTGATTTGTTAGCAGCAGTTTTTATTCTTTTTCTTGTTCAATGTTTTCCTTTTTGGCTATTGTCAATTCTGTAGTGGATTCCTATAAAGATTGCATCATTTGCTTTAGTTAGATTGGTAATGCCATTTTTTTTTTATAAAAAAATTCTTCTTTTTGTTAGCCAACTTCATCTTTCTGGGCATTTGGGTTCTTTTAAAATCACCCTACTAGTACCACAGAGAATTAAAGATTTGGACTTGTTCACTTTGATTGTTAAAATAATTTTATGATCATTTTATTCATTGTTTTTCTACAATATATAGAATAAGTATAAAGACCATTTACGAGGAAATAATTAAAACTGTGTAGTTGCAAGATATCCTAAAATTAGGAAGCCCATAAAAAAGGGAAGAGAAAAGTTAATCATTAATTAAGAAATATTGTCCTTAATCCCATAAAGAAAATCATTGGTTAGCTAATTTTTCCCTTGTGTGTTTGATTGCAAGGTGGAAAATACGTAGAAAAGAAATTAATTCCATGGAATTATTTTCCTAGGAAAAAAATTCCATGGAATGTTAAAATTTTCCATGGAAAACTTAATTTGGTTATTTGATTGTCATTATTTTCCACGGAAAATAGTTATTTTCCATGGAAAATGATATTTTCCTATGGGTTAGAGAAGTTTCATTTTCCACCATTTTAGAAGAAAATATGGAAAATGGTAGTTTTTTGGAAAATAATTCCATGGAAAATATAAGCTATCAAACACTACAATTGTGGAAAATTTGTGGTGGAAATATTTTCCATGGAAAAAAAAGCCCAATCAAACATAGCCTTAGTCCCATAATTTTAGCACTCCCCTTCAAGTTGGAGCATGGATATCACACATGTCTAACTTGCCTAGAGTGTCATCAAATGCTTTGCTGACTACGGTTTTGGTAAGCACATCGCTAGTTTATTTTCAAACTTTACAAAAGGAGATATAATAAACCTAGCTTCAAGTTTCTCTTTGAGGAAACTTCTGCACTAGACCTCATCCCTATTTGTTAGTCGTATTCGCTTTAGTTTGATCTCTGTCAGCATGCCTGTATCCTTTGAGTTACTATCTAATCAGTGTCGTGCAGATCTTTGCTTGAAGGAGGCATAGAAGTTTATGTGACCATCGAGTTTCAGTTGGATAATGGATCCAGAGTATGGAAGCTATGTAGGAGCTCGAAAGGTGTGAGCTTTTTTTTATTTTTTTCTCTTCTTTTCTTTTTTCCTTCAGTGCTTTCTTGCTTTTCTATTGATGGTTAAATTAGGGGAATGTGTATGTTCGTGGGGTTTGTGTGATCCAAATTTCCTTGAAATTTTTGGGATCGTTAAAATTTGTTTCAGTTTCTAGATGCAAGATTTCAGATAATTGCTTAGTTCTTCAATGTCAAAAAGCAGAATGTTTTACTAACCAGTTTGGAAATTCGTCACCTATGGGCTTGTCGCCATTGTGATGAATAATTACGTCTATTAAGTAATAACAATGATGAGTATTGGTTGTCTTTTGGGCGTCATTATGAACTTCTCCCCTGTTTCTCCTTTTATTTTTTCTTAATTTGTTTGTCGAAAATATGATGGATATTGGAATGACTTGCTAAACAGTCAAATTGTAAACTTCTCCAAAGGCACAAAACATCGAAGTTTAAAGACTTCCTTACGTGCACACTTTGTTTTCCTTGTAGGTTTCTCAATGCAGATTTTTTCTAGAAAATTAAAGCAGTAGATACGGTGACGCTTATATTTTCTATTATGTGGAAAAATATGTTATTTTGCTTTTCTACCACCTCTATGGATTTTCATGTACGAGACTGTCCTGCAGAAGGATTCTTGGAAGACCATCTTGCTTCTAGCTTATCAGAGCCTGGGTGTCGTGTATGGTGACTTGAGCATTTCCCCTTTGTATGTCTACAAAAGCACGTTTGCCGATGATATCACACACTCGGATACAAACGAAGAAATTTTTGGTGTGCTCTCGTGTGTATTTTGGAGTCTCACCCTCATTCCTCTTGTTAAGTATGTCTTCATAGTTCTTAGAGCCGATGATAATGGACAGGGTGAGTAAGAGATATAACTCAAAATTATAAATTGATTAGCTTGATGGATTTTTAGTAATCGTCCCCTCTAATGTTACTGCAGGTGGTACTTTTGCTCTGTATTCTTTGATATGTAGGCATGCAAATGTAAGTCTCCTGCCCAACAAACAGGTCGCCGACGAAGAACTTTCTACATATAAATTAGAATGTTCACCGCAATTGAAGGAGAAGTCATTGGTCAAAAGTTTGCTTGAGAAGCACAAGAACTTGCACACTGCATTGCTGCTTGTGGTTATGGTTGGTACATGCATGGTGATTGGAGATGGTGTGCTCACCCCAGCTATATCTGGTATTGTTCTTCTGATCATTCCTCTTGTGATGCCCCCCATTGTTCTAAATATACTCAATAGTACGCTTGTTTTCTGATGTTTTTTCTTTCTTTTGTGCAGTTTTCTCTGCAGTTTCAGGTCTGGAACTGTCCATGTCAAAAGACCAACATGAATGTAAGCTTTACATCGTGAATGTTTTTAAGTTCAGACATGATTTATTAATAATTTTTACAGCATATTATACTTGCCTCTCGAAGCAAGTGAAACTTATACAATTGGTTGCCATCTTTATATGTGTATGTTTAGTATCCAACTTCTTTTCCTTTTTCTTTTGTGTTTTCCTGTAGATGCTGTAGTTCCCATCACTTGCTTCCTAATAGTATGTTTGTTTGCGCTTCAACACTATGGTACTCATCGGGTGGGGTTCTTGTTTGCACCAATCACCATTACTTGGCTGTTCTGCATCAGTGCACTTGGCATATACAACATTTTAAAATGGAATACACATGTTTATCAAGCACTTTCTCCATATTACTTGTTCAAGTTCTTGAAGAAAACAAGGAAATCTGGCTGGATGTCCCTGGGAGGGGTACTACTATGCATGACAGGTAATCTTAATTTAGCATTAGACCATAATCTGTATTTTATGAGCAATGTATGCAGATTCTTCTCAGAAGCACGATGAACTTCTAACTACTACTGAAATAAGATGTTTGGTATAAAGCTGTTGAGACGGTCTTGATTGTAATTCTTCTTTTGAGACAAAGGATGGGATCAAGGAGATCCCAGCCAAATTTCATTGATAATAGATCAATAAATTTAGCAGTACAAAATAAAAACTCTGAACCAAATAGTAATTAGATACAAAAGGTCAATGTTGAGATGAACCTGGAAACTATCTGTTGAGAGTCAATAAGGGACTTTTAGTCCCACATCGGAATATGTAGTATGTAGAGGAGCTAGACTCCCTATAAGTAGTGAAGTAGTCCATCAATAAAATCATCCAATATTATTTTCTACATGGTATCAGAGCCATAACCTATCCACCTCTCTCTCCACAAAAAAAAAAAAAAAAAAAAAATTTTTTAACCCCCCTTTTCCCAGCCGACTCCAGCCCCACACCCCCCCAAGCCGCCCCCCCACCCCCCCAAGCCGCCCCTCTCCCAGCCACTCTCCTGCCGCCCCCGCCCCACTCCCTGCCGCCCCCCCCCCCCCCCCCCCCCCCCCCACCCACCGCCAGCAGCCCCTCTCCTGCTGCCCCCCCCCACTCCCTACCGCCAGCAGCCCCCCCACCCCCTCGACCACCAGCAGCCCCCCCCCCCCCCCCCCCCCACAGCAGCACCCCGCCCCCCCTCCTCCCTCTCCCTCTCTTGACATGGAAACCCTAACCCTAGCCCTAGCAGCCCCATCCACGCCCTAACCCTAACCCTAGCCGTCTTTTTTTTTTTTACAAAAAAAAGGCGTATTTCGAATAGAGACGGCTGTCAAATGCTTTATTTGCACTAACTCTGTTCCTCGCTTACGCCGTTTGGAACTAACAAATGCTTTATTTGTTATTCATTCTTCACATCGGGATCTATACAGAGACTGATCATGTCTTCTCTGGTGTCCTGACGTGTTCACTTTACATGCGCGCGCCGGTGTTGGCCAAGTTAGTAACGCATTAGTAAAGTCTCTGGCGTCGAAGAAGACGACGTAGACGACGAAGACGACGAAGTTGGGTCAGTTGCAGACTCCGACGACGACGCAGAAGACGACGATTAGGGTTCACAGTTGCTGAAGCCATGGATTCGATCAGTGGCAAACTGACGGCCGAAGAGATGAAGGCCTTGGTTGATGATATCTTATCAAAGAGATTAACCGAGGCAACCCCACGTGTGATCCATACTGATGTGGATCCGTCACCTTACAAAATGGGAAAGCTGGAGAAGCTGGAGACGAAGTTGGAAGGAACGTCCAACTACTTGAAGTGGTCGCGGCAGGCGATGCGGATGCTGAAGGGACGTGGCTTGGTTGGCTATGTCACTGGCCATGCCAAGGCGCCAGCCGATCCCTCCGCAAAGGAGTTTGCTGTTTGGGAGATTGTCAACAACGTAGTGGCTGGGTGGTTGACTGCCTCATTAACCGACCAGGTGTCGGGCAATGTCGAGGCAATGGAGGCTGCTGCTGATATATGGCGGACTCTAAAAGATATGTACTCCGGCTCAGGCAATCCTATGCGGATCTTTCAACTGCAAGATGAACTCGATCGGGTGGCCCAAGACGAACGTACCATCTCTGAGTACGCAGCCCTGTTGAAGAAGTACTGGTCTGATCTGGATCATTATGATCCTCTTGGGATGGAAGATGCACAAGTCGAACCGGCGTTCGCAAAGTACTTTCAGACGTTCCTGGCTTATATTTCGCGGCAGCGTATGATGAAATTCCTGAAGGGACTACACCCTATATTTGAGCAGAGACGGAACATCCTCCTATCCCAACCCACGCTTCCGACCTTGGAAGAAGCTATAGCCGTCATGACACAGGAAGAAGCTCGACTGAAGTTGATGCCCAACAAGGGCTCCTGCCAGGGGGAGCAAGCCGCGGTTGAAAAGTCTGCCCTTGCTGCCTTCAATTAACCTCCATCTGTGGGTGGTGTTTGCCATAATTGTGGTGACTCCGGACATTACATCCGATTTTGTCCAAAATTCTTGCGCAATCAGTCTAATGATCGAGGACGGGGTCGTGGAGGTCGACGTGGTAGTCGAGGGGGATATGCTGGTAGAAGGGGCAGCCACAAAGCAAATCTGACGGAGGAAGGGGGAGAGAATCAACTGGCTGAAATAACCCCGCTTGAGCGGGATTTCCTTGAGAAGTTGCGAGACACAAAGCTGGGTTCGACGGACAGTCCTGGGGCGTCTTCTACCTCGGGAGATCACGTCACTTACTTTGCCCAAACCAGCACTGATAATTCTGCACGTGCTCTTGCATCTGTCCATCAGCCAGGATGGATTATGGACTCTGGGGCATCTCGCCATGTCACGGGATCCCGTGGTGCATTTTAGGACTATACTCACCTACCATTGCCGGAGAGTATTCAGACCGCTGATGGTACATCCAGCCCTGTATTGGGTAAAGGCACTGTCGCATGCACCCCTTCCATCACTCTAACCAATGTCTTACATGCTCCGTCTTTTCCTGTCAATCTTCTATCAATTAGTGCCATTATCCTTGATCTTAACTGTACTGTTTCCTTTGACATTCCTACGATGACTTTTCAGGAGAAAGGGACAGGACGACGACTTGGGACTGGCACATGGCATAAGGGGCTGTGGTATCTAGACAGGACTGGACTGGACAACGCATTGGCATCCTTGGTAGCAGACGCACCACCAGAAGCTTCCTGTCGCAGTGTTGAAGCCGACTTGCTACTCCACCACCAGCGTGTCGGTCATTCCTCTTTTCAAGTTATTAGTCGAATTTATCCGTCCTTATATCAAAGGGCTGATAAAGAGAAGTTATTTTGTGATGCTTGTGAGTTGGAAAAACATACCAGAAGTTCGTATGTGAGCTCGGAGAATAGGAGTTCAGCTGCTTTTGACGTGATACATTCGGCGTATGGGGCCCTTGTCCTACAATCGGAATTAACGGCTTTCGATGGTTCGTCACCTTTATTGACTGTTATACCCGCGTGACATGGGTCTACCTTATGAAGAATAAAAGTGACGTCCTTGAGGCCTTTCGGGACTTTCATCGACGGGTGGAAACACAATATGGCGCTAAAATTAAGTGTTTCCGGTCTGACAATGGGACGGAGTATACTAATAAGCGGGTTGCTGAATATTTTGCTACTCATGGAATACTACATCAAACTTCATGTGCTTATACTCCGGCACAAAATGGTGTGGCGGAACGAAAGAATAGACATCTGCTGGAAGTCGCACGGACGATGATGCTGGCTATGAATGTCCCGAAACACTTATGGGGGCAGGCTATATTGACGGTCTCTTATCTCATCAACGGAATGCCATCTCAAGTATTGGACTGGAAGACACCGTTGGAGATGCTTACTGGGGCAACTACATACACTGTTCCACCGAAAGTTTTTGGATGTGTGTGCTTTGTCCAAGATAATAGGCCAGGCGTTGGCAAACTGGATCCTCGGACAGTTAAATGTGTCTTTGTCGGTTACACGGTGACTCAGAAGGGATATGCCTGTTGGAGTCCAGTCGAGCGGAAGATGTTTGTCAGCATGGACGTTACATTCAGAGAACTCGAACCATACTATGGTTCGGATGAAGGTTCAGCATTTGGTGACACACCTAACACAGATGGTGTTCGATGTGAGGGGGAGATAATAAGCCCAAATTTTGTCGTCGGATCGGTTCCGTGTCCGGTTGTAGAAAACTGGACGAAAGGGGGAGAGCACAGTGACTTAGATACAGAGAATGAAGAAGAAGATACATATGTTACGCAGGGGGAGCAGCAGACAAGGGAAAAGGAGCTCCAAGTCTACAGAAGGAGACAACAGAAGTCCTGAATTGTGCCTATGCCGTGCCCTGTGCCTACTGTACCAAGTCCCTCGTCTACTCCTGCTCCAACTCCTGAAGATGTTGCCCCCGCACTGAATCACTCGGATTCTGATGCGGATCTCTCCGACTCGGATGGTTTGCCCTCGCATTGAATCACTCGGATTCTGATGCGGATCTCTCCGACTCGGATGGTATGATCTCTCCACCACCTATTGCTCCCTTAAGGAGATCTTCTCGCATCAATGCGGGTAAGGCTCCTGTTCGTTTTGATGATTACGAATATGACATTGCCAACTTCTTGTCTTATTCTAACATTTCTTCGAATTATCGAGCATTCATTGCATCGTTAGACTCTACTTCGTTGCCCAAGTGTTGGCAGGAAGCAAAGAAAGATCCAAGGTGGAAAGCTACAATGATGGAAGAACTTGGGGCACTGGAGAAAAATAAGACATGGGAGCTGGTTCCATTACCCAAAGGGAAGAAAGCTGTGGGATGTAAATGGGTGTACACAGTGAAAGAGACGCCAGAAGGAAAAGTAGAGCGGTACAAGGCGAGGTTGGTTGCAAAAGAATTCACACAGTCATATGGAATAGACTATGATGAGACGTTTGCCCCAGTAGCAAAAATGAGCACCGTGAGAACTCTGGTCTCCATTGCAGCGAACTATGGGTGGAAGCTGTACCAGCTGGATGTGAAGAATGTCTTTCTTCATGGGGACCTGCAAGAAGAAGTATACATGGAGCTCCCGCCAGGGTGCTACGCGACGGAATCAAACGGAGGGACGTCGCAAGGAAAGGTGTGTAAACTGAAGAAGTCGCTATACGGGCTCAAGCAATCTCCTCGAACCTGGTTTGACAGATTCAGAAAAGCTGTTACAGGCATGGGATACCGTCAAACAAATGCAGATCATACGGTCTTCCTCTAGCATGCAAGAGGCTACATCACTATACTTGCTGTATATGTGGATGATATAGTGATCACAGGTGATGATGAAGTCGAGATCACTAAGCTGAAGTCAAAACTCGCGAAGGAGTTTGAAGTGAAGGATTTAGGAGCGATGAGGTACTTTCTAGGTATCGAGGTGTGTGAAGGCGAACAAGGAATTGTTCTCTCACATAGAAAATACACACTAGATTTGCTGAAGGAGATAGGGATGCTGGGATGCAAAGCAGTAGTCACTTCAATTGACCAGAAGTGCAAGTTGGGAGCAGAAGCAGGAGAGCCCGTTGATCGTGAAAGATATCAAAGACTTGTAGGGAGATTGATTTATCTGGGACACACTCGCCCTGATATCTCATTTGCGGTGAGTGTAGTGAGTCGCTACATGCATGATCCAAGAAAGGGTCATATGGAAGCAGTATTTCAGATTTTGAGATATCTGAAAGGAACGCCGGGAAATGGGCTATGGTTCAAGAAGAATGGACGCATAGAAGTTGAGGGCTACTGTGATGCAGACTGGACGAGCTGCATAGATGACAGAAGGTCTACCACGGGATACTGTGTTTTTGTAGGAGAAAATCTGGTCTCATGGAGAAGCAAGAAACAGTCTGTGGTAGCACGGTCGACAGCTGAAGCAGAATACAGAGCAATGGCTCTGGGAGTGTCAGAGTTGCTGTGGGTGAAAGCGTTGCTGACAGAGTTGAAGCTAGACAAGGGAGCACCATTACGTCTTCTGAGCGATAGTCAAGCTGCAATAAGTATAGCTAACAATCCAGTTCAGCACGACAGAACGAAGCACATCGAGATTGATTGATTCTTCATTAAGGAAAAGCTGGAACAAGGGATACTGAAGATTGACCATGTCCGCTCAGAAGAACAAGTTGCAGACTATCTGACTAAGGGTCTTAGTTCATTAAGTCTGTCGAAGCTATGTAACAAGATGAGAATGATCAATATCTATCGCCCATCTTGAGGGGGAGTGTTGAGAGTCAATAAGGGACTTTTAGTCCCACATCGGAATATGTAGTATGTAGAGGAGCTAGACTCCCTATAAGTAGTGAAGTAGTCCATCAATAAAATCATCCAATATTATTTTCTACACTATCGACCGGTCAAGATAAGCAATTGAGCACTATTAGGAACATCCTTAGATATATTTTCCTCCATAGTATCAGTTCACCCGCAACTTTAGTTGAGAACTCCCTGTCTGGAACCTAGCTTCTACCTAAAATGATAGAATTGTCTCAAATGAATGTAATTCTAATTTTACTTGAGAATTGAATATATGACATCTTGTGGTGACCAAAGTAATATGGTGCTATGTTGCAATAAGCTGGGACATTACTACGACTCTTCCTTTGCAGGCTCAGAGGCAATGTTTGCAGACCTAGGCCACTTTTCACTCACTGCCATTCAGGTACCCTTTGCCATACTTCTATTAATTTGTTCGGACTTTTTCATTTGTGATTGACTTCTTGTTTCTTTGCATTATACAGATTGCTTTCACTTCATTAGTTTATCCAGCACTAGTACTAGGATACATGGGTCAAGCTGCTTATCTTTCAAAACATCACCAGTTGTCTACAGGTTACCAGATTGGTTTTTACGTCTCAGTTCCAGGTAACTCGGCATTTCTAGACAAGGTGTCCAATAGAGTAAAAGATACTACAGAAACCAGTGCCTTTTAAGTGGCTAGTAATGCAATATTGTGTAAAGATTTAACTGGGAGGAGGATGGCACTATTATCTATCAGTGCAGCCTCAACAAAATGAAAACCAGTGCCTTCTGTTGTCATTTGAAGTCGAAAGCTGATTCAAAGAATGGATAATTTGGTATGAGAGTGCAATCTCGTATGTCCAGATAGACACAGCATGCTTATATATAGACCAGTCAAAGTTGTGAAACTATTGACAAATATATCACTTTCATTCTAACAGTAGGTTATCTCATCAGGCAGGTCTCTTGGTCTATGTTTCACGGGTACCCATACTAAGATACAGATAAGGACACAATACAGATACGGATTATGGACATTTTCAAATAGTACAATAAGTAGTAATCTATGTTGCATCAATACGGACACGGATACATATATGAATTGATACGGATATGGACACCATTTACCAATGTCTGTGCAACATAGCTCTTGGTACCTTTGGAAACCTTTGCTCCTATATTACATCAATGCTTTCTGGAAGCACACGTCAAATAATACATAAGAAGTCGAAACTCACTGAAAAACTATAACTAGGCTCTTTAAGTACCTGGAAATTAAAAAGATTCAGGCAATAGTTACAATATTAATTTTTTTTATAATATATTAATGGTTTTACATTAGTTTTGCAACGGATGCCACTGACTCATGGCAACACTCCCTTCTTGATACTATCGACCTATTCTTCCCATTATGCAGAAAGAGTAAGGTGGCCCGTGCTCATAGTGGCCATACTAGCTTCAGTGGTTGGTAGCCAGACGATCATCAGCGGGACTTTCTCCATCATAAACCAGAGCCAGTCCCTTGGTTGCTTCCCCAAGGTCAAGGTAGTTCACACCTCTAAGAAGATACATGGGCAGATCTATATCCCTGAGATTAACTGGATGCTGATGATCCTCTGCTTAGCAGTCGCTATCGGGTTCAGAGACACAAAACATATGGGCAATGCATCAGGTATACTTATATTTGAGCTACCTATTGATATTCCTCTCACACGATTGGTTAACTTCTCATTACCCAAGATGTCGACTACTCAGAAATTCAGAGTCATTTTTTTAGTAAAATAAAGGACTGAAATTAGGAACGTGTTATATAATCTCTTGTTATTTATAATTTCTTATTCTTCTCCGCTCGTGTCTTGCAGGCCTAGCAGTAATATCAGTGATGCTTGTAACCACTGCTCTCACCTCCCTAGTAATAACCCTTTGCTGGAACAAGCCCCCACTCTTAGCCCTAGCCTTCTTCCTCTTCTTTGGCTCCATCGAGGCCCTCTACTTCTCCGCCTCTCTCATCAAATTCCGTGAAGGTGCTTGGTTCCCTATCCTCCTTTCTTTATTCCTCATGACCGTCATGTTCCTGTGGCACTACACCACGATTAAAAGGTACGAGTTTGATCTCCAAAATAAAGTCTCCCTGGATTGGCTGCTAGCCCTTGGCGAGAGCCTCGGCATCGCAAGAGTTCCTGGCATTGGCCTTGTTTACACTGATATCATCTCTGGCGTGCCTTCCAATTTCTCCCACTTCATCACCAACCTCCCTGCATTCCATCGCATCCTAGTTTTTGTCTGTGTCAAGTATATCCCCGTTCCCTTTGTCCCTGCGAGCGAGCGGTATCTTATAGGCCGTGTTGGGCCACCAGACCTCAGGGCCTACCGCTGCATTGTTCGCTACGGGTACCGTGATGTCCACCAGGATGTAGACTCATTCGAGTCTGAACTCGTTGCTAGTCTTGCTGACTTCATAAGCCTTGAAGCTTCTTATAACTTCGATGGTGGTGAAGCTCATGAGAATGGTGGGCTCACCGTTGTTGGAAGAACTGAGTCATTCTTGCTTCGTAGTGGTGATGAGATAGAGGAGGGAGCAACTCAACCAGTGGGTCTCTCTCGGGAGGAGAACAGGGCAGAGTTAGAAAGCTCAAGAAGAACAAAGAAGGTGAGGTTCCTAATAGAGAACGAGGCCGCTGCAGGGATGGATTGGCGAGTGAGAGAAGAGCTAGAGGATCTGCACGCGGCTTGTGAGGCTGGTACGGCATTCATAATCGGCCACTCTCACGTGCGAGTGAAGTCCGGATCAACGTTCCTGAAGAAGCTGGCAATTGAATTCGGGTACAACTTCCTAAAGAGAAACTGTCGAGGCCCAGATGTGGCGCTTCGAGTGCCTCCAGCATCCCTCCTTGAAGTAGGGATGGTGTATGTGTTGTAGCAGGAAGACTGGATGGTGAACCAAGAGTTTGAAGACTCAGAAACATATACCCAGAGAAAGTTACATCTTAGAGCTTGGATTGCAGGCCTAGTTACTGATTACTTAGTATGGGTTGAACAGCGAATGCTCGATGTTGAACGATCGAAATATCGATAACTGGGTTTGGGTATTTCATCAGAGATGAATTTGAACTGTTCTAAGGTTTACTGTTTGTGACAATAATTCGCGAGGGAAAACAGAATGAGATGTATTAACAACCTTAACGTGTCCTGTATATGAGAAATTGTATATGTTTTAAGTATATCTGTGATTATATTTCCCCATAGTTTCCAGAATTCTGCTGCGACAATGGATAGAAATGCACTTGAATCAGTTTGTAATTTTGTAATTCTCTGCACCACATAACTGATCATTAACTAATCCATCCTCAGTAGGATTGATCTTTGGGGAGCTTGAAGTCAACTTCATGATGATCAAATTGACCATAACTCAACAGTCTGATTATAATTACATTGTAGGAAAGAAGCGAGAACTGTGGGTTTCTTCTCAAAGTGAGCTAAAACAAAATAAATGTGAAAATTGATTTGGTAAACTTGACTCAAAACACAAAAGAAAGCTCGGTACTAAACTCAATTTGATACAATCTTACTTAATGTGACTATATCAATGAAGAATTCAAGATGAGTGAAATTTGGTTGGGGACTAGAATTAGGTATCCATGGTTTGAAAATCTTGAAAATTCAAGATTTAAGGAGATTGTAAACCTGGAGATTTTCCTTCAATTGAAACTTGGTCAAAATAATTTAGAAAATATATGGAATTAGCTCTAGGATTTTTGGGAGAATTCATACTGCGGATTCTAGGTTTGAAAGAGTGAAGACTAGCCACTTTTTTTAGGGTTTCAGTATCTCGGACATGGTCTTGTATCATACATGTATCGATGGAGAAAACAAACTCTCTATATTTGGAGGCGTTAATAATCTTCATTCAACAATCCCCTATAGTTGCCCTGTCCCATATAAAAATTCAAATATCAAAACTAAGTTAAATCCAAAATAAACCTCTGACTCAAATTTGATGTGAACTAGTGATAAAAATCTATGTCATGGTTTGCAGTATCGTCTGATACCGATCCGATATAGCCGATACCGATACGGTTTGACATGTTCTGATTCAATACCGACCGATATCGAAATTCACCGAAATCAACATTTGGGATATCTTTTTCAGTCAATTTAACAAAAAAAATTGAACGAAAAGACCAATCAACAAGGATATAAAGACATTGTAAGGTTGTAAAAGCATATATAAAAAAAATCTATCGCACATAAACCAATCGGAAAGGTGACTACTATTTTATTTAGTTTCAAAATTACTAAGAAACAATACAAAAATATTTCAAATTATGCCTAAATATATAAAATATATATTTCTAAATTTTAATAATTATATGTTTTAACAATACAAGAAAATTTTAACAATACAAGATATAATACTCATAGGAAGGGATCTGAAACCGCTGGTACTACTGATACCGCCGATACAATACTCATAGGAAGGTTCCAATATCGATTCCGATTATGATACCCATACTAGGATTCTTAAGTATTAGTATCATAAAATCTCTGCAGCAGCGATATCACACATGCATACATTTCTGATGGATAAGGTTTTCTCACCTGGTTAAATTTTGAAACAAAATTCTGTCAGTCCAAGCGAATTACTTGCGACAACCATTATTATGAATTTACATCATATATCAAAGAAAGTATTTGAGTTGTGATTCTATTTCTTTTCTTTTCTTCTGGTCCTTGGATGGAAAATTCATAAAGAAATACACTTCTACAGGTTTTTTGTTTTTTGAAATCTCACGCGCACACACATAATCGGGAGGTTCGAACCTTGCCGGCCCCTCCGGGTGTCTGCTCTAATACCACTAGGCTAGAGAGCTGGAACCACTTTTACAGGTTTTAGTTTGGTTGATTTGGTCATGGCGAGACCTGAAGCAGGAAATAAGGATTAAAAATATAAATAAGAGTAACTGTCAGGTTTAACCATTTAATTTTTTTTAAATCCCACACACACACACAATTTGGGAATTGAATCTTGTCGGCTCCTCCGAATGTCCGTTCTAATACCATAGGCTAGAGAGCTCGGACACTTATACAGTACGAAGCAGTATGATATCAATTCTTTAATTGCAGATGGCCTACACTCTTTTGCAGGATTTAGTATGTACGGATGCTGCGGGAGGGAGGGAGTTCACAGCCATTAGGTAATGGTGAATATTGTGCGGAGGTTAACATATGTTCGGACTTTGTGTAAAGGTTAATATCGGTAACAGAGCGACAGCAATGTATTTGGAAAACGTGGTTGTTAATACTACTAAAGTTTAAGTTTCTGAAGGTGCCAATTACGACTGAGGTGGAGGCATCCTTGCCATCTGTCCCAATTTGAGTCGGAGTGGGAGCATATTATATTTTCTATTTAATAAAAATAGTGGAAGTGAAAAAAATTTTGGCAGTCCAAAGCACAATAAGGATTGTCAAAATTTATACAGTCCTGACTATGTACATGACTGCAAAAATTGATGACAACCCTTAACAATAAATATAGTCTTTACATTGGCCTTATATTTGTTAGATCCGAGGCACAATTTTTCGATGGAAAACTGAGATAATGAAACAATTGTAAGAACAATGTTCCAACGCAACACTTCTAGGAAGGTTGCGTGAGTTTAACGAAAATCTAAGAAGATCTCGTTACAGCAGCATATGATATACGAGAATCTAAGAAGATTTCGTAATTCACAGCAGCGAAGAAGATGACAGACGAAAGATGGAAGATGGCCTGCTGGGGTGAATGATCACCGTTGCTCAAATCTATATTCGTCCCACACGAATAGCTTCCAGGAACCAGCAAGTTCGTCGGAGAACTTTGGAACACTTCTGCTCTTCTGACTCCTCAGATCGTATACGGACTACCGTGCAAAAGCAACGCTGGTGCAAAGCTTCTCTTCTCTCTGACAGGCTCTGTTTACTTGTGTTAAGAAACACTTGTAAACTTTCATAACTCTCTGAATATGTTCTGTTCCGTATATCTGCCTGTGAGAGAGAGGAGACCTTATATAAGGCCGAGTAGCAACTGCTCGGTTAGCACAACATTCGGGACGTGATAATAACCACTCCGAACGTGCAGTAACCGCTTAGATCATGCACATGCACAATCTGAAGCAAGTTGCGTTACTCTAGCAACCCGCGCGCCTTGCACCTTGCGCACAGAGCCACTTGCGGCACACTGCGCCACACGCCTTGCACACCTTGCGCCACACGCACAACGCGCACATTGCGCCACTTGCGCAACCTGGGCGTAACCTGTGCGCAACCTGGCGTAACCTGTGCGCAGCCTGCGAGCAACCTGGCGCAACCTGTGCGCAACCTGGTCGCGCAACCAGTGTCGCGCAACGTGGCACGCAACTTGGCCGCGCAAGTGGCTCGTGCAACGAGCGCAACTAAAGCGCACTATGCGCCTAGCGACGATGCTGACGTGCTAAGTGCAAAGTGCGCCAACAAAATGCCACATTACGCCTCATGAGCCCGAGTCCGAGTTCGAGTCCGAGTCGCTAAGCCCCTACGGGGCTTAGCTCCCATGGAAATAAATTTTCCAAGAGCAAAAAGTATTAATGCTTTTAATTGTTGATTTAGCCTTTTTTTCCATTAGAAAAATAACCCCACATGGCACACCCATGTGCACCTCCACACCACATGTGCATCTCTAAACTAGCATAGCTAATATATAGAGATACAACTTCTTTGGCCTATCCGATGTGGGACTAAGTTTCTAAAGAAAAGGCCAAAAATCCCAACAATCCCCCACATATCTCTATATATGGGTATAAGTGTTCCCCACAGTAACTGTCCATCATGCATTAGGAGAGATGTCACTGACGACTTGAATCTTCCCGCATGGGTCAAACAACAGACTATAATACAAGAATGGACTAAGCCTTGAATTCTGCATCATAGCTAAAATTCTTCCCACTCACATAATGTAGTTACATGTGCTTCTGGCTACACATTAAAGGCCCTGTGCCAGCCTGGTTTCAGTGTATAATTTTGGACGTCTACAAGTTTACCCTCAAGAGACGGCCTGATATCTCTTTGTCCATACACTATAGGTGAGTTCATTATAAAGAGACATGGCATGAAGCGCTTTGCGCTTCCCTTTCGGTGCTACGTCGCTATGACATGGTTTAAAGCCGAGGCCTTACCCCGTACCGGGAACCTCATCGTAGTGTCATACTACTGTAGCATGAGGCAACCGCCTCTTTGTAGTGCCAAACTACCCAGCATGAAGCCTTAGGCTCCCTTGCGGTGTTACGTCGCAACGACATGGCTTGCAAGGTCGAGGCTTTATCCCTAACCGGGTACCTCATCGTGGTGTCGTGCCACTGTAACATGAGGAACTCCTCCTCTTTGTAGTGCTGACTACACCCCTCTTTATTTTAACATACAGCATTAGGCTAACTGTCTATTTGCGGTACTACGCCGCTGTGACTTGGCTAGCAAAGCCGAGGCATTATCCCATGCCTGGGAACCTCATGGTGGAGTCACCCCACAGTAGCATGGAGTTTCACTCCTTGTAGTGTTGTTCTACTGTGCTTCCTGTAAAGCACACCAGGCATTCACTCTGCATGTGAACTCATTAAGGCATTTAAGCCAACCTTCCCACAGGATCCATTTTTCGTAGAAAATAACAGTAGACAACAGTGGTTATAGGTCCGTAACCTCTCCATGCCCGATAGAACATGTACCCACCGTTCCTGATATTCTTCCGATTAGTGATCCTCCCTTGAACCAAAAGCTAGATGCCTAGTAGATTTCTCTTTGATCTATTAGCATAAAACTTTATGGTAGGAATACAATAATACAATATCAGAATGCCTTCAAGCCCATTTTACAAGCTGTGTCATCGACCAGCTGGCGCTTGAGGCCCTTGAGGCCCTTGGTGAACGGATCTGCCAGGTTCTCCTGACTCCGAACATCAATCACTACAATAACACCCCTCTTGATGAGATCGTGTACTGCCCTGTGCTTCAACCGCACAGTCCTCTTCTTCCCGTTGAAGAGATCATTTGATGCCACCGCCGCAGTCGTCTTGTCGCAGTATATCGGTATCGCCAGTATTTGTGCCCCAACCACTGGAAGATCATACATGAGCTCCCGAAGCCATTCTGCTTCCTCGACTGCGGTATCAAGTACAAAGAACTCAGATTCCATGGATGACCATGAGAACATAGTCTGCTTCTTCGACTTCCACGATATAGCAGCTCCACCCATTGTAAAAATGAATCCACCTGTGGACCTCTCGCTCTCCACCTCTGAGCACCAGCTGGCATCACTGAAGCCTTCCACTATCTGCAGATCTCTGCTGTAGTACAGTGCATATGTCTGAGTCTTCTTGAGATATCTCATAACCCGTTTCATAGCTTTTCAGTGTTCAACACCTGGGTTGCTCGTGAAACAACTCAGCATTCCCACGACGAAAGCTATGTCAGGCCTTGTGGCAGTAGTAGCATACATCAAACTCCTGATTACGCTTGCATACTCCAGCTGCCTGACGCTTTCCCCTGAATTAGGCTTCATCTTCAGATCATACCTATACGGCGTATCGATCCTTGGAAGATCCCGATACCCATAACGAGTGATCATTTTCTCAATATAATGATACTGTGACAACGCTAGTCCAGTGTCTGTCCGGGTGATCTTGATCCCTAAGATCACATCAGCTTCCCCCAAGTCCTTCATACTGAACTTGCTCGAGATGAATTTCTTTGTCTCCGTGACACAGCTCATATTCGTACCTAGGATAAGCATGTCGTCCACGTACAGACAAACGATCACATCTCTTCCATCAGCGAACTTCGTGTAAACACACTTGTCCGTCTCGCTGACCATGTAGCAATTTGACCTAATAACTTTGTCAAATTTTTTATGCCACATCTTGGGAGCCTGTTTAAGACCGTACAAAGATTTCACCAACTTGCAGACTTTGTCTTCAAGACCCTTGACGACAAATCTCTCTGGCTATTGCATGTATATCTCTTCGGTCAGCTTGCCATTTAGGAAAGCCGTTTTTATATCCATCTGATGTATCACCATCTTATGTATTGCTGCAAGAGCAATCAACACTCTGATGGTGGTCATCCGGGCTACTAGAGCATACGTGTCAAAGTAGTCAATCCCCTGCTTCTGAGAAAATCCCTTGGTTACCAACCTAGCCTTGAACTTGTCAATAGTTCCGTCTGCTTTCATTTTCTTCTTGAAGATCCATTTGCATCCGATGGATTTCGGTCCTTCAGGAAGATCAACCAACACCCAAGTGTTATTTGAGGTGATGGAATCAATTTCTTTGTCAATCGCCTCCTTCCAAAAAACTGCGTCTCTGGTCTTCATCGCCTTATCATAGGTAAGCGGATCTGCTTCCACATGATAGGTGACAAAGTCACTTCCGAAGTCCTTCGGCCTCCTCACACGTTTAGCTGACGGCTCAGCTTGTTCTGGTTCAATCGTTGTTTCAACAACATCTTCTTGGACCACATCTTCATTGAAGACATCAGTTTCCAGTACACCCTCATTGTTCTTCGGTACATCCGCAAGAACAATATTCTTGTGTCTTGAAAATTTGTCTTCAAACTATTCTGCGTTGCGAGATTCAATGATATGATTTGTCTCAATATCAAGAAATCTTCGAGCATCACTCTTCTCGGCATACCCCAAGAAGATCGTCTTATTAGTCCTTGTTCCAAGCTTCTGAGTCTTCAGATCAGGAAGCTTGACATATGCCAGACACCCCCACACTCGAATGACATTCAAGTTAGGACTGACTTTGAACCAGAGTTCATGAGGAGTAACGTCTAAAGTTGCATGAGGCACTCTATTTAGAATAAAAGTGGCCGTCAATGCAGCTTCTCCCTAGTAGCACTTAGGAAGACCCGCAGTCAACAGCATTGAGTTAATCATTTCTGTTAACGTTCTGTTCTTCCTCTCTGCTACTCCGTTTGATTGAGGAGAGTACGGAGCCGTAGTCTCGTTGACAATTCCATGTTCTATGCAGAACGATGCGAATTCATGAGACCTGTACTCCCCACCTCGATCACTTCTTATTCTTTTGAGTTGTTGTCCAGTCTGCCGCTCAGCTTCGGCTCTGAACTCCTTGAACTTCTCGAATGTTTCGTCTTTAGCCTTCAGCAAGTATACGAACGCATACTTTAAAAATTCATCAATGAAGGTTATGAAATACTTTATTCCGGCCTTTGTAGAGAACTGTTTGAAGTCACAGATATCGGAGTGTACCAACTCCAGAAGATCTGTACTTCGATTAACCCGAGGAAAGCGTTTCCTTGTGATCTTTGTTTGAGCACAAACTTCACATTTCTCTACCTTACCCCCACACTTGGAGATAAGTTCTAGACTAGACATTCTGTTTATTCGTTTACAATGAACATGTCCTAGCCTATTATGCCACAACTCAAGAGTATAAGCAGAAGGAGTGATTGCATTAATTGTATCGATTACATTGGACTGATTTACAAGCTGAATTTTGAACATTCCTTCGATATAAAAAGCTTTTCCGAAATATGTTCCCTTGATAGACATCACCATCTGGCCAGCATTGATGTCCATCCTGAGACCTGCGTTGCAGAGTAGGCCTCCTGAGATCAGGTTCTTGGTGATAGCAGGTACGTGCTTCACGCCTTGAAGCGTCAGAGACTTACCAGAAGTCAGCTTCAATACCACCAATCTCGAGCACTTCAGCATGTGCCTGGTTCGCCATCATAACCACTTCAGAAGTAGGTGTGTAAGTGGTGAACGACTCCTTGCTGGAGCAGATATGGCAGGAGGCTCCAGTGTCTACCCACCAGTCAGAGTCAGTCTCTACCGCATCAACCTGTGCAATCATAGCAACAACGTCAGTGATCATAGATACCTTGCTAGGCTCTCCTGGCTCTGATTGCTTAGTCTTTGCTTTGTATTCACTTTGAAGTGGCCCTTCTTGCCACACTTGAAGCAAGGCATCTGAGACTTTGGCTTCTTTTTCTTGAAAGAAGTTCCATTGACTTTCAGATTGTCAGGGTCCTTCTTTTTGCTGTGGAAAGCCGTCTGCTTTCCCCTTGGTTACTTGGTATGAACCATATTGGCGTTAGCTAATTGCTTGGACAGTGAGTCCACCTTGAGTTGAGCCCGCATCTGGTCCTCAACATAGATTTCCTGTAAGAGATCTTCAAGACTGATCTCAAGCTTCTTCCTATGCATGTTTGAATAGAACTTACTCCACCCAGCGGGGAGCTTTGAGACAATCCCTCCAACAACAAACTTGTCGGGGAGGGGCATCGCCTCGTCTTCCAACTTCTGTCGCAGCTTTAGAAATTTCTTCACCTGCGGCAGCATGGACTTCTCGTCCTCAAAGAGCCATTTGTGATATTTTTCAACCACAAATATCTTACTCATGTTCTTTTCTTCTTCGTACAGTTTCTCCAGAGACTCCCATATGTCTCTGGCAATAGTCTTCTTACTGTAGGATTCTGCTAGGGAATCCTCCATAGCATTTAGGATAAGCAGCCTGCAAATGCTATTCTCCCTTCTCCACTTGGCCTGCAGTTTAGTAGCCGCAGTAATGGCGGCAGCAAATCCAGTATCTGGAACAGTAGGTTCCTCTTCAAGAAGCACGTGATCAACGTCTCTGAGTTGAAGAGTGAGATAAACCTTCCTCTTCCAGACTTGATAATGCTCTCCATCAAACTTTTCTAACTTACAAAAGTCAGTATTGAGGAGTGAAGCATTAAAGTTTTCCATCGTAGCAATATAGCTTTGAGATTGTTAGATCCGGAGCACAATTTTTTGATGGAAAACTGAGATAATAAAATAATTATAAGAACAATGTTCCAACGCAACACTTCTAGGAAGGTTGCGTGAGTTTAACGAAGATCTAAGAAGATCTCGTTACAGCAGCATATGATATACGAGAATCTAAGAAGATTTCGTAATTCACAGCAGCGAAGAAGATGACAGGCGAAAGATAGAAGATGGCCTGCTGGGGTGAATGATCACCGTTGCTCAAAGCTATATTCGCCCCACACGAATAGCTTCCAGGAACCAGCAATTTTGTCGTAGAACTTTAGAACACTTCTGCTCTTCTGACTCCTCGGATCGTACACGGACTCCCGTGCAAAAGCAACGCTGGTGCAAAGCTTCTCTTCTCCCTGACAGGCTCTGTTTACTTGTGTTAAGAAACACTTGTAAACTTTCATAACTCTCTGAATATGTTCTGTTTCGTATATCTGCCTGTGAGAGAGAGGAGACCTTATATAAGCCTGAGTAGCAACTGTCCGGTTAGCACAACATTTGGGACATGGTAATAACCACTCCGAACGTGCAGTAACCGCTCAGATCATGCACATGCACGATCTGAAGCAATTTGCGCCACTCTAGCAACCCGCACTCCTTGCACCTTGCGCACAGAGCCACTTGCGCCACACGCACAACGCGCACATTGTGCCACTTGTATAACCTGGACGCAACCTGTGCGCAGCCTGCACGCAACCTGGTCGCGCAACCTAGGCCGCGCAACCTGTGCTGCATAATTTAGCCGCGCAACGAGCGCAACTAAAGCGCACTATGCGCCTAGCGACGATGCTGACGTGCTAAGTGCAAAGTACGCCAATAAAATGCCACATTACGCCTCATGAGCCCATGAGCCCGAGTCTGAGTTCGAGTCCGAGTCCGAGTTCGAGTCCGAGTCCGAGTCCGAGTCGCTAAGCCCCTACGGGACTTAGCTCCCATGGAAATAAATTTCCCAAGAGCAAAAAGCGTTAATACTTTTAATTGTTGATTTAGCCTTTTTTCCATTAGAAAAATAATCCCACATGGCACACCCATGTGCACCTACACACCACATGTGCATCTCTAAACTAGCATAGCTAATATATAGAGATACAACTTCTTTGGCCTATCCGATGTGGGACTAAGTTTCTAAAGAAAAGGCCAAAAACCCTAACAATATTTGTGGACGTATCATGCAGTGTAGTTATTCTTAATAACTTTATTATGCTGCTTCTATTTAGTATATTTCTCTAGAGAATTATATTCATGCCTATGTCCTTATCTCACCCTCAAGAGCCCAGCTGGTTTCAGCTTAGTAAAATTTTGCCTCTATATCAGCAGTATCTCATGAATTGATATGCCAACTACTTCAACATCTACCATCATTTTAGTATCAACTACCAATTCAAGTACCAGACAAATAATGAAGAGATGTAAGAATATTTTTTTATACTAATATTATTAATTCATGATATATATATATATATATATATATATATATATATATATATATATATATATATATATATATATATATATATATAAGAAGGTAATTGTATTCACTAAAACAAAATAACTGAGTTACAACTCACACCCGTACTGCCATAAGACCTTTGTTCCCCAATACAGACACATCATACTCAATATTATTTAATATACCAACCGCCGAGTCACCTGCTCCTCAAAAATCCAATTATTTCTTTTCTTCCATACGTGTCAAACTGTTGAGACAAGTCAGACAAGCATCCCTGAATCAGCCCGATCCACGTTTCTTGTCAGCTAAAATATCCTCCACGACCATCCTCCAATCCCACGCTTCCCCACTCCTCATGTTCAGCTTCTCTTTTTGACGCTGCCAGATGTCCCAAGTCATCTTGCATTGGAAAAATAGGTGCTCCATAGATTTTGCCCCATGCTGATGAAGCACAAACCCAAGATTCCATGTGTACACCTCGAACCTACTCAATTTGTTCCATGTAAGAAGTCTACCTCGGCAAAGTTTATACATGCAGTACTGCATCTTGGTGGCAACTCCTTTAGCCCAAACAACCTCCTCAAGTGCCATGTCTGGATAATGTTCCCGAATGCACTCAGCCACTACTCGATGCACGAAAACCGAACTCCCTGTGCTATTCCAGATCCATGAGTCCTCCGTGATCGAAGGGTCAACCGACAGTGCCTAGATGACATCCCCAAATTGACGTGTACAACCATGAAGGTTCGGCCTCCATATACCCTGTCGAAGTATGACGCTAACCTGATATCGCCTGCCTGCCAGAGCGTATGTATTCCATCCCACATGATCTACCAGACTTTTACGAGCACACCAAGGATCCAGCCATAAATCTGTAGCCTCCCCATCTCTGAAGACCTTTGATAGCAACTGCTTCAAGCGGCCCCAATAGTTGTAAATGTTCTTGAACACCACCGAGTCATTGTTATTAACATTCCGTACCCAGAAGTTGGTATCCTGCAAGTACTTGCTCACCATCCACTATGCCCATAACAAATCCTTCGTGAGCATCTTTCATGTCAGTTTCAGGCCCGCCACGTCCCGTAGCAATTGTCGTGGCCGAAGTCCAACACCTCCATCTTTATGTGGGCGACACAAGGTATCCCAGCCAATAGCCTGAACTCCTCCGTTCTAAACGAAGATCGCACAAATCCTCTCAATTATACACATAGTAGCAACTGGAAGTAATGTGGCCTGAAGCCAGAAGCGTGGGATAGCTGTAATGCCAGTGCATAATAAATCAATACAGCCCCCAAAAGATAGACTTTGGGCATGCCAGCCCTCTACCCATCTCTGAACATACTCTACTAAGTTCTGACAGTCTATGTCCCAAATGGCAAATATTTAATGGGTAATGGAATCCCCAAATATTTAACGGGTAGATCACCCCGTTCAATACGTAGGATTGAAGCAAGCTCATCTTTATTAGGACAGTTCGCATTAAAACATGCCTTGCTCTTGTCCCTAATAAGAAATAGGCATGTATACTGCCCAAACACCTCCATGATTACTGCCAACTCAGTCAAGCCTCTCATTGATGGCTTCAGAAAAACAAGTAAATTATCTGCGTAAATTAAATATGACACATAAGGTGACACCTTTTTATGGAGCGGTACAATCCTCTTGTAGAAAATTACAGACTCCACGAGGCAGAAAAAAAATACTCCATCACTATCGCAAACATATACGGGGATAATGGATCCCCCTGCTGTCACTACCACATTTTTAGCTTAGGGTATTTTGGTCATTTGGTGAATTTTTGAATTTAATTTAATTTATTGAATTGGTGATTGATATCTTTGACTTTGACTTTGACTTATTGAGACTTTGTAGACTAACCTAGAAGCTAACCCTAGCTATGGTGACTTAGTAGGCAATGGTGTGACCCTAGTCTAACTTAAGTTAACCTATTTTTTAGTCATTAGAAACTAGTTTCAATAGGAAGGATTAAGAATAGGTGAAATGATTTCATGACTTGTGATTTATCATTTCATGACTTATGAACTAAGCCCATAGGCCCATGACTTGAACCCTAGCCCTAACCAACCCATAGTGGCCGGCCCACCTAGGTTTCCCCCTATTTAATATCCTATTCACTTGTTCTTGCCTCTTTTGTGCTCAACCAACTTTTTAGAAGAAAAGGTAAATTCCCAACTTCTTAAATTCCTATTAAATCTATTTTTAATCCTTTTTGACCTAAATCTTTTGCATATGATTCTAATCAACCTCTACTTGCTGTTATTGAGGAGTAATTTCAGTTTTAGAGCAACTTGGAGGATTTGGATAGCAACGGGAACCGTTTGATTTGGGGCTTTTTCTTGATCCTTGCAATCTATAGGTAAACCCTTCTAATTCTATTGTTATTCTATTTTTATTGCACGGTATCCTAGATCTAGGTGTCCCCTAGCTATAGTGAAGGATTGGTGTCATTTGCATTAGGTTTCGTGTCCGTATCGGACACGTATCAATTCCCTAGTCTAGGTGTTTGTAGAAATGCCACAACCAATTCTTTTTACTGTTTTTGATTGGATTCCTAGATCTAGGGCTTGTCTTCACATTCGTGTCCTTGCTCTATGATTTTGGAGTCGTGTTGTGTCCACACGAGGATACGAATACACTGCACAGGCCGCGGGACACTGTCCTGCTACCCGACGGCTAGTTCTCCATGCACATGACACGAGGACACACAATTTTTGGAGAGAATGTCAGGGCAATGTCTGACATTAGCCTCCCAAAAATTAGGCTCGAGTGGTTGAGTATTCGAGGAGTTCTCCTCCTCGTACTGACCCACACACTGTGCTGTCACACGCGATTTTAGCCACTGATACGTGGCTGGACACGACACGACACATGGTTTGGACACGGTACAGGATGTCGATCGTGTAGCCTGACATGTGGGCTACACGTGTGCACGGCCACGGGTCACCACGTGGCCTGTGTCGTGCGCTGGACACATGTGCACGCATGCACGACGCTGTACCCAGTCTCAGTGATTCGTGTGTGTTTTAGTATCTTGGACAGGTTGAGTCCACTTGGTTGGACACAGACACTTGTGAGAGACGTGCACATGTGTGTCATGGCTTACCAACCAATAATTTTGGTTATTAACATGTTTTTAACTTTCGAATGAGGTTTTCCCATTTTAACTGATACTCATGTTCACTGTTTGGGTTTTTCTGAAATATAATATGTTTTCAAAACTAATTTCCCTGTTTAATTACCATGGTTAATTCATTTACACATGTATTAGATCACTGAAATGTTGGTTTATGATTTGTGTTTGAGAATTAGGGTTTCGAAATGGGTTTGAATGTGTGCACTGTTTTATGTTAACTGTCAATGGAATTTCTGAGATTTTATTACATTGATATACATTGATTTGATATTACACACATACATGGCTCTCACACTTTGACACAGGCATTGATTTCCTGAGTTTCGATTGCATTTCCTGATATTACAAACCTGTAAACTGTTTCCTATTTTACTAATACACTAAACTGTCATGTGAACTTGAATTCCTGTGAACATATCCTGTTTTCATTTCCTATCTAAACTGTAAATCTGAGAACATAATACCCCTACTGATTTTCTATCTTTCCTGAGAATCCTATCTAAACTAACTGTCATTATCACACACATGGTATCACATATACACACACACACACATTGATTTATTTTTTCCTGTTACACACCTATGCCTAAATCCTGAGAACACAACCTATCTACTGTTTCCTATTACACATTATGTTATACACACACACACACACACACACACACACACACATTCTCCACTGCCTTACATTAAACTGAGCACTGTCACACAACACCCTAGTATCTATAGTTTTGCCACACACACACTAACACCCTAAAAATCTGAAAACCGTTTTCCCTATATTCACTACACACGCAGATATATGGTACACCCCACTCACATAATATTATATCCCCCCCCCCCACACACACATACATTGCTTGTACACTTGTTAACTGAACACATATATGCATTTTCTGTACACCCTATCTATATGCACTCATGTACACACATATACATGTATCCTTCTCTCTATCTCTCTATATGTAATATATATGTTAATAGCCTATAAGTAAATATATATATATTCTATATGCTTGATATAATAATGTGGTATATACATATATATATGTGTATGATATTTATATTGATTTAGTGTATGTATTATGTGTGAAATGTGTGATATAGACTACATGGCCTATAGCCTATGGCACATAGCCTATGTAATTCCTATGTGATATAGCCTATGTATATGGCATATATACACCTGTGATTGTGTGTTGGTAGACTAGTACGGCCTTGTGATATTGTGTGCTTGCTAGAATAGGCTGGTTAGGCTTAGTAAGACTTGTTTGGGTTAGACTTGACCTAGTTTGACTAGTGTAGTTGACTAGAGTTGACCAAAAGTTGACTTTAGCCTAGATTGACTCCAAACACCATGTAGATACATTGTAGCAGTCTATTTTACTATTTTAGACATGTTGTGACTTGTACTGTTCTATAGGAGCCAGACACCACTCCTCGGATAATATATTCTCTTCAGATATTCAGGATCCCAAGCGAGTACATTATCTGATCATTTCATAACTTGTTTAGGATTATATTCCTGCTCTTGATTACCTAATTTGATGCTATCACGATATTATCATGGATTGGTACTATATGGATCCCTACATTGAGATGTTATCCCCCTCGAGAGCATCGGATACTTCATATCATATGTTTCATGTACATCATGTATTCTTCGCTCTCATGTTTATTCATGTTTCTCATGTGCTTCATGCTCGTTCATGCATGCTCGTGTACTCTCGTGTGCTCTCATGTTCGGTCATGTTTCTCATGTATCTCATGTATAACCTATACTTCATGTGTACCCATTTATGGGCCTTCATGTAAAATTCATGTGCACTCATTTATGAGCCCTCATGTATACTTCATGTGCACCCATATATGGGCTTCATGTAAAAATCATGTGCGTAACATAACTTGTCTGGATCCTTGTGTATTGATTGGGGTATGGGGGAGTATAAATAGTCATGTGAACAATTCTAAAGTAGTATAACCATGTGCGCCTCTTTAGTATATTCATGTGCAATTCCAGCCGTTCATATGTCGACTTTGTACTCTACATCACTAGTCACTGATAGTTCTCTACTTATAGTAGATATTTCTATTACAGTTCTCTCTTTTACATCATGTACATTCTTTCAGTTTTATGTATCGTACTCTCTTACATGTTTATATTTTCTAATCTGTTATGACCTGCGTGAGATGTATTGTGCTCGCTCCCGTCCTGACTGGACCTATTGAAAATTTTACAGAGGATGATGAGGAACCCTGTACCCCTTACTATGGAGCTTGCCTAGACAACACTTGTGACTTGGACCCACTTACAGTAGAGGATCTGCCACCAGTGGTTTAGACTACTAGCTTAGACTTTTACCTTATCTTTCTCATTGATACATTATTGTATATATTGGGAGTTTGTTTTATCTGAATGTTTGTGGAGATGTTTTCATAGATACTTAGACTTCTATCTATTGTATCTCTTGTGTGGATTCGTTTATATCTATCTATCTTATCGTATTCTACCTTAGATGTGATTGAGACTGTATTCTGCTATGTCACCTCCATTCGGAGTATATACTGTACAGGTACCTTATATTGTTAGATGATTGACCTAGGACAGCGTTCTACCGCCGATACTGCGACGTAGGCTGGACGTACCCACTTCTCGTGCCCTTACTCTAGGGTGCGGGTCGTGACACGTTTTTAGTGGTGTCCCATGCAGGTCGAGTTAATGTAGTGGTATTCGAACTAGAGTATCACTACATCCTGCAGTAGAATTAGGATATATTTTGAAGGTATTCAATCACAGTTAGGATTCCTTGAGAGATTTCTAGGATGACCCTTGACAATCTTATTAAACTTCAATTTGAAATCCTTTTCCTTGTTTTGTTCGCTCTCACTCCTTGATTATTGAATTTGATTTTTGATGGATCGTTGTTGACTTTGATTTTCCTATCGAGATAAAATTTATGGCCTGAGTTACGATATTTTTTCATAACATGTGTTGACGGAAATAACAGGGATGGTAAAACGTCTACTTGATTATGTAACCTGTAGTTTATCGCAGCCATATTAGCTGGCGTGACGAGAACATAGAGACCTGACTTCGGATGTACGTATCTTTGTTATGAGATTTGGAATTTCTTACAGCTATACTAGTCGGCATAGCAAGAATTCCAGACGACATGATTATAGAGGTACATATCCCAGTTATGGAATCTATCGTTTATCGCAGCCTTGCTTACTGGCATGGCGAGGACTCTGAGTAACATGATTTGGACAGACGCATATGATTATCAGATTGTATCTTGAGAAGGTTTTTAAACATATCATCTCTATCGTGCCCTTCTATTGTTATAAATTGTATTCCATCATCAAATAACTTAGGAGTAAGGATATTTAGTTTGTAGAGCTTATTCATATGTAGTTCTTTCATAGTGTAATGATATGATGATTTGTAGAGTGTCTGTACTCTAGAGATGATAGTTAGCATTGATATTAGAATAATAACCCATTATAGATGATTCCCCTGACCTACCAGTTTTCATATAGGATGTTAGTATGCCTTACAGCCTTGATGATTTATTGTTTTTCCTTACCCTTTTCGGTAGGGCACCCATGACCAGAGCCTGTCCTTGAGTGTAGTTGTAGTTCACCTAAGACTGAGAGGTCTATATATATAGATAGGTTACAGATGACATTGGCATATGGGATAGGGGTTTGGTTGGTATCTATAGGTCATTGTTGTATAGGGTATTGACATGTTGTTCAACCTATATTTGGTCCAGTTTTCTATTTTAGTTAAGTTCTCCTTGTGATGAGTTCAGGCATGATAGATCAACCTTTATAGGCAGTGTGTAGACCCTTCACTAGATACCATGTTCCCTTGGTTCAGACTTGTACAAGTTGTTCTCTGCACTCAACATTTTATTACCTACCATGGTGTATCAATAGATTTAACTAGACCATTGTTCAGACCCCAATTATTGACTCACCAATATAACCATCAACCCCTTATCACATTCTTCATATCTGGAGAGTTAGTATCATGCATATTAGAGAAATGCACTCATCCTTACTTTCTGTACATGGTGTCATACTGCATCTCTTAGCATTTACCTTACTTGATAGCCTTGCAATATCCTTCATTATAACCTGCAGTACCTGCCCTACAGTAAAGTTTAAACTTTTTTTGGACATGATTGTTCAGTCCACTTAGGACAGTTGTATACATTGGGGATATAATGTGGGTTGTTAATAAGAATTCTTCCTTGATCATTTGTTTTGTCCTTCTTTCATTGTATTAGATACAGATGATACCTGTTTAGCTCATCTGTCCAAATTCATGTCCAAACCTTTTCTTCATTATTGGTTCAGTCTTCCAAAAGCCTCTACCTGAGCATTAGTTCATTTTCCATATGTGTGTGCTCTGCCTATCATTGTCTTACATATGATTGTTCTGCATCTTCATGTGTAGCCATGCTACATCACTGTTATGTCCCAACACACCCTACGGTATCTGACCCCTTCTTTGGAGTGATAGGCATGTGGTAGGGAGTTGGTGTTATTAGACTGAGTAGAATTGAAGTGATGAGGGTAAAGCATATATATATAGCTTGTATATATGAAATGTGTTTTGATTTGGTATGTAGCCTGCACTCATTTGCAGCATACTGTCTATTGCATTCCCTGTACACCAGTTTGGTTCACTTCTTTCAGACCACTATCCTGTATGTAGTTAGTTCAGAACAGATAGAGAGGAGAGGCCAGGTTGATTTAAAGGCATGTTTCAGTCACCATGTAGGTTTCCTTTCACTTTAACCTTGGACCCTAATGTCCTGTCCTTTTGCTTATAAATTCAGTCTCCTTAGCATCCTTCCCTTTTGCCTACATTGAGGATTCAGACCATTCATCCTTAGCCTAAATTCTAAGCATTTGTTTCAGTCCCTTATGAGTTTAGTCTACTTCAACCCTTGATGATCAGTTATATATATATATATATATATATATATATATATATATATATATATATATATATATATATATATATATATATATATATATGAGTTTAGTCTACTTCAACCCTTGATGATCAGTTTTATATATATATATATATATATATATATATATATATATATATATATATATATATATATATATATGATATACTTAGGATATGTGTGATGGGTTGTTGTTCTTGAGCTTATGTATATGTGGTATTTGGGATTTGTGTGCTTAGCTTATAGGTATTTAGTTATGAGTGACTTGATATGATTGGGAAGTTAAGAGCTAGTCTATTATAGAGTTTTTCTTTTGCTAATTTCTAGTTGCCAACACCTAGATAGCTAGCATAGGTAAAACCCTAAGAAGTTGACCAGTTGTTGACTAAGTACTTGGATGTTGACAAATTAAATAGTTGATGACTAGTAGTTGACCATTGACTATGTTGACTTAGTTTGACTGGAGATAGGATTAGAAGCAGGTTGTTGTTGTGTTTGTTTGATCATGTTTGATTATTTAGTAATTAAAGACCTTGTTTGTGTTTAGGTCAGAAACATGGTTTTTCTGAGGATATCTCCGACTCGTGGTACCATACGTTTTGGTGGAGGTGGGAAGCTTAGCCCGTGCTTCATCGGACCTTTCGTGATCAACGGGAGGATCGGTGACGTGGCATACATGATAGACTTGCCACCTGTACTAGTGGGTGTCCATAACGTATTCCACGTATCACAGTTGAGACGGTACGTGGCTGACCCTAGCCATGTACTTGATCATTCGAAGATTGAGCTGGGACCTACTCTCAGTTATCCAGAGCAGCCTGTGGAGATTCTGGATCGCCGAGAGAAGGTGCTGAGAAACCAGGTGATACCCTTGGTTCGCGTCGCATGGAGGAATCATTCTCCAGGAGAGTCTACCTGAGAGCGGGAGGATGAGATGCGCGAGCGATACCCATATCTTTTTGGACCCTGAGGTATGATTGTCTATCCTTCTCATTAGTTTAGTTTCGTCTTTAATTTCGAGGACAAAATTATTTTAAGGAGGGTAGATTTGTCACTACCACATTTTTAGCTTGAGGGTATTTTGGTCATTTGGTAAATTTTTGAATTTAATTTAATTTATTGAATTGGTGATTGATATCTTTGACATTGACTTATTGAGACTTTGTAGACTAACCTAGAAGCTAACCCTAGCTATGGTGACTTAGTAGGCAATGGTGTGACCCTAGTCTAACTTAAGTTAACCTATTTTTTAGTCATTAGAAACTAGTTTCAATAGGAAGGATTAAGAATAGGTGAAATGATTTCATGACTTGTGATTTATCATTTCATGACTTATGAACTAAGCCCATAGGCCCATGACTTGAACCCTAGCCCTAACCAACCCATAGTGGCCAGCCAACCTAGGGTTTCCCCCCTATTTAATGTCCTATTCACTTGTTCTTGCCTCTTTTGTGCTCAACCAACTTTTTAGAAGGAAAGGTAAATCCCCAACTTCCTAAATTCCTATTAAATCCATTTTTAATCTTTTTTGACCAAATTTTTTTGCATATGATTCTAATCAACCTCTACTTGCTGTCTTGAGGAGTAATTTCAGTTTTAGGGGGCGTTTGGTACGCGGTATTTTTTTTATTCCCGGGGAAATTTAAGATGGGAATCTATTACCACGTTTGTTTGGCTTATAAAAAATTTATTCCCGGGAATTATGAATACCCGGGTAAATAGTTTTTCCACAAAACATGGGAATTCTATCCCTTGAGAATAGGTAGGTATTTTTTTTTTTGCCCGGGCAAAAAAAAAATTGTTTAAATTTTTTTCTTCTTTTTTGATCAATTTTGATTAGTTTTGAACATTTTTTTTCTTTTTTTGTCGTTTTTATCGTTTTTTTCATTTTTTGTCGTTTTTACCAATTTTTTGTCGTTTTAAGCAATTTTTTGTCGTTTTTACCCATTTTTTGTCTTTTTTGTCACTTTTTGATTATTTTTTGTCATTTTTATCGCTTTTTTGTCATTTTTTGTCGTTTTTACCATTTTTTGTCGTTTTAAGCGATTTTTTTTGTCGTTTTTACCCATTTTTTGTCTTTTTTTTCACTTTTTGATAATTTTTTGTCGTTTTTATCAGTTTTTTGTCATTTTTTTCATTTTAACCAATTTTTTGTCGTTTTAAGCAATTTTTTGTCGTTTTTACTCATTTTGTCTTTTTTTTGTCACTTTCTGATTATTTTGTCATTTTTATCAGTTTTTTGTCATTTTTTTTCATTTTTACCAATTTTTTGTCGTTTTAAGCGATTTTTTTGTCGTTTTTACTCATTTTTTGTCTTTTTTTGTCACTTTTTGATTATTTTTTGTCGTTTTAACCGATTTTTCGTCGTTTTTCATTGTTTTTGTTATTTTGTCGTTTTTACGATTTTTTTTCGTTTTTACCGGTTTTTTGTCCTTTTATAGGTTTTTTTATATTTGTTCATTTTTTTCGTTATTATTATTTTTTATTTTTTTTCCGGGAATATTTATATTGTCACCAAACATGAGAATATAATTTTTTCGGGAATTTAATTCCTTGGAATTTGATTCCCGGGAATATAGAATTCCCGGCTATATAGTATTCCGCATACCAAACGCCCCCTTAGAGCAATTTGGAGGATTCGGATAGCAACGAGAACCGTTTGATTTGGGGCTTTTTCTTGATCCTTGCAATCTATAGGTAAACCCTTCTAATTCTATTGTAATTCTATTTTTATTGCACGGTAGCCTAGATCTAGGTGTCCCCTAGCTATAGTGAAGGATTGGTGTCGTTTGCATTAGGTTTCGTGTCCGTATCAGACACGTATCAATTCCCTAGTCTAGGTGTTTGTAGAAATGCCACAACCAATTCTTTTTACTGTTTTTGAAAATGTTTTTGATTGGATTCCTAGATCTAGGGCTTGTCTTCACATTCGTGTCCCTGCTCTATGATTTTGGAGTCGTGTCCACACGAGGATACGAATACACTACACAGGCCGCGGGACACTGTCCTGCTACCCGCCGGCTAGTTCTCCATGCACAGGACACGAGGACACACAATATTTGGGAAGAATGTCAGGACAATGTCTGACATTAGCCTCCCAAAAATTGGGCTCGAGTGGTTGAGTATTCGAAGAGTTCTCCTCCTCGTACTGACCCACGCACTGTGCTGTCATACGCGATTTTAGCCACTGATACGTGGCTGGACACGACACGACACTTGGTTTGGACACGGTGCAGGATGTCGATCGTGTAGCCTGACATGTGGGCTACACGTGTGCACGGCCACGGGTCACCACGTGACCTGTGTCGTGCACTGGACACACGTGCACGCGTGCACGACGCTATGGCCAGTCTCAGTGATTCATGTGTGTTTTAGTGTCTTGGACACGGTTGAGTCCACTTGGTTGGACACAGACACTTGTGAGACACGTAGACATGTGTGTCATGGCTTACCAACCAATAATTTTGGTTATTAACATGTTTTTAACTTTCGAATGAGGTTTTTCCATTTTAACTGATACTCATGTTCACTGTTTGGGTTTTTCTGAAATTTAATATATTTTCAAAACTAATTTCCCTGTTTAATTACCATGGTTAATTCATTTACACATGTATTAGATCACTGAAATGTTGGTTTATGATTTGTGTTTGAGAATTAGGGTTTCGAAATGGGTTTGAATGTGTGCACTGTTTTATGTTAACTGTCAATGGAATTTCTGAGATTTTATTACATTGATATACATTGATTTGATAGTACACACACACATGGCTCTCACACTTTGACACATGCATTGATTTCCTGAATTTCGATTGCATTTCCTGATATTACAAACCTGTAAACTGTTTCCTGTTTTACTAATACACTAAACTGTCATGTGAACTTGAATTACTGTGAACATACCCTGTTTTCATTTCCTATCTAAACTGTAAATCTGAGAACACAATACCCCTACTGATTTCCTATCTTTCCTAAGAACCCTATCTAAACTAACTGTCATTATCACACACATGGTATCACATATACACACACACATACATTGATTCATTTTTTTCCTGTTACACACCTATGCCTAAATCCTGAGAACACAACCTATCTACTGTTTCCTATTACACATTATGTTACACACATACACACATTCTCCACTGCCTTACATTAAACTGGGCACTATCACACAACACCCTAGTATCTATAGTTTTGCCACACACACACTAACACCCTACAAATCTGAAAACTGTTTTCCCTATATTCACTACACACACACATATATGGTACACCCCACTCACATAATGTTATATCCCCCCCCCACACACATACATTGCTTGTACACTTGTTTACTGAACACATATATGCATTTCCTGTACACCCTATCTATATGCACTCATGTACACACATACACATGTATCCCTCTCTCTATCTCTCTATATGTAATATATATGTTAATAGCTTATAAGTATATATATATATATATATATATATATATATATATATATTATATATATATATATATATATATATATATATATATATATATATATATATATATTCTATATGCTTGATATAATAATGTGGTATATACATATATATGTGTATGATATTTATATTGATTTAGTGTATGTATTATGTGTGAAATGTGTGATATAGACTACATGGCCTATAGCCTATGGCACATAGCCTATGTAATTTCTATGTGATATAGCCTATGTATATGGCATGTATACACCTGTGATTATGTGTTGGTAGACTAGTATGGCCTTGTGATATTGTGTGCTTGCTAGAATAGGCTGGTTAGGCTTAGTGAGACTTGTTTGGGTTAGGCTTGACCTAGTTGACCTAGTTTGACTAGTGTAGTTGACTAGAGTTGACCAAAAGTTGACTTTAGCCTAGATTGACCCCAAATATCATGTAGATGTATTGTAGCAGTCTATTTTACTATTTTAGACATGTAGTGACTTGTGCTATTCTATAGGAGCTAGACACTACTCCTCGAACAATATATTCTCTTTAGATATTCAGATACCAGGCGAGTACATTCTTTGATTATTTCATAACTTGCTTAGGATTATATTCATGCTCTTGATTACCTTATTTGATGCTATCACGATATTATCACGGATTGGTACTATATGGATCCCTACATTGAGATGTTATCCCCCTCGGGAGCATCAGATACTTTATGTCATGTGTTTTATGTACATCATGTATTTCTCGCTCTCATGTTTATTCATGTTTCTCATGTGCTTTATGCTCGTTCATGCACGCTCGTGTACTCTCATGTGCTCTCATGTTCGGTCATGTTTCTCATGTATCTCATGTACTATACTTCATGTGCACCCATTTATGGGCCTTCATGTGAAATTCATGTGCACTCATTTATGAGCCCTCATGTATACTTCATGTGCACCCATCTATGGGCTTCACGTGAAAATCATGTGCGTAACATAACTTGTCTGGATCCTTGTGTATTGATTGGGGTATGGGAGAGTATAAATAGTCATGTGAACAATTTCAAAGTAGTATAACCATGTGCGCCTCTTTAGTATATTCATGTACAATTCCAGCCGTTCACATGTCGACTTTGTACTCTACATCACTAGTCACTGATAGTTCTCTACTTATAGTAGATATTTCTATTTCAGTTCTCTCTTTTACATCATGTACATTCTTTCAGTTTCATGTATCGTACTCTCTTGCATGTTTATATTTTTAACCTGTTATAACCTGCGTGAGATGTATTGTGCTTGCTCCCGTCCTGATTGGACCTGTTGAAAATTTTACAAAGGATAATGAGTAACCCTGTACCCCTTACTATGGAGCTTGCCTAGACAACACTTGTGACTTGGACCCACTTGCAGTAGAGGATCTGCCACCAGTGGTTTAGACTGCTAGCTTAGACTCTTACCTTGTCTTTCTCATTGATACATTATTGTATATATTGGAAGTTTGTTTTATCTGGATGTTTGTGGAGATGTTATCATAGATCCTTAGACTTCTATCTATTATATCTCTTGTGTGGATTCGTTTATATCTATCTTATCGTATCTACCTTAGATGTGATTGAGACTGTATTCTGCTATGTCACCTCCATATTCGGAGTGTATATACTGTACAGGTACCTTATATTGTTGGATGATTGACCTAGGACAACGTTCTACCGTCGACACTGCGACGTAGGCTGGACGTACCTACTTCTCGTGCCCTTACTCTAGGGTGCGGGTCGTGACACCTGTCGAAGCCCCCTGTTGCTTTTAATGAAATCGTATGGTCGCCTACTTATCAAAATCGAGAATGACAAAGTGGTAATGCATTCTCGAACCCGCTCCACCCATACCCTGTCAAACCCATAGCAAGCATAATCTGGCAGACAAACTCTCTGTTGACAGTGTTATACACCTTCCTTAAATCAAGTTTGATGCAGGCCTGATCACCGCCCGATTTATTGAAGTTCCGGATCATCTCATGAGCTAGTAGATTATTGTCCACAATATCTCTCCCCTTTATGAATGACGCCTGGTAAGGTGAGATCAGTTCCTGCATGATATACCCTCCATCCTCTAGCACATCAGATGCATAATGATCTTGTAGAGATAATTACAACAAGCAATAGGCCGAAAATTCGCATGAGATGAAGTTCCCTCCTTCGAAATAAATGTAAGAAAAGTGTGATCGAGTTCCCATAATATTCGACTATTCTAAAAGAAGTCTGCTACAACCTCCAGCACCCCCTCTTTGATTGTATCCCAGTGGTTTTATAAAACATGCTACCAAAACCATCGAACCCAGGTGCTTTGTTTGGGTCAGCCTTTTTGATAATATCCTCCAATTCTTCTATTGTCAGGGGCACCATGAGAAGACGATTACCATGAAGCGTGACAACTCATTTGCATAGTAGCTCTGTAAAATGTAACAAATAATTAGTCTGATTATATATATCAGAGTAATACCTGACAGCTTCCGTCTGGATGTCCTCTGGGACCACTGTTTCTTTTCCATTTGGATCAATATGCTTACTAATATGATTTCTATGTTGACGTATCCACACCACGTCATAAAAAAACTTCGTATACCGATCCCCATCCTGGAGCTAAGAGCATTTTGCTCTTTGTGCCAGCTCAACCTGCTCCTGAAGACGAAGCTCACCAAACGACTGCATAAGCTCCCTCTCCTCCGTCGCTAAAACAGAATCGAAGATATTTCCATGTAGCCGATCCTGATGTATCGGAGACGTGCCTCCTCGACAAGATGACAAGTAGGGGAAGCCTTGCTCCATTGTTTCAGTCCAGCCTTGACCGCCTTTAATTTAGATACAAGTCGGTACTGAAGATTTTCGTTGGCCACACTACTAGCCCCCTCATAACAACCTCACTATATCCATCCTTCCGCACCCATTTGTTATTGAACCGAAATGGACGAGAAGCTCTCTGTTGTCGGTTCAATAACCAAATGCAGATAGGGGAGTGGTCCGACGTTCCCATGGGAAGTCCATCAACCCTCGAGCCTGTATACTTGTCAAACGACAACCGGTTCCCAAGCGCGTGGTCTAAGTGGCATGCCACATGCTTGCGAACATCTTTGTTGTGTGTCACGTCCCAGAACCAGAATACTGGAGAGCAGAGGACAGACACAGCCAGCTATGTACATTGAAGTGCAACCCACCTCGCAATATGGTCACGATTGTCTAGATGCATGAGGGTTTACTACAAGCCAGCAGTCTCTTATGGTCAAGAAAAAGTCTAGTGTCTCAATCTCAAGAAAGCAAATAAATATTACAAGATATTAGATCATCAGACATACAAAGTAAGGAGTCCTAAATATTATATATTCAGATAATCATGAAGCTAGTCATACAAAATACGAAGGCTAGCAAGAGTTTAAGTCATACATGATTAACCCTAGGATTTGCCAATCATGTTACAGCCCTTAGGCAGACATAATATAAATTTCAACACGAGCTAACACTTGCTCGGTGGCTAAACGCCTCAAAAGAATAATTTTACAATAGAGTGGAAGAGCAAAATTAGAAATCCACTCGTTGCCAGGGTTGCGTCTAGTATTCACCATCTGGCTGGAAGGCAGGTAGATCCTTAGGTGCTACTCCAAAATCTGGCCATACAAAACCAGCTGGGCCAGACCCCAGAAAGAGCAAGTGCCACAAGGGAGGCTTCACTTAGGAACTAAAACCAGCAGGTTAATAAACAGAAGATATAAATAATGAACATGATTAAGTAACAAGAAGACAGGGTTAGAATAAAACAAGAGCTTGTATTATAAAAATAAGAGACATAATATAATTTCTATGTTAACCACGAGGCAAGCATTCAGGTACGGTCAATCAAGTCTTACGGCTTGCTATCATTAGCTAACTAGGGTTATCACAGGCCTAGTTACTAACAAGATGCATTTGAGATATTCTCAAGTCACAAGCCCTACAACTATCCAGGTTATCCAGGCGAGGTTACTTAGAGTTATCAAGATTACATACATGAGTTGCATAAGTTACAAGATGACTTGGTGTACCTTAGTACATTTGTGTTTAAGAAGTGTCCCATATGACAGTGGGCTGGAAATGTGCCCTACTCGTCGGCAGGCTACAAGTCCACTCAGGTGCGGCCGGGATAACGGGATCGCCTGTAACTGAGAAAATCTCTCTATATGAACTACTTGATCAATCTAGTCATTAACCTAGTCAGATTTATTATGAATTCCTGACTGTGGTAACCAAAAATCCATGTCCTAGACATGATACAAGACGAGACAGGTAGTTTGTACACGCACAATCAAGAGAATCAACCACGGTGTCAAGACAAGAGTTATTTAGCAAGCCAGGGTAGCCATCGTAACAGCCTTTCAAGATTATCATGTCATGTCAGGTTACTTGTTACTTGTCAAGATTACTTGTCAGGAGTGCGTCTCGATGGGCCACTATCAAGATTATACATGTTATGTCAAGTTGCTTATCATGTCAAGTGTGCTTGTCAAGAGTGCGCCTCGACGGGCGACTATCAAGATTATCAAGAAGGGTTCATGTTAACATGTCGTGCCCATGCTATGAGTACTTGTCATATCAAGAATTACTGGTCAAGAGTGTGCCACGACAGGCCACCAAAGGAGTTATCATGCCGTGTTCATGTCAAGTTTAGATCATAGCCTAGAATTATCATGTTCAAGTCCAAGTCAAAGCTCAAGTGCAAGTCAAGTTTGTGTTACAGCCAAGTCAGGTGATGCTCAGGTCGGGTCAAAACTCAGGGCACATGTATAACAAAACATGTAGACAACTGCAAGAACAAGGAAGGTGCAGGGGGTAGGCGCATCACAATGGGCGCATAATAATGGATGAGCGCCTGGACATGAATGGACACCAAGGTTAGGATGGTGCATGGTCGAGGTAGGCGCATGGCCAGAGAGGCGCTGGACCATCATGGGCACATGGCCAGATATAGGCGCATGGCCAGATATAAGCACATGGCCGGATATAAGCACATGGCCAAAGAGGTGCATAGCCAGATATAGGCGCATTGCCAGATATAAGCGCATGGCCAAAGAGGCGCATAGACAAATATGGGCGTATCACAATGGGAGACTCACGATGCGTCTTCAGTACATGCACGTATGGAACCTACACGCATGACACGCTCGGAGTCAAAAGATGTGTTGTCGGAACTTCATGGTGCATGGCCTCTCGGCGCATGGCCTCCCGGACACATGGGGGTTTCGACGCACGGGGTTCGTCATCCCCAAACAGCAAGTTCAACCATAGAAGTTCCAAAAACTTGTCATGACCATAACTTCCTCAAAATAAGTCCGAATTGAGACTTCCATGGGTCTAAACTTCATAGAACGAGATTTCTTACAGCCTGGGATGACTGGTTTAGGAAATACCAGGCTTTACTAGATCAAAACCAAGAAAAATAAGAAAATATCAAAACTTAGATCTATAAAAATCTATCCATCGAAACCAAAAATGCAAAATTCTAAAGAGGCTTAAAATCAAGTGGAGAAGAGAATAGAAAAATAAAAATGGAAGATCCATCATGAAGCAAGTTACACTTGCCTAGGATTTCTTGGGTGGGTGGGAGGAGTAATGGAGAAAAAGAAGAAGTAAATGAAGAAGAGTAATGAAGAGAGAGAGAGAGAGAGAGAGAGAGAAAGAGAGAGAGAGGATAGTTGACTTATAAGCCAAGTTAAGTCAAGTCATTTGAACCAAACCAAATAAACCAAGGCAAGATTAAACCAGGATCAAGCTAAACAGGACAAGTCAAAACACGGGCCACCTGACAATTGTCAGAAATCCGTACACGTATACTAAAAATACGTATAATGGGAAACCGGAGTGACATTGTGCCACGTCCACAGATGTCATGTACACTCCAATTGTTGGAACCCTGCATGAAGGAGACATTGCTGAAAGTCATGAAGTAGACGATCAGGAACTTATCTTTTCCCACTTTCTCATGCCTGTATAGAAGGGCATTTAAATTGTCCATGATCACTAACGGCAGATTATATTAAATCGAGGCTAGGATACTGACTTGTTAAATATCATGCCATAAACCACCTCTTGTATTTCGATCATTATAGCCATATACGGCATCAAAAATTAAATTGAATCTACCTTTGTTGGTGAAGACAGCTGCAATCAGCAGAACCGATAGGTGGATGACCTGACCATCCCAACTCCTAGTACCCGAACGAACCTATATTCAAGCTATATCACATAAATGCAGGTTGTTTAGCTGGCCCTAATGTATAGGTGTTCTCCTGGCAAGCATCTTTGTCGACTTAATTTTAGTCTCCAAAACAGCATGAAGACATCACTCCTCCTTCCTCAAAGCATCACAAATCTAGTTCCACCTCCCCACCGAGCAGCCCCACCCCTGCACATTCCACATAATCCGATTTAGGGGCACGAGGACATGGGTACGTCCAGCCTACGTTGAAGTATCGACGGTAGAACGTTGTATAGGTTGTCTATAATATCTATCATCTAACCATATAAAATATAAACCTGTCATCTTCACAAGGAGGAATAATATGATATATGAAATATATAACTCAATCATAATTTCTAGAGGAAGATAAGCACGATAATTGGATAGAAGAAAAATGAAGATAAAGTCTGAAATAATAGCAAGAGTCATAACACAAATAAGTCTAGAAGTCTAAGACAATAGCATATTTTCCAAAATAATATAACAGACCAAGAGTATCAACCTGGAGACAAATCCAGCAAAACCTAGCTAATACTAAGTTACTACTGGAGGTGCATCCTCTATGAGCACCGGCTCCACAGGCAAGTCCTGATCAGTATCCTCATCTATCCCAGACCCATAGTAGGTCGTGCAACATGCCTCTAAGTCCTCTGAAAAATAATATCCATTCAGGATTAGAGCGAAGTACAGACACTAACAGCAGTTTCATTAAATTGACAAGTGCTATAATAAATAGGTTATAATGAAGTACATGATATATATCAAAACTTAACAGTAAGAAGTACAATATAAACTGGTAATTATATCATGGTATATGAACATGTAGTAAAACTAGAATATGATGTATCACAGATAATCTGAGTATAATATGTAATATAAACGGTACCTTGAGATATTAGAGTGTTATGTGATCGGCTTGGGATCAAGATCAGGCTATTCTAGTTGACCGACTATGCACAAGTACAAGTACAGATAAAACTAGAAATTAAGCCGGCTATACATGAAAAGCTATACACAAGTACAAGTAAGGTCATGCTACACCCTTCGTGTGGCGAGGGTGAGCTATGTACAAGCAAGTAAACCAGTAGAGGTGTGACCACATAAGATCTAATAACTCTCCAATCTCCTGAATAGTATAATGGATCCAACCATATCGCGTTACGGGATTCAAAAGCAGGGGCCAGTCTACTCCTAAATCGGTGTCTATACAAGTACAAGAATAATAACAAGAAAGTACCAGTATACAAAGATAAACCGAGAATAACATCTCATGACGGGATCCAGTGTATACTAGTCTGTGTATTCTCGTGTCAGAAATCAAGTAAAATACTAAAACTGAATATATAGAAAGTATCAAAATAATGAAAACTATCAGATAATGTACTCGCCTGCAGTCTTGAGCAGTATATATGAATCGATGCATAAAGTAGAGTCAAAAAGACCTATATATGAGATATGTATGTTAATTGGTGTTTAAGTGTGTTAAACATGGATATCTAGTATGTGATATGCAGTCTAAGTTAATACTTGGTCAATCTAGGCTTCCGGGGTCAAACTAGGTCAATTTGACTTAAAGGTTGACTTTTAAGTCAAACTGGTCAACTTTGGTCAAATCGAGTCAATCTAGGTTAAGTTAACCTATTTAAATATATAGGCAATACCTAGTTCCCATTACCTACCTATCTATCTATATATTACCTACATATTATATATTACCTACATATGGTAACCCTTACTCTAACATTACCCTATTTAACTTGTAGGTAAACCCTATATGTTATATTATCCTAGTTATAGGTGATACCCTATAACCTTCACTTGTAATTACCCATTACCTACCCTACTCATTACCTATTCCTATAGGTAGGTAAACCTATAACATATCCTTGAAATTACCTTACCCTAACTCGTAGGTAACCTACACTAGGTAATTACCCATTACCTATAGGGGCATTAGTAAACCCCTATTCTCAGTTTTTTTCCCTGACCATTTACCTCATGTAGGTAATCACCTATTTACCTACTGCCTATTATACATTACCCTTATATGTACACATTACCTACCTATACATAAGTATTTATCTTATCCTAATGTGTAGGTAAGTCATATTTACCTATTCTTATGCATTATCTACCTATATAGGTATTTCCTACATCATATTATCTAACCCATGTACAACATATATAACCTATATGTCCAGTGCATTGTCCATACTGCAGGACAAGGCTTGTAGGCTATAGTGTAATATTGCCACCTGGGCATAACCCTTAATCCTGTGTGCAGGACTGTGCACAGGTCCACTCCAACAGGCAAACAGGACCATGTGCACACTGTACACTGAAGTAGCCAATTGGCGCTGCTAAGGGGCCAAACCCCTTTCCCTTGTACTACCTGGCCAAGCTGCCAAGGCCAAGGTTAAGGCAGGCCTAACCCTGCTTACTGAAGCTGTAAAATAGGGTGGTTAAAATCCCTGTACTGTCTAGGCCATACTGCTCCTGCAGTGACCATTGGCCATGTTGCCCAAACCCCCTAACATGTGCATCTTGTATTGACCAACCCCTACCCCGTACAGGCTGTATAGAGCCTGCAAGGGCTTGTACTGCCCTGAGCAAGGCCAAGACAAGCCTGCAGCCACCAAGGGCCAAGGTCCTGTACTCGAACTCCCCATTCTTCTTCTCACTGTCACACTATGACAGTACCTCTCATGCCCTGCGCACCTTACCAACACTCAACAATGCACCTTCTTATTCATACCAAAACACTTGTCACAAATGAAATCACTGTCAATGACAGTGTCACCCCATCTCATATGTTTACAGGCCTTACCTGGAAACACACTCTATCAGTTGACACTATGACACACACACTTACAGACACATGTTCACTCTCACATGAGCCACACAACACACAAGTGGCCTATAGGCACACTTGACACTCACAACCTTTACTTAGCCACTCACCTCACACACTCTCATAGGACACACATGTACTCCTGTCACTACCATATTCTAGAATAAGAGTAATTTGGTAATTTGTAAAGTTTTGATTATTTTTAGTATCTTTTATTAATGTATTGTGTTAGTGTCATTAATTGGTGAAACCTTACAACTACGTTGATTATATGTTAGTCATGATCATAAAAACTTAGCTAGAGAGATTAGACAACTTTAGTTAGACTCTAATCTAGCTCAAATATCATTTAGAATCTATTAATTTACTTAAAACCTTAAGCTAGAACGGGCCATTCTTTAAGGGGCTTTACATGATATATAGGAAGGCCTTTATACTTGAACCAAAACAACCTACATGTGGCCGGCCACTAGGAAGCCTCCCCCTTGCGGAGCCTCCCCCTTGCTATTAATAGCAACCTTCCTTCATACTTTCCCCTTTCATTACAAACCCAAACCCTAAATTGTGTTCTTCTACAAATTGCTTCCATCACCTAAATTGAGTCCAAATTATCTCAAACCAATTGTAAACTCTTTCCCTTGAAGAGAGAAAGCCTCTATTGCCTAGCTTGGGAGCATTTGGAGCAATTTGTCCATTAGATTTTGGTAGAGATCTCGATCTAGAAATTTTTCATTAGGATTTTAACTCCCAATTGGTAAGAATCCTCTAATTTTCCATTCATTAATGTAGATGCATTTATTCAGGGTCCCTATTACATTAGGAATGATTTAGATCAATTTTGGATCCATTTGGGGTACGTATCACGAGAGTATCGGATACGCACACTAAGTGTTCGATGAAATAACTCTTAGGGCTTGTAATGTTTAAGTTTCAATTTTAATTAGGTTTTATGATAGTTAAATAATCTATTGGCAATAGTGGGTGTTGTCTTGGAATTTTGGATTGAATTGGTGGAGTATATTTGGATTGGGGGCTTGGTATTTGAATGTTCTGTTCACTGTCTCATGATATGTCCATTTATGGACAGTTGAGCCATTAAATTGGTTACTTGTTTTGGTATCAGTTGAAATGATGTGTCGACCCTTTATTAGATGTTCTGTCCAATTGAATATCTGTTCATTCAAATTAATCCATTTATATTGTTCTGTCCCCTACATCAGTAAATGTCCTGCATTCCATTTGCCCACTGTCTGTATTCTTACTTCACTGTATTTAGTGTCCTGCATTACCTTCATATTCAGTCAAATGCCCTGTCCACATACCATGCTCAGATCTGGATAATTACCAAGTCGAGCCCATTAGGTTCATACCTTGGATTAGTCACTACATCCCTCTTGCTGACCACAGCTATTAGATGTTCAGATTTGAACATCATATTGTTCTGCTTGCAGTGGTTCCTGCTCTTCCTATTTAGTCCATATTTCTTATTGTTCTGCCCATCTTTCATTATTCAAACCCATATCCCTTAGTATCAACCACTGCATCCTATTATTCATATCCTCATATAATTAGTTGGTTCAATCACTCACTAATTTTAGTCTCTTATATGTTTGTCCTGTATATAGGATATCACTACTAAAATATGCTCATTTGGCGACATAAATTTAGCGACTTTCGATTAACGTCGCTAAATTGTGTACATTAGCGACGTTTTAGTGAAGCGCCGCTAATCGTCGCTACTAGCGACGAAATAAGCAATGAAATAACGACGTATATTAATTACATGAGCTAGTCGTCGCGAAACGTCGCTATGACGTCGCTAATAGCGACTAATTTAGCGACTGTCATTTGAACGTCGCTAAATTCTAATTATATCCCCCCCACCGATTCATTTCCCCTATTTTCCTCTCTCACTCTCTCTCCTCCTCCCTCCGGCGCTCTCACTCTCTCCGGCGGCGACTCTCACTCTCTCCGACGACTCTCCTCCCTCTTCGGTACGTGACTCTCTCCCTCCCTCCCTCTCTCTCTCTCTCTCCGTCTGTTTTGGTTGTTGGTGGGTTTGGGGGGTACGGGTGGCTCGGAGGGACGTGCAGGGGGGATACGGGTGGTTGGGGGTGAGTGGGGGTGGCTGGGGGGGTGGGGCAGAGGGAACGAGGGCGGCTGGGGGAGGGGAGCTAGGGTTAGGGTCCATTTCCTCCCATTTTACTCTCTCACACTCTCTCCTTCCCCCCTCCGGCGCTCTCACTCTCTCCGGCGACTCTCACTCTCTTCGGCGACTCTCCTCCCTCTCCGGTACGTGGTACTGTTCCCCTCCCTCTCTCTCTCTCTCTCCGGCTGTTTTGGTTGTTGGTGGTTGGGGGGGTGTACGTGGTTCGGGGGGAGGGGCAGGGGGATACGGGTGGTTCGAGGGTGAGTGGGGGGTGGCTGGGGGGGTGGGGCAGGGGGGACGAAGGCGGCTGGGGGAGGGGAGCAAGGGGGGTGGGGGCGGCTGGGGGAGGGGATCAGTGGGGGAGTGGAGGGTTAGGCTCCGGGTTAGGGGTGGTGTAGGGGGGCTTGGTCAGGGGCACCGATAGTACCAAAAAATCTGATAATTTAGTAATAATTATTTGTTTTTCGACACCGAAAAATGTGATACTCTGATTCGAACGCACCGATAGTGTCGATATTTGTAACAAGTAGTTTTGTTGGTTGGTTAATTGGTAACATGATGATCGGAACATATAGTCCCTGCAGCCATTCGATTGGCGAGACAAAAACTATGGTACGACATGGTGATCAGGACATAGTCCCTGCAGCCATTCGATTGGCGAGGCAGAAACTATGTAGCCATAGATAAAGTTGACTGCCCTCCGACCCTCATCCCTCGGCAATGATGATATGACAACCTATCACTATATCTTATATAGTAGTAGATGATGTCTTAGTATTACATTATGTGAGTTTATCTTGATTCTGTTACATTCTTCAGATACTAGATACGATAAGAACATATACGACATCATATGTACAGAACATAGATAATTTATACTAATGTATGCTAGAATAAATTTTGGGTTGTGTTCTGAGCCATCCGTTCAGCCATTCGACTGGCGAAACAGAAACTATGGTACGACATGGTGATAAGGACATAGTCCCTGCAGCCATTCGACTGACGAGGCAGAAACTATGTAGCCGTAGATAAAGTTGACTGTCCTTCGACCCTCATCCCTCGGCAATGATGATACGACAACCTATCACTATATCTTATATAGTAGTAGATGATGTTTTAGTATTACATTATGTGAGTTCATCTTGATTCTGTTACATTCTTCAGATACTAGATACTAGATTCGATAAGAACGTATACTACACCATATGTACAGAACATAGATGATTCACACTAATGTATGCTAGAATAAATTTTGGGTTGTGTTCTGAGCCATCCGTTCTCACACTTAAAACACATATGAATTAGAACTGTGTGTCAATCTTTGTTTTTGTATTTTCGGCGAACCCAGGGATTAGATTCTGTATTTTGTATTTTGGATTCTGTATTTTGGCTCCAGCTCCAGCTCCATTTGCATAAATCTACGATATGACATGGTGATCAGGACATAGTCCCTGCAGCCATTCGACTGGCGAGGCAGAAACTATGTAGCCGTAGATAAAGTTGACTGTCCTTCGACCCTCATCCCTCGGCAATGATGATACGACAACCTATCACTATATCTTATATAGTAGTAGATGATGTTTTAGTATTACATTATGTGAGTTCATCTTGATTCTGTTACATTCTTCAGATACTAGATACTAGATTCGATAAGAACGTATACTACACCATATGTACAGAACATAGATTATTCACACTAATGTATGCTAGAATGAATTTTGGGTTGTGTTCTGAGCCAACCGTTCTCACACTTGGAGAAAAATCAAATTTTCTGTATTTTATCTGACGCACAAATACCGCTCGAGTGAGCCAAAAGCATGCAGCCACTTCCCTCCCTCTATTCCCCCTCTCCCTCTCTCATGCTGTCAACGTCACAACTTTTCCAGTGTTGCTCCCTCTAATGATGATGAACGCAAAAATCAAAGACCCCCTCTCCTTTTTCACTCTTCATAGTTCTCACAACAGGAAGGATCAGTGTTTTCTAGTTCTCTTCCATCCATCCATTCCTCCGTTCTGATCAAGCCTCCACATATGATATCCAGCTCAAGTGTAGAGATGGGAGAGAAGAAGTGGGCAAGAAGAGGAGGGGGAAGCAGCACAGCCGGCGGCAAGACCTGGAGGAATTTTAGTAGGTTTTCTTCAACATCCGTAGGAGAACTATAAGGATATATCTTTTCACAACATGTCACCTTGTCAAAGACCCTTAATGTGAATATCATGTTACCACGGTGTCGAAAGACTAACATGTCATAAGTTTCTAAGCCGTGTACTTTGACATAATCCTCCCAACTCTTTCCTCCTATGTAGTAATCTTGTACTTCATAAAGAAATGCAAGATTACTACATAGGAGGAAAGAGTTGGAAGGATTATGTCAAAACACACGGCTTAGAAAATTATGACATGTTAGTCTTCCGACACCGTGGTAACATGGTTGTCACATTAAGGGTCTTTGACACGGTGACATGTTGTGAAAAAATATATCCTTATAGTTCTCCTACGGATGTTGAAAAAAGTCTCTGTACTTCCTCCAGGTCATGCCGCTGGCTGTGCTGCTTCCCCCTCCTCTTCCTACCCACTTCTTCTCCCCTGCCTCTACACTTGAGCTGGATATCATATGTGGAGGCTTGATCAAAACGGAGGAATGGATGGATGAAAGAGAACTAGAAAACACTGATCCTTTCTGTTGAGGATACTGAGTTTGTACGTATTTGCGAATATTGATTTAGTTTGTTGAGAATATTATATATTGACATTGTTCGTTATGGATAGTATTTTTTTAATATTTTTTGTATCTTCTGGAATGTATTGTGCGTGCCGGTGTTGAGTGTTCCACCGAGGGGTTCGGCGAACCCAGGGATTGGATTTTGTATTTTGTATTTTGTATTCTGTATTTTGGCTCAGGCTCCAGCTCAATTTGCATTAATCTACGGTACGACATGGTGATTAGGACATAGTCCCTGCAGCCATTCGATTGGCGAGGCAGAAACTATGTAGCCGTAGATAAAGTTGACTGTCCTCCGACCCTCATCCCTCGGCAATGATGATACGACAACCTATCATTATATCTTATATAGTAGTAGATGATGTCTTAGTATTACATTATGTGAGTTCATCTTGATTCTGTTACATTCTTCAGATACTAGATACGATAAGAACATATACTACACCTTATGTACAGAACATAATGATCCACACTAATGTATGCTAGAATAAATTTTGGGTTGTGTTCTGAGCCATCCGTTCTCACACTTAAGTACTGTGAGAGCGCCGGAGAGAGTGGGAGCGCCGGAGGAGGGAGGAGAGAGAGTGAGAGAGTAAAATAGGGGAAAATAAATTGGTGGGGGAATATAATTAGAATTTAGCGACGTTCATACTAACGTCGCTAAATTAGTCGCTATTAGCGACGTCATAGCGACGTTTTGCGACATATAGTGCCGATATTTGTAACAAGTAGTTTTGTTGGTTGGTTAATTGGTAACATGGTGATCGAGATATATAGTCCCTGCAGCCATTCGACTGGCGAGGCAGAATCTATGGTACGACATGGTGATCAGGACATAGTCCCTGCAGCCATTCGATTGGCGAGGCAGAAACTATGTAGCCGTAGATAAAGTTGACCGTCTTCCGACCCTCATCCCTCGGCAATGATGATACGACAACCTATCACTATATCTTATATAGTAGTAGATGATATTTTAGTATTATATTATGTGAGTTCATCTTGATTCTGTTACATTCTTCAGATACTAGATACTAGATTCGATAAGAACGTATACTACACCATATGTACAGAACATAGATGATTCACACTAATGTATGCTAGAATGAATTTTGGGTTGTGTTCTGAGCCATCCGTTCTCACACTTAGAACACATATAAATTAGAACTGTGTGTCAATCTTTATTTTTGTATTTTCGGCGAACCCAAGGATTAGATTCTATATTTTGTATTTTGACTTTGTACGTATTTGGAAATATTCAGTTTTTTCGTTGTGGATACTGAGTTTGTATGTATTTGCGGATATTGATTTGGTTTGTTGAGGATATTATATATTGATATTGTTCGTTACGGATAGTATTTTTTCTTTATATTTTTTGTACATTCTGGAATGTATTGTGCGTGCCGGTGTTGAGTGTTCCACTGAGGGGGTCGGCGAACCCAGGGATTGGATTCTGTATTTTGTATTTCGTATTCTGTATTTTGGCTCAGGCTCCAGCTCCAGCACCATTTGCATTCTGGAACCTTTTTTTTATATTTTTTTTAACTTAGCGACGTTTTTAGCGACGTTAACATTAGTCGCTAAATATTAGCGACGATAATAAATGTCGCTAAACGCGTTGCTAAATGCTGACGTGGCAACACGTGGCACCATAATCTGATTATTGTGCCACGTGTTGCTACGTCAGCATTTAGCGACGTTAACATTAGTCGCTAAATATTAGCGATGTTAATAAATGTCGTTAAACGCGTCATTAAGCGCTGACGTGGCAACACATGGTACCATAATCTGATGTCAGCTCGTCGTCGCCAAAACGTCGCAACAGTGTCACCAAACGGCGACAACACAATAACGTCACCGTTTACGTCGCTAATTACCGTCAACCAATAAACGTCGCAAATAACGTCGTTAATTACCGACGTTAATAACGTCGCCAAATAACGTCGCCCTAGCGACGTTTTGCGACATTTTCTCGTTTAGCGACACATTTTTTTTTCCTTCGTTCCCGAAACGTCGCCCTAAACGTCGCTAAATTGATTTAGCGACGTTTTCACCGAGGTTAGCGACGTTTTTAATCGTCGCTAATCTGACAAATTTTTGTAGTGTATTAATTGTTGTCCATTTAATGCTCAGAAATCCTGCATCCATTGTTCACTGCATTTGTATTACTCAACCTTGCTTCTGTACAGATATGGAAGTATATCCACCTACTGCTTGTATTATGTATGCAGTCCACACTTTTGATCTGTCCAGTTAATGTGTACTGCCAGTTGAGCCCATTGGTTCAGACCATGGGTTACTGTTCTGCACATCCAACTGTTCAGTTGAGCCCTAAGATATGTATCAATTATCTTGACTGTCCATTCTACCTTGCCCTTGTTCAATTCTACCTCTTAGTATCAGACCCCATCTCCCATATGGTTTGTCCTGCATGTGGATTTAATAGTCCCTTCACTTTTTAAATATCAGCTATTTAGGATACCTTTCAGCCTTGTCCTGCATATTTATATCAAATCATGGTTAATTCATATATCATTTTAATGATAGGTTGTACCAGTCTTTGTGTATAGCTATCCTTGGTTCAGATGGATAGATGATTCAGTCTATTATCTTTGAAGTATCAATCTTGTTTAACTTGCAGCAGTAAATAGGAAACCTCCTGTACAGTCCATGCTAACTTGTGTCATACTACTGTACATGGAACAAGGGTGGGGGGTGTGTCAATAAGGGTATCTATCTATTGGTTCAGTCCTTGAGATAGTGTGGGGGCCATATGGCAGATTGGTTGGATGGTAGGAGGAATTTGTTGTATCTCATTTGGGTTCAGTTTTAGTATTTCATACCACCTTTTTCCTGTCCCATTTCATATAGTGCATCAATATCTCGAGAGAAGGAAGTTGGCCCCCACTACCTGTGCACATGTGTGCACAGGTCTTTAGTAACTGATACTACTGATCTAGGTAGCAGCAGCTATAGGAAGGAATGGCTCGAGCCATTGAGTATCATTGAACAGTGAGGTACGAGTGATGAGTGTCATGGAGGTATACATATAGATAAGAGTTGGTGTCAGTGATGGAACTGGGGATTCCCAGGACCTTTCCTTTGGTGTGCGTATTGATCGATAGAAAGTTAAACAGATCTAATACGTGTTCTAACCCTTCACAGGCGGAAACTAGGGTTCATGAATTATACCTGCGACGGAAAGGAGACAAGTAATTCCTGGCAATCTCGAGCGGACGACCCCAAGATCTTCTGCACGTATTCCTTCCTCGAGTTGGACGTCGTGTGGGCGACGATCTACTAACCTTTTTTTCTCCTTGGCAGTCCTCTCTTTCTCTCCTTACGTGAATCACAAATTTAGAGAAAGTTTCAGATTTCTGATCGATAATATGGCGGCCAGAGAATAGAGGATATATATAGGCTACGACAGGGACCATGAGGAGAAATTAGGGTTAGGCCTCCTAACGGATCTGGATATCCCGTGTTCAGTCCGAACACACAATCCAGGCCCATTAACAATAGCTCGGTCTACTAATGAGCTATTGTTGCACTACCTCCCTAATCCTAAATTATGTTTGTGGGCTCCTTTTATTATATGCTCGTTTGGCTCCCCATGTTAAGATATCGTATGTCCGTCGATCAAATTAAGTTACTGACAACTATATTGATTCGACATCTTTTATCCTTAAGTAGTACCACTCAACTTTATTTGTCATGTCGGATATAATCCACCTATAGGGTTTACATGACAATCCTTATGAGCTCCTTAAGGGGACATCATCAACCCGATGTATCGGGACATGGATTCCATTTATAATCAACAACTCATCATACATACAATGTTATTACCCAATTCATAGAGGTTGTTGATCCATAATGAATCTCACTCTTTTATGAGTCAAAGTAATGCACACTGTATATACATGTCCGTTATTATATCCGGGTTAAGAGCACAAGCATCCATAATAACAGAGGTGTTTGTTCTCTTATGTAGTCAGTACAAAGAGAACAACCTCAAGTGGTCCTGTTCAATACACACAAAGTGTACTAGTGTAAACCTATAGTCAAGATAGACTAATACCAGATTACAATACAACCTTTCCAATAGATTGCCCAAGTCCATCTAGGTTGTGAACTATTTATATACTCCATAGGAAACTGATAATATGATATTCTGTGTGACACCACACACCATATTATCTACAATATAGAATATCAGACATTTGCATTAACACTTGCAACAAATACAATATGCAAACATTTGCCCATATGATTCTCATTCAAAATTTAAGGAAATAAGGTTACTAAAAAAGTGATGCTTTTAGTATATAATCCTAACAATCTCCTACTTATACTCAAAGCATTGCTTTTCAGTATACTGTTACAAATCTCTCACTTATACTTAAAGCCATGCTGCTATACATCTGACTTCCATTCCCTCAACATGACTAGCAAAAGCCTTAGCTGGTAAGCTCTTTGTAAAGGGATCAGCTAGGTTGTCGGCTGATGCTATCTTGATCACAGCCACTTTTCCTTTCTTTAGGAAATCTCGTATCAGGTGGTACTTGCGCTCAATGTGTTTGCCAGTCTTATGGGCTCGTGGTTCCTTCGAGTTTGCAACTGCACCACTATTATCATAATAAAGTGTAATAGACTTAGGCAAACTAGGTACCACATCCAAGTCCAACAGAAAGTTTTTGAGCCAAACCGCTTCTTTGGCTGCCTCAGAGGCTGCCACATACTCGGCTTCCATGGTGGAATCAGCAATACATTTTTGCTTGATATTCCTCCACACAATGGCTCCATCTTCCAAAGTAAACACATAACCTGAGGTAGATTTTCTGGAATCCCTATCTGACTGAAAATCTGAGTCTGTATACCCCAAAGGAACTAAACTATCTACCTGGTAAACTAGCATATACTCTTTAGTCCTTTTCAGGTACTTAAAAATATGCTTTACGGCAGTCCAGTGCTCTTGTCCTGGGTTAACTGATATCTGCTGACCATGTCTACATCAAAGCAGATGTCTGGTCTCGTACATAGCATTGCATACATTAAGCTTCCTACTGCTGAAGCATAAGGAACTGCCTTCATGTTCTCTATCTCTTTAGGTGTCCTCGGACACTGCTCCTTTGATAGAGCAATTCCATGTCTAAAATGTAAGAAACCTTTCTTAGAATTTTGCATACTAAAACAAGTTAGTACAGTATCGATATAGGAAGCTTGGGATAAGCCCAACATCCTTTTCTTGCGATCTCGTAGAACTTTGATCCCAAGGATGTGACCTACTTCTTCCAAGTCCTTCATATCAAACTATTTGGATAACCATACCCTTACATCAGATAACACCTTCACATTGTTTCCAATGAGCAAGATGTCATCCACATAAAGTACTAGGAACACCACCACGTTTTCGTCACACTTTCTGTATACACATGATTCATCCTGACATTGATCAAATTCATAGGATTTTATCACCTGATCAAAACATATGTTCCAAGATCTGGAAGCTTGCTTAAGTCCATAAATGGACTGCTTGAGCTTACAAACAAGATGCTCCTGGCCCTTTTCAATGAACCCGTCTGGTTGTTTCATATAGATGTCTTCCTCAAGACTTCCATTAAGGAAAGCTGTCTTGACATCCATTTGCCAAATCTCATAATCGAGATGAGCTACAATAGATAAAAGAATCCAGATAGACTTAAGCATGGTTACAGGAGAAAAGGTTTCCTCATAATCGATACCCTCTCTTTGAGTAAAACCTTTTGCTACAAGCCGAGCTATAAAGGTTTTAACCTTACCGTCTGATCCTCTTTTTCTCTTATAGACCCACTTGCATCCAATGGCTTTTACACCAACGGATGGTTCTACAAGCTCCAGACCTGATTAGAATCCATAGATTCTATTTCAGATATCATTGCTTTTTGCCAAGACTCTGCGTCTTTATCTTGGAGTGCTTCATTGTAGGTACAGGGATCATAATCTTGTTCCTCAGGGACGAAGTCTGACGACTCTCCCAAGAACATATATCTATCAGGTTGTATCATAACCCTCCCAATACGACGAGGCACTATCGGTTGTGGTGTAACATTTGTGACACGTTGTGCAATTATTTGTGGTTCATCCTCTTGTACTGTTGGTACTAAAGTACTTGGTGTCTGTCACGACCCGCTACCCAAATTGTTGGACCAGGCCGAGTCATGCCCAGCCTACGTTGAGATAAAACGTAGTAAGCTGTTCTAAAGACAACAGGATAAGACTAAATGTGCTAACAGTTCTATAAGTGAAGAAGAATCATAAATGCTCCAAACACAAAAGTCATCGTATATAGTAAAATGTCCAAGTACAAGTGAACTGAAAAGTAAAACTGGATACATGTCCAGTTACAAAAAGATATAGTCTAATACATGTCTACTCTCAAAGTCTAAGTAAACAAAAGACAACTAGGCGAGATTTCCCGCAGGAACATCCTCGTAAAGCAGAGCCGGGTCCTCGGCAGTAACCCCATAATATGTGTCGCAGAGTAACTCCTCCTCAGTAAGGACACCTACAACGTTATCCTGTCAGGACGGAAGCAAGTACTGAATCTAGCAAACTAGCATATGAAACATGGAAATGAACATAAGAGGAATAACTGGAAACATGGCATCACACAATCTATCATGGCAAGGATACATATGTCATAGAGACAGATATATATGTAATGTTTAAAACTGTAGCAGGTACATGATCGGTCAATAGATGTACAAAGTGCTGGGGCACATATAAATGAAATGTACATACATACAAGTGTAAAGGTGGTAGATATACATATGCACAAATACAGCTTTGAGATAAAGGCCTACGGCGCAGTAACATATAAAATAAAACTTTGCTCGGTACTGTAGAGGGGGTATGATCATGTACACTACTATCAGTTTCCCCATAACCCGTATTCTATCATGTGAGAGATACATAAAGACAGTTCTAAGCATGGTAGTAACTGGAAGTACAACATGTAGAGATTCTAACTTGCTACCCCAAGGATCAGCATTTAATATGGTGGGGTTTGCAGTTCATTTATGTGACAATATGTAAAGTTCGTAGAAAGTACTTGCCTCTAGCAAAGCAAAATAAAACGAGCTGCGATAACAGTGCTATGGATGTCCGGTAACTCGTCACTGTAGAAATAAATACAATAACTTAGTTTTTACACTAAGCTAAAACACTAGGACACTAATCGGTGAAACACGACTTGTGACTGGGCACCTAGCCAAAATGATGACTTTGGCATAGGAGACCAATGTGGGGTAACACACTACTTTACCCAATTTTCTAGGGTCTTTATACTAGTGAGGGGTGGAGTTCAACACGGCTAACACTCAAAATAACACAAAAAGCTACAAGTTGTAATTAATCAATAAATAAATCAAAAGACCATTGTGTCTTAACAATTTTAGAGATAGACAAAAAGCCTAGTTTTACTTAAAGTAAAGTATCAAAGTGATCCTTGTTAATCATAGAAATTTATTATAATTTTTCTGGAATTTATTAACCAGTACAAATATTTTATAAAAATCAGTTTTCCTAAGTATACAGAAAATAAGTTTTGGTTCCACAAGCCAAACTAGTGGCAAAACTGTAATTTAAATACTATAAAAATTATACTAAATTAGCTAAAGTAACATAGTATCTAAATACTATTTTTCCATAATTTTAACAATACTTTAAATATTTTTAGAAATCCAAAAACAGCATTGCACACAATTGAAATTAAATAATTAATTATCTGCGTATTTTGTCCATGTATATAATTTGAACCAAAGTTCAAATACAGGACCCAAGGCCATGAATCAAGTCCAATATGACTTGTACAGGTCTTGAATGTGTGAAAACATATTTGGGCCCAAATACCCATGCTAGGCTTGGACACCAAATGGTTGCAGCAATTTAAATACACTAAAAATATAATTTGGTAATAGTGCAAAATAAATATTATTATTTTAATATGGTAAAATTATACAAAATAATTATATACCTACACATGTAAAAAGTACATATATCTATGTATAAGGAAAATACTTAATTTATAAAGTATATATATATATATATATATATATATATATATATATATATATATATATATATATATATATTTTTTTTTATATATATATATATATATATATATATATATATATATATATATATATATATATATATATATATAAGAAAACACTTAATAATAAAGTGTATATATAATAATACACATATACATATATATATACACATGAAAATATATACATATATATATATATATATATATATATATATATATATATATATATAATTTACTAACTATAAAATATATATACATATATATAAAATACTGTCAAAATACAGTATATACATATATATATATATACTAATATATATATATATATATATATATATATATATACATATATATAAATATATATATATATATACATATATATAAATATATATATAAAACAGGAAAAGAAAAAGAAAAGAAACAGAAAAAGAAAAAGAAAGGAAGCAGAAAGAAGAGGGGGCTCGAACCAGAGCCTGCGCGGGGGGGAGGGGGGGGTGGTGTTTAGGTTAGGACGGGCTGGCCAGGGGGTCAGCCCATCAGTTATGTTAGGATTAGGGTTCTCGTTTATTTTATTTCGTTTAGTCTTATATTATATATAAAAAATAAAATATCGGTCCTGTGTCCAGACAGTTAAGGATACAGGTATCCACGTGTCCATGCTATGCACGACACGTACGAGCTCAGTCTCGTGTGTCCGAACACAGCACTAAGTTCGTCGTGTCCTGGCGAGTCTCGTGTGTGAAAATGAGACACGCACGATACGATTCGGGTCCCGTTACTCACGTGTCCGGCGATTGGAGGGGGGTTTAAGTGCCCTGGACGGCGGAGGAGACGTCGGCGAGGCGGCGCTCGGGTGGCGCTCGAGTCATCTCGTCGAGGCGACGGCGGTTGGGAGCTGTGAGGGTCGACGGTGAGGCTGGACGAGGCTCGCCGGAACTAGGGTTAGGGTTTAGGGTTTTCGTCGGGGACGAACGTCTACGGTGGTCGGGGGTGTTTGTGGTGGTCGTGGTGGGTTAGGGCTTGGTCTGGGGAGCAAGGAGGGGGGTTTTATAGGTCGGTCGAGGCGGTTGGCCAGCCGGGAAAGGCGGCGGGTTGTCGGGCCAGATGGCCGATCGGTCGTGTGGTGGGGAGGGAGTGGGTAGAGTTAGGGTTTAGCACTTAGGTCCTTAGGAAATTAGGATTTACGAATAGGTCCAAACAGTGTCTAATTGCAATTAATAATTTGCACATTACTATAATAACAATTTGATAAATTGCATTATGATATAAAAACAATTCTAATAATTACAAAGTGATATTAAAACATTCAAATAAATTACAAAATGATATTTTTAATATATAAAACTCATTTAAAATCATTTAAAAATTCTAGAAAAATTCCTAAAAATTCTAATAATTATTTTAAGGCTGTAAACGACATTAAAAATTAATTAACACTAAATAAAAATGAATTTTAAAAAACAGGGGCTTACAAGTCTTCCCTCCTTGAAAAATTTCGTCCTCGAAATTCATAAGGATTGAAGACCCGACAATATTCTAACATAGCAAGCAATGCAACAAAATGACTAAGGCTGCGATCGAAACTAACCTCTAAGGTATCAAGCGGGAACGGATGGTTCCCTCGCAGCGGTTGGATCGAACAAGTAAGAGTATCTCTCCCTCATGTCTGACTCCCTCTCCCAAGTAGATTCACCTGGGGAGTGACGGCTCCAAGCTGCTCGTACTAGGGGTATAACCTTGTTCCTCAGTCTCTTCTCTCTCCTGTCTAATATCTCTACTGGCTGCTCAGAAACTGTAAGGCTCGGTCCGACCTCCAACTCTGAGTGATCTAGCACATGACTGGGGTCTGGAACATATCTCCTCAGCTGAGATACGTGAAAGACGTCGTAAACTCCTGCTAGGTTGGATGGAAGTGCAACCCTGTAAGCTACCTCTCCGATCCTGCCAAGTACCTCGAACGGCCCGATGTATCTGGGGCTCAGCTTCCCTCCTCGTCCGAACCGGATCGTCCTTCTGGTAGGTGATATCTTCACTAGCACCATATCACCGTCTGCGAACTCCATCGGTCTGCGACTAGCATCAGCCCAGTGTTTCTGTCTATCCTGAGCTACTCTGAGCCTGTCTCTGATCATCCCGACTTTCTCTGCTGCATCCGTGATCATCTCTGGCCCAAGCATAACTCTGTCTCCAACATCATCCCAAAAGAGCGGTGTGCGGCATCGTCGTCCATAAAGCGCCTCGAAAGGAGACATACCAATACTGGCCTGGTAGCTGTTGTTGTATGAAAACTCTACCAAGTGTAGATGGCTCTCCCATGATCCTCCGAAGTCCAGCACGCAGGTCCTCAGCATATCCTCCAGTGCCTGTATCGTCCTCTCGGACTGCCCATCTGTCTGCGGGTGGTACGCCGTACTGAACTTGAGCCTACTGCCCAACTCCTCCTGCAAGCTCCTCCAGTAGTGGGAAGTGAATCTGCTGTCTCTGTCTGACACGATGCTCACCGGCACTCCGTGTAGGCGAACTATCTGCTGCATGTATAACTCTGCCAACTTTTCGGTGGAAAGCCCCACCTTGAAGGGTATGAAGTGCGCACACTTCGTCAGCCTGTCCACGATGACCCAGATGGCATCCTTCCCTCATCGTAATATATTTCCACTTCCACTCGGGAATGGGTAACGGCTGCAACAAACCAGCCGGCCTCTGGTGCTCCGCCTTGACCTGCTGGCAAACTAGGCATCTCGAGATAAAACGTGATATATCCCTCTTCATCCCGTGCCACCAAAGATGTTCCCGCAAGTCACGGTACATCTTGTTAGCACCAGGATGAATAGAATATCTCGATCGGTACGCCTCCTGCAAAACTGCCTCTACCAGTTCTTCCTTCGGCACGCACAATCGGCTGCCATGCCTCAGGGATCCATCCTCTGCTATCGTGAAGTCATCCAGCAATCCAGCTAACGCCTGCGGTCGAAGTCTGCGAAGGCTCTCATCTGTAGACTGTGCCTCCCGGATCTGCTCTATCAAACCTGACTGAATGTCAAGCGCCATCATCTGTATCACTGATCCTGGCCGAACTAGCTCGATACCTAGCTTCTCCAGATCCTCCCGCAAATGCCGATCTATCATCAGATACCATGCCATCGGATGCCTGCTCAGCGCATCCGCCACCACATTTGCCTTCTCGGGGTGATACTGTAAATCGATGTCGAAGTCCTTCATCAACTCCAACCATCGTCTTTGCCTCATGTTCAGCTCTTTCTGTGTGAACACATACTTCAAGCTTTTGTGGTCAGTAAAGATTTCCACACGCTCTCCGTATAAGTAATGTTTCCATAACTTGAGTGCAAATATCACCGCAGCTAACTCTAGGTCATGGGTAGGATAATTCCTCTCATGAGTCCGCAACTGCCTAGATGCATAAGCAATCACTTTTCTATGCTGCTGTAGGACACATCCTAGCCCTTTCCCAGAAGCATCGCTGTAAATGGTGAAACCTCCAGAACCTGAAGGTAAAGTCAGAACTGGAGCGGTCGTCAGCCTCCTCTTCAGCTCCTCAAATGCTGTCTGGCAGTCCTCTGACCAAATGTACTCTGCGTCCTTCCGCGTCAGCTTCGTCATGGGTTCAGCTATCCTAGCAAAGTCCTGGATGAACTTTCTATAATAGCCTGCTAAACCCAGAAAGCTCCTGATCTCTGAAACTGACGTCGGAGCCTTTCACGTCTCAACTGCAGCAATCTTCATGGGATCCACCGAGATTCCATCTCCAGTGACTACATGGCCGAGAAACTCCACTCGGTCTAAAAAGAACTCGCACTTCGACAATTTGGCAAATAATCTCTCCTGCCTCAGAATCTCCAAAACTATCCGCAAGTGCTCTGCATGCTCCTCTGGCGTCTTCGAGTATATCAGGATGTCGTCGATAAACACTACGACGAACTTATCCAGATACTGGTAAAATATCTTATTCATCAAATTCATAAAGACAACTGGAGTATTTGTGAGACCAAATGGCATCACCAGAAACTCGTACTGCCCGTACTTCGTGTTGAACGCCGTCTTCTGGATGTCTGCTGGCCTAACCTTCACCTGGTGGTACCCGGATCTCAAGTCTATCCTGGAAAACACCTTCGCCCCGCTCAACTATCGAACAAATCATCTATCCTGGGCAGAGGATATTTGTTCTTATTGGTGATGGCATTCAAGGCCCGGTATTCAATACATAACCGGACTGTACCATCCTTCTTAGGCACAAAGAGCACTGGTGCTCCCCATGGAGAAGCACTGGATCGAATGAAACCCTTTTTCAACAGGTCATCAATCTGCTCTTTCATCTCTACTGCCTCCTTGGGATTCACTCTATAGCAAGCCCGGGATACTGGTGATGAACCCGACACTAAATCTATAGTGAACTCCACATCTCTGTCAGGCGGAAGTCCTGGAAGATCCTCTGGGAATACATCCATAAACTCCCTAATGATAGGGTGTGGCGGTGCTGCATCCCCGACTGTCGCACAACAGTTCGGCTCTAGGCTGATCTCCGGTCCTGTCCTCCTGACACTAAATGGTGCAGTGCCTGGGGGACAGAACAAAATACTACCCTCATGACAATCTATAGATGCATGGGCATAGCTAAGCCAGTCCATCCCCAATATGATATCATAACCGGGGAGTGGCATCACAAAGAATCACCCCTTAAACTCTCTCCCGGCTATCATAATAGAGCATCTATAGCTAGCTCTAATAGGTACTGGTCCTCCTCCCGTCATTACTCTACTAATCTCCGCAGTAGGTGTAGATACTAAGTGATGTTCATGCATAAACTCTAATGATAGAAAGCTATGAGATGCACCAGAATCAAATAAGCATAGAGCTAGAAAAGTATGCAAATAAACATGACCTGTGATGACGTCAGCTAAATAATCCGGCTCCGAAACCTGCTCCGACTCCGGCTCGAGGGCTAGGCTATAGACCTTCCCCTGAGGTCCCTTCTGCTGCTGCAGATGCTGCCCAAACCTCTGCTGCTGAGTCGAAAGCGATCCTCTAGGCTTCGCTGCTGGGCAGTTCCGAAGCTGATGGGTGGCAGACCCACAAGCCAAACACTGACCCAACCTCTTCCTGCAGACGGCAAAGTCATGACCTGGTCTTCCACAGAAAGAACATATAGCTCCCTTCTGCTGCTGCTGCCGGGGTTCCGGGGCTCTAACTAGCGGGGTCTGATGATGTGGTGTAGGGGGACGGTAAGTCTGCTGGGGTGGCATCGGTGCTCTCTGCTGGAAAGCCTGACGCTTGGACGGTCCCTCATGATGTACAGAAGCTGGCCTCTTGCATGACAGAAGACGCTCCTCGATGCTCCAGGCCAACTCTAGGCTCTGGTAGTAGTCAGTCGTACCGTTCGCCACTATAAGAATGCTAATGTCTGGAACTAGACCATGGCAAAACCTACGGGTCATCTCCTCTGGATCAGCAACCAGACTAGGAGCAAAACGGCTCAGGCGACTAAACTCTGCCGCATAGTCATCAACAGAACGGTTCCCCTGCTGGATGTTCTGGAATCGTAGCCCCATGGCTACTCTAGCAGTGGTCGAGAAGAATTTCTTCTTGAACTGGGTCTTGAACTGATCCTAAGTGGCTTTCCCTCTCGCAAACAACGGCTCATTCCGGAACCAGACTCCTGCTAAGTCTATCAGCAGAAATCTCGCTACCTCGACCTGGAGGTCATCCGACATCCTAACTCCCAGAAGCTTCCTCTCTACCGAATCTAGCCAGTCATCTGCTACTACTATGCCCTCAGTCCCCGAGAACTCCTTGGGATTCAGACCCATGAAGTCCTTGATCGTCCCCGCTCTCTGCCGTGGCTCTACATGTGGTGGGACCACGGGACGTCCCTCAGAACGTTCCATGCTCTAGTGGAGTAGGGTAGTCTGCTCCTGATGGGTTGTTAGGAACCCCTGAATCAGTGTGAGCAGTTGGTTCCCGTCGAGTGTGACGGAAGCGTGGGTAGGTATAGTGATAGGGGGTGGTGGAGGTATCGGGTCCTGCTGGGCATGTGATATGGAAGGTGGTTGTGGTATCTGGGTTTGTGGATCTGTGGAGTGGGGGAATGTGGTAGGTGGAGGTGTATCAGTCAACTGGTCAGCTAACTGGATATGGAGGGCCCCATTCTCGGGGGTAACATACTGGGATGAACGAGTAAGCACCATCTAAAAAAGTAAAATGGACTTATAAGGGTTTGTTTAAAGTAAGCAATCATATGCAAGGAAATCTAATTATAATAGCAAACATGTGATGTATTTTCTATGTTGCAATGCTAGCATTCCTCTAGGTGTTCTAAGCGTCTTTCCTAATGTTGTCTAATTACATTAAGTTCCTAATTGCAGGCATGCTTGGTACAATAACGTAACCAAACAGTTTAGTCAGGACCTGCATGGGCCACCACTAAAAATATGTCACGACCCGCTACCCAAATTGTTGGGCCAGGTCGAGTCATGCCCAGCCTACGTTGAGATAAAATGTAGTAAGCTGTTCTAAAGACAACAGGATAAGACTAAATGTGCTAACAGTTCTATAAGTGAAGAAGAATCATAAATGCTCCAAACACCAAAGTCGTCGTATATAGTAAAATGTCCAAGTACAAGTGAACTGAAAAGTAAAATTGGATACATGTCCAGTTACAAAAAGATATAGTCTAATACATGTCTACTCTCAAAGTCTAAGTAAACAAAAGACAACTAGGCGAGGTTCTCCGCAGGAACATCCTCGTAAAGCAGAGCCGGGTCCTCGGCAGTAACCCCATAATATGTGTCGTAGAGTAACTCCTCCTCAGTAAGGACACCTACAACGTTATCCTGTCAGGACGGGAGCAAGTACTGAATCTAGCAAACTAGCATATGAAACATGGAAATGAACATAAGAGGAATAACTGAAAACATGGCATCACACAATCTATCATGGCAAGGACACATATGTCATAGAGACAGATGTATATGTAATATTTAAAACTGTAGCAGGTACGTGATCGGTCAATAGATGTACAAAGTGCTGGGGCACATGTAAATAAAATATACATACGTACAAGTGTAAAGGTGGTAGATGTACATATGCACAAATACAGCTTTGAGATAAAGGCCTACGGCGCAGTAACATATAAAATGAAACTTTGCTCGGTACTGTAGAGGGGGTATGATCACGTACACTACTATCAGTTTCCTCATAACCCGTATTCTATCATGTGAGAGATACATAAAGACAGTTCTAAGCATGGTAGTAACTGGAAGTACAACATGTAGAGATTCTAACTTGCTACCCCAAGGATCAGCATTTAACATGGTGGGGTTTGCAGTTCATTTATGTGATAATATGTAAAGTTCATAGAAAGTACTTACCTCTAGCAAAGCAAAACAAAACAAGCTGCGATAACAGTGCTATGGATGTCCGGTAACTCGTCACTGTAGAAATAAATACAATAACTTAGTTTTTACACTAAGCTAAAACACTAGGACACTAATTGGTGAAACACGACTTGCGACTGGGCACCTAGCCAAAATGATGACTTTGGCATAGGAGACCAATGTGGGGTAACACACTACTTTACCCAACTTTCTAGGGTCTTTATACTAGTGAGGGGTGGTGTTCAACACGGCTAACACTCAAAATAACACAAAAAGCTACAAGTCGTAATTAATCAATAAATAAATCAAAAGACCATTGTGTCTTAACAATTTTAAAGATAGACAAAAAGCCTAGTTTTACTTAAAGTAAAGTATCAAAGTGATCCTTGTTAATCATAGAAATTTATTATAATTTTTCTGGAATTTATTAACCAGTACAAATATTTTATAAAAATCAGTTTTCCTAAGTATACAGAAAATGAGTTTTGGTTCCACAAGCCAAACTAGTGGCAAAACTATAATTTAAATACTACAAAAATTATACTAAATTAGCTAAAGTAACATAGTATCTAAATACTATTTTTCCATAATTTTAACAATACTTTAAATATTTTTAGAAATCCAAAAACAGCATTGCACACAATTGAAATTAAATAATTAATTATCTGCGTATTTTGTCCATGTATATAATTTGAACCAAAGTTCAAATACAGGACCCAAGGCCATGAATTAAGTCCAATATGACTTGTAGAGGTCTTGAATGTGTGAAAACACATTTGGGCCCAAATATCCATGCTAGGCTTGGACACCAAATGGTTGCAGCAATTTAAATACACTAAAAATACAATTTGGTAATAGTGCAAAATAAATATTATTATTTTAATATGGTAAAATTATACAAAATAATTATATACCTACACATGTAAAAAGTACATATATCTATGTATAAGGAAAATACTTAATTTATAAAGTATATATATATATATATATATATATATATATATTTATATATATATATATATATATATATATATATATATATATATATATATATATATATATATATATATATAAGAAAACACTTAATAATAAAGTGTGTATATATATATATATATATATATATATATATATATATATATATATATATATATATATATATATATATATATATATATATTTTTTTTTTTTTTATACACATGAAAAAATATATATATACGTACACATGAAATATATATATATATATATATATATATATATATATATATATATATATATATATATATATATATATATATATATATATATAATATATATATATATATATATATATATATATATATATATATATATATATATATATTTTTTTTTTTTTTTTATACACATGAAAATATATACATATATATATATATATATATATAATTTACTAACTATAAAATATATATACATATATATAAAATACTGTCAAAATACAGTATATACATATATATATATATATACTAATATATATATATATATATATATATATATATATATATATATATATATATATATATATATATATATATATATATATATATATATATATATATATATATAAAACAGGAAAAGAAAAAAAAGAAACAGAAAAAGAAAAAGAAAGGAAACAGAAAGAAGAGGGGGCTCGAACCAGAGCCTACGCGGGGGGAGGGGGGGTTAGGTTAGGACGAGCTGGCCAGGGGGTCAGCCCATCAGTTATGTTAGGGTTAGGGTTCTCGTTTATTTTATTTCATTTAGTCTTATATTATATATAAAAAAATAAAATATCGGTCCTGTGTCCAGACAGTTAAGGACACAGGTATCCACGTGTCCATGCTATGCACGACACGTACGAGCTCAGTCTCGTGTGTCCGAGCACAGCACTAAGTTCGTCGTGTCCTGGAGAGTCTCGTGTGTGAAAACGAGACACGCACGACACGATTCGGGTCCCGTTACTCACGTGTCCGGCGATTGGAGGGGGGTTTAAGTGCCCTGGACGGCGGAGGACATATCGGCGAGGCGGTGCTCGGGTGGCGCTCGAGTCGTCTTGTCGAGGTGAACTCTTTGACGACGGTTGGAAGCTGTGAGGGTCGACGGTGAGGCTGGGCGAGGCTCGCCGGAACTAGGGTTAGGGTTTAGGGTTTTCGTCGGGGACGAACGTCTACGGTGGTCGGGGGTGTTTGTGGTGGTCGTGGTGGGTTAGGGCTTGGTCTGGGGAGCAAGGAGGGGGGTTTTATAGGTCGGTCGAGGCGGTTGGTCGGCCGAGAAAGGCGGCGGGTCGTCGGGCCAGATGGCCGATCGGTCGTGGGGGGGGGGGGGGGGAGTGGGTAGAGTTAGGGTTTAGCACTTAGGTCCTTAGGAAATTATAATTTACGAATAGGTCCAAACAGTGTCTAATTGCAATTAATAATTTGCACATTACTATAATAACAATTTGATAAATTGCATTATGATATAAAAACAATTCTAATAATTACAAAGTGATATTAAAACATTCAAATAAATTGCAAAATGATATTTTTAATATATAAAACTCATTTAAACTCATTTAAAAATTCTAGAAAAATTCCTAAAAATCCTAATAATTATTTTAAGGCTGTAAATGACATTAAAAATTAATTAACACTAAATAAAAATGAATTTTGAAAAAAGGGGCTTACAGTGTCTCACGTTTCAGTTCTTCTAGAACAACTCTACTTGTGGGTTTATGGTTCATCACATAGTCTTCCTCTAAGAATCGGGCATTGGTGCTAACAATAACCTTCTAATCCTTAGGACTATAAAATAAACCTCCTTTCGTTCCTCTTGGATAGCCTACAAACAAGCATACTTCTGTACGAGATTTCAATTTATCTGCTTTCCCATTCAGCACATGTGCTGGACTACCCCAAATGCGAACATGTTTCAGACTAGGCTTATGCCCAATCCACAGCTCTGTGGGAGTAAGAGGTACTGACTTAGAAGGAACCAAGTTCAAAATATAAGCTGCAGTCTCTAAGGCATATCCCCAAAATGAATCTGGCAAATCCGAATAACTCATCATTGATCTAACCATCTCCATAAGAGTTCTATTCCTTCTTTCGGCTATACCATTCTGCTGGGACGTTTCAGGTGCAGTCAATTGGGATGCAATCCCAGCCTCTGATAAATAATCCCTAAACTCTCCAAAGATGTACTCGCCACCACGATCTGATCGAAGTGACTTGATACATTTTCTACGACGTTTCTCCGTTTCAGCCTTGTACTCTTTGAATTTCTCAAAGCACTCAGACTTACGGCGCATCAAATAAATGTATCCATACCTTGAATAATCGTCAATAAATGTGACAAAATATTCAAAGCCACCTCTAGCCTGGATAGTCATGGGTCCACATAAATCAGAATGAACCAATTCCAACACATCTTTGGCCCTATACCCTTTTGCCGTAAAAGGCCTTTTGGTCATTTTACCTTCCAAGCAGGATTCACAGACTGGTAGTGCCTCCACTTCCAATGAACTCAAAGGTCCATCTTCAACCAGTCTTTGAATCCTTCTTAGGTTAATATGTCCCAATCGCAAGTGCCAAAGGTATGTTTGGTTCATACAAGAAGGTTCTTTTCTCTTATTTTAGTTAGATGACATATTATTCATTTCCATAAGTTGTATTGTGGGCGAAATAGGATTAATGACATACAAATTATCAACCAATGCACCAGAACAGATAAAATGTTTATTCTTTCTAATAACAATATTGTCATTAAAATAAACTGAATATCCATCCTTAACTAACGTAGAAACAGAAACTAAATTCCTTCTAAGTGAAGGTGCATAAAGACAATTCTCTCAATGTCAAAGACTTATTTCTACCAAAAATAAAGTAACATCTCCTAATGCAATGACCGATACTTTTGTAGCATCACCCATGAACAAGCATATCTCTCCATCACTGAGCCATCTGGTTTTCTGGAACCCCTGCAATGTATTACAGACATGATTAGTAGCTCCTGTATCTACACACCAGGTGCCGATAGATAACACCGCTAAACATGTTTCAACTACTAGTAAATGAGATATACCTTCTTTGTTCCCTTGTTTGAGAAGTGGACAATCAGTCTTCCAACGTCCTGACCCTTTGCACTTGAAACATTTGCCTTTCGGCTTTTTCATCGCGCCTTGAGGTCCCATGCCCTTCTTTACTGAGTTTTCCTGTTTCTGAATGGTATTCTTCTTCTTACCGCCTTTTGGCTTAGAAGTAGAAGCCTTTTCAGAAACAAAAACATGACCACTCTGCCTAAAGAGAGATTCAGCATCCTGTAGCTCTTTTGCAAGTTCTGCCAAACTATACAACCTTTTGTTCATGTTGTAATTAAGGCAGAAATTGTCAAAACTTTTAGGCAGAGTCTCGAGAATGATATCGACCTGGGATTCCCCATCGATTTCAGCTCCAAGGATCTCCATCTCATTCAGATGACCCATCATCTTGAGAACATGATCCCTTACTGGTGTACCCTCAGCCATTTTTGTATTCATCAAACATTTCATAGCAAACTGCCTAGCTGCTCTACTCTGATGTCCGAAGAGTTCCTTGAGGTTATACATCATGTCATAAGCAGTGGCCATGGCCTGATGCTGATGTTGCAGTACATTTGACATAGATGCCAGAATGTAACACCGCGCCAGCTTATCTACCTTTTCCACTTCTTATAAGCTTCTTTGACCTCTTCATCAGAGTTAGCATCAGGCTTAGGTGGGCATTCCTCAACAAGTACATATTTGTACTCCTCAGCAGTCAGAACAATATCCAAATTACGTTTCCAGTCAATATAATTAGGTCCAGTAAGTTTGTTTTCTTTAAGAATCACCATAAGTGGACTGAAAGAACCCATTTTTGAAATCCTGAGAATCACATAAATAAAATTATGTAGGGCAAAAAAAAACTTTTTGAATTAACTAAATATTGATTTCCTCAAAACAATAATAAGAAATTTACCAACACCTTGAACACCATGAATTTAGCATGCCACGATAGTGTGGACGTATACAAATTCAACTTTGTTCAAGTAGGTTTTTCTTATTAATTTTACTATCATGTCAACATAACTTTATGACAAATAAAATTAATATGCTGGTCTTGCTCTGGTCATATAAATAATAGCAGTGACTCCGATGGGGAGGATACCATTATTTGTATCAAAGTGTATATCATTACTTAATACTAAGTCCATTACCTTGTAATGAGTTTCTTCAGATGGAGAAGTGAACACATACTAGGTAACTTTCTACAATTATTCCTAAGGAAGTTTGTACTAGTGATCCATAATTATACTCATCTGATATGGAGGAAAGCACTATAGCCAACACGCAAGTATAATTACATCACCTACAAACCAGTAATAGAGACCATAGGATTTAAACTAAATAAATATCCTCTCCCACTTAGTTATTTAACAATGAGAGTTTTTCTACTAGTTGATATTATGTCAATGTTGTCCATTATTAATGTAGGCTTGATTTTTTTTTTTAGGTTTTGGATGTCGATTCCTTCATCGAAAATCATCTGTCTGTCTCTGGACTGCTTAAAACCAGCATCTCGTCCGACGTCAGAAACAGTCACCACCGCCATCACGATTGATCAAAAATAATTAAAATTACATCAATCCTATGCCTCCCGAAGGAGTTCACACATAATCTAGATTGCAAAATTAAAATAATAAGTACGATCAACCCCCGTGATTTTAATTACATCCACAGCAACAACAACATCCACGACATGTCCGTGGTTTAAACAACATAATCAAAAACATGCATTGGACCATAATAGTTGGATCTAAGATGTAATGCCCCGCTCCGCACGGTGCATTATGCTGAGTCGTTGACTCGAAGAGTTGCGTTGACCCGAATAGTTGGATCTAAGATGTAATGCCCCGCTCCCAAAAGAATGCATCGAGTGAATCGATACGAAGCGCCGCGTTGCCTCGAAGGATAAGTGCGTTGAGACGGCTCGAAGATTCTAAGAAATCGAATCGACCAAGGCGCAAGTCCAAATCGATGCAAGTAACGATTTTAGTTGGTTTCATATACAGGCTATACGTTTACGCTGAAATGTTAGAGGTCGATCTTTTACCTTATTCAGTAAGGGGTCCGCGAAAGCAAATCGTCGCCTTGCGACGGACTGAGGCGTTGGCACGCTAAGGCAAATCGGACGTATGACTCATTGAAGCACGAAGTGCTCGAATGGCTAAGTCAGGAGAGTGGCTGTGCAAAGAAGTTATGAAATCGAGCCGCATCGGCTCGGCAAAACGACAAAGGCGTATTGACTCAAGGTGGGAGGATGGACTTCTTTTTACTCCTTCATTCGATAAGTCAAATATATCATTGTATGCTGAGTTAACCTATCAACGCCATGGGCATGGCTCGATAGAGAGATAAACGTAGTGCGTGTCGAACACTAGATAGAACAATTGAAATGAATCGTACGGCAAACGTACGAGTCGCTATGGAACATTGGATATCGCAAAGGCGAGCGCCTCGGTGCGCAAGCCGCAAGAACATGGGATAACTGTACTCGGCGAGTGCCTTAGTGCACGAACCATACCGTGCCTTCGCGTACGAGTTAGAACGGCTAGAACATTGAAAGACAATAGACGAGCGCCCTAGCGCGCAAGCCACGGACATTGAATGCTAAGTCATAGAACATCGAAATACGGTCGAAACGTGCCTACGTGTACGGGATAATAAAAGATGGCTTCGTTGCGAAAGAATACAGTTGTGGCATGAATGTGACGGAACTGTCGGATATGACATAATACCTCGAAAGGTGTTCGGGACCTTCGGGTCGTTCGGTTGATGAACATTGAGTTGAGGCATAATACCATTGAACATTGAAACGAAGTTTAAAATATAAGAACATAGAAAGTTAACGGAAGAAATACGAGATGATAATACGACATGGTGCCCTTCGAAATGTTCGGGGCCTTCGGACGTTCGATGAGAACATTCGGGCGTTGTGCCAATTGAAATAGAGATAAGCGAACTTGTTTGGTTGTATGAAAGATACGATTCGTTGCATGGTCAAATGGACTTAAAGATATAAAAGCCCGTGCATGGGTATTCCCTCGAACGCGGCGCGCCAGGGCGCAGGGACCGTTCGGCCTAGGAGGGATTCGTTTTCGGTATTGTTGGTGCACTTCATTTAGAAGGGTAGCGACCTTCTGGTGAATGTGATAAGCCACTTGCTGCGATTATTTCGATGGCCTCTGATGTTGGTTAGCAACCGCACAGAGTTAACATCGTCTTATGTTTCGATTCGATAAATATAAGTCCATTCTAGCCCGGAAAGCTAGTGACCTTCATATAGTTAAGGGCGACGGGTTTGGAAGTGCAAGGTATACGTATATCCTGCATGGATGGATCCGAATAGAGAGCACTTATAACATGACAGGGAAAAATGGATGGGCGTATTCACCTTGCGTCGGTGCAAGGGCGAGTGCGTCGACTTAGTAAGAGTCGTGCCACGAATCAAATACGAGAATGCTTGCTTGCTTGCCTATTCAATTCGATAACATGCTTGCTATGATAACATGCTTTACGCTTTTGAATATGCCATAAAATTGACCCTAAGGAGAACATAGCAAGATCATAAGCTAGGTTGCATGATTCAACATAAATATTAAAATGTCGGTTTGGAAAGAAGATCTTTGCTTCAGTACATGCGAGGACGAACGTACTGATCCCCCACCAGCTTCATGCAGGTTGCAGGGAATGGATTGCCCGCGGCGAAGCGTTGCTTGAACGCGTTGAGGCTTGGAATGTCGAAGCGTATTGAAGCGTGCGATCGCTTGACGCTCGGACTCACGACAGGATTGATACGGCCGAGATATAGAAGACATGATGTATGGAACGGCGAAATCCTTTGTGGACAAGAGAGAATCTGAGTGTTGTAGCCAATCTGGCAAATTCTGTTGGGCTATCGAAAGCCTTTGTAATCTGATTTCGAATATCAATAAAGAGAATCGTTTTCGTATACTCTGTTTTCCTTTCATTGTTAACGTTCAATTCAAAGATAACCATTTGAGAACTTGTCATCTTGCCTTGCACGAGCGCAACTCCAGGCTCGTGCGGCATCACGCCCCAGCGAGGACGATGATTCGGGTGATTCCGGGTCGGGGCGTGACAAATTGGTATCAGAGCTCTAGGCTCAATTTTTTCTGGACGCTTGCTTCATTTCAGTTCTAAAAGTTGCCCACCACCAATCGAAATCACTCTTGACTCTACTCGATGCCGCACTGGATGTTCCATACAATAAGTCTAATACAAATCATGTAATTTTGCCGCGTGTTGTTTGGAAATTACATGGTGTTAGTTGGAAAAGTCGGAAAAGGTTTGTTGATGCAAGTGCAACAAGTTGCAAAATATGAATTCGAGAATTTGTTGCCGTAGATGCAACACGTCGTGAATTGTGGTTTGAGATATTCGTTGTTTACAACGAACGATACGAGAAATGTTGGTTGCATCGATACAATGATAGTCGTGGAATGTTGCTGCAGCAATTGCTACGCGTTGATTGTAATGATGCGTCGAAAAGAAAATAAAAGTTGATATGGAATGTGTCGGACGGATTCACATATCGATTTTTAATGTGCGTTGCGATGAAAAGCGATAAGTCAATATCGAATGTGTTGAACGGATTTGAGCATTGACTTTGAATGTCGGAAAATAAATCTTTGCACGATGTGCAATGCGTATTAAAAGGAAATCGATGCACGAGGTGCGGTAAATATCGAAAATAAATCGTTGCACGATGTGCAATGCGTATTGAAAGTAAAAATTATTGCACGTGGTGCAACGCGTATCAAAATAATCGATGCACGAAGTACAACGGATATCGAAAATGAATTTTGCACAAGATGCAACGGAAGAAAATAAAAGTTATAAATCGAGAAATGAAATCGGTTCGGTTGCGCGCCGAGCTGTGTTGGCAAATGAATGCATTGGCCGAGTTGCGTCGGATTTTGATTAATCAAAGTTACGGTTGTGATCAAGCACGATCACTGCGAAAATCGTGAGTCGGAAGAGATCGTTGGTTCGTAAAGAGTACGTTACGACGGAAGTAACTTAATTTCTGGGTAGTATATGGCATACCACCGATGCAATGAATGGCTCAATTCCGAGTGGTATATGTAATACCATTTGTGCGATGAATTGCATCGACGTATTGTGAGAATTGCGGAAGGTTTGTCCGCAACGGACGGGATAGCACCGAGACTCGATTGAGAATTTGTACGACGGCATGTTGATGCAAGTGTTCTTCGATGATCGGTTAGAACGATAAGGCGGGACTTGTAACATTGAACGATACGTCGATTGAAAAATTTATGTGTCGGATGAATGATGGGAACTAGCGAAACGATTATGCCTTGAGGCAACAATCGGATCGACGGGATAGGAAACTCGAAACGTTGAAATCGAACCGCATGACTTGCGAGCTCGATGAAAATGTTGGACGATACAAATTATTATCGAATCGCACGACTTGCGATTTCGATAATTTGTTGGACGATGCAAATTGTAATCGAATCGCACGATGTGCAATTTTGGTAAGAAAGTTGGTTGACGCGAGTAATCGTGCCTAAGAAATAGTTGGTTACGTTACGGCGAAACTCATTTGAGTACGACTGAAAACACGCGAAACTTAGAGGGCGAGATCGTATGACTCGAGGGTTCGATGTTGGATAATCGGTAACTCAGTTACGCGATCAAAGTATAGCGGGATGCGGCAAATCGGAGAACGAGTCGATGCGTATGGAAAAGTTCGTTGCGAACTTGGATGTATGCGATGCGAGTTAAGTTGACGTTAAAACAGATTCAAAGTTGACCCTTACGTTATCGAAATGGATACGACGTATCGAGATTGATACGTAAGGAAATGTAAACGACGTGAGAATACAAAATAGAGTGTGCCTCGCGCTATGAAATTTTGTAAGTAACGATACGAGAATGAAATGAACCGGTTGATCGTAAATTTTGTGATTGATCAGGGCGAGACTATAAGTCATCGATGATTGCTCGATGCGTATAGCATCTCGTGTGTCGACTGCGAAATAAGATAGAATCGAATTCGATACGAATAGATGTTTCGTAAATTGCGGAATCATCGACGGCAGTGCATGACTTTACTCGGAGGATAGTTGCGTATCAGTTGCGTCGATAGAAATGATTATGTACGGATTTGGGTAGTCGCATAGAAATCGTCGGAACGTGATTTGGCTCCGAAATAAGATATAGCATGGTTCGTAGTAAACCCTAGATGAGGGAATCAAATTGAATGCTGCAGACCGTAAGATGACCCATGCGATATCGCATATGAGATTGCATCGATAACAAATACAATGTGGTGCATGTGACGATAAGTCTAGGCGATCGAGAATTGTTGGAACAGCTTTCGATTGAGAATGATATAGTTAGATTTGAGTATTCGTCGGATGAATGCTCGAATGGTTATGTTGGTCGACGATCAAACTAGAAATTCACCAACGAACTTGGTGATTCGAATAGGCGATTGTGAGAATCGTGCTAGGCACGAGAGGGAACGATAAGAGAGTGACTTACGAGTTGTGTCGTTAGATTTGATTCACCTTGCAATTGAGCTTGCGTGAATCGAAATTATGTTCGATGTTGCGAGACGGATAAGTTGGGAATTTGGCTAGAGACATTCTTACTCGTTAGGAATCGAACGTAAGGCATATCGGAAAGACCTTCGTGTCAAGGCGATCGTTGCCTTGAGCACCGTCGCCTTGATGTAAACAATTATGTCGGATAGATTGTGGCCTTTGTGCAATGTCAATTTAAACTTGCATCGGAAGGATTTGAGCACGGTGTCTAGGTAAGTCACCTAGCGAATGTAGTCCTGAATGTTGATGCTTTTGCAAGTCAACAAAAGAAAATCATGTCGAAGATAGGATACAAAGTGAAATATCAGAAATCGTTGGATAGTGACGCCGAACGCAAGGCGTTGCGGAGACTCGTTGTGATCGGATGCGCGACGGCTTGACGCGACGCGTAGAATAGATAGTCCCGATGAAACACACAAAGTGAGAAATGCGATTGTTGAATCGTATCGTATGCCTTAACTTTTGTTGGCGAATCGCGTATGTATCAATATGCATGTGTGCTAGAATTACGAGAACAAGTAATAGAGCCAAGTCCGATCGAGAATACGAGATGGCAAGTAATTGAGAATAAGAGTTACGTGTTTGCATTGTTCCGATATCTTACAACTGAGCTCGGCTGAAATGCATATATTGGTGGGACGCCTAAAATATGTGTATGATTCCAAACTAAGTTGTACGATCCAAACGATAGTGAGACGAGATCGTGGAACGATCTAATGAAACCCTTGGAAATTTAGTATTGGTTTCGGTTCGGAACGAACCTTGTTTTGAGTGGTATATTCTGTAATGCCCCGCTCCGCACGGTGCATTATGCTGAGTCATTGACTCGAAGAGTTGCGTTGACCCGATTACGTATCGATGCGAATCGATACAAAGTGTTGAGTTGTCCCGAGGAATGCATTAAACTAAGTCGATGCAAAGAGTTGCCTTGTCCCAAAAGAATGCATCGAGTGAATCGATACGAAGCGCCGCGTTGCCTCGAAGGATAAGTGCGTTGAGACGGCTCGAAGATTCTAAGAAATCGAATCGACCAAGACGTAAGTCCAAATCGATGCAAGTAATAATTTTAGTTGGTTTCATGTACAGGCTATACGTTTACGTTGAAATGTTAGAGGTCGATCTTTTGCCTTATTCAGTAAGGGGTCTGCGAAAGCAAATCGTCGCCTTGCGACGGACTGAGGCGTTGGCACGCTAAGGCAAATCGGACGTATGACTCATTGAAGCACGAAGTGCTCGAATGGCTAAGTCAGGAGAGTGGCCGTGCAACGAAGTTATAAAATCGAGCCGCATCTGCTCGACAAAACGACAAAGGCGTATCGACTCAAGGTGGAAGGATGGACTTATTTTTACTCCTTTATTCGATAAGTCAAATATATCATTGTATGCTGAGTTAACCTATCAACGCCACGGGCGTGGCTCGATAGAGAGATAAATATAGTGCGTGTCGAACACTAGATAGAACAATTGAAATAAATCGTACGGCAAACGTACGAGTCACTTTGGAACATTGGATATCGCAAAGGCGAGCGCCTCGGTGCACAAGCCGCAAGAACATGGGATAACTGTACTCGGCGAGTGCCTTAGTGCACGAACCATACCGTGCCTTCGCGTACGAGTTAGAACGGCTAGAACATTGAAAGACAATAGGCGAGTGCCCTAGCGCGCAAGCCACGGACATTGAATGCTAAGTCATAGAACATCGAAATACAGTCGAAACGTGCCTACGTGCACGGGATAATAAAAGATGGCTTCGTTGCGAAAGAATACAGTTGTGGCATGAATGTGACGGAGCTGTCGGATATGACATAATACCTCGAAAGGTGTTCGGGACCTTCGGGTCGTTCGGTTGATGAACATTGAGTTGAGGCATAATGCCATTGAACATTGAAACGAAATTTGAAACGTAAGAACATAGAAAGTTAATGGAAGAAATACGAGATGATAATGCAGCATGGTGCCCTTCGAAATGTTCGAGGCCTTCGGGCGTTCGATGAGAACATTCGGGAGTTGTGCCAATTGAAATAGAGATAAGCGAACTTGTTTGGTTGTATGAAAGATACGATTCGTTGCATGGTCAAATGGACTTAAAGATATAAAAGCCTGTGCATGGGTATTCCCTCGAACGTGGCGCGCCAGGACGCTGGGACCGTTCGGCCTAGGAGGGATTCGTTTTCGGTATTATTGGTGCACTTCATTTAGAAGGGTAGCGACCTTCTGGTGAATGTGATAAGCCACTTGCTGCGATTATTTCGATGGCCTCTGATGTTGGTTAGCAACCGCACAGAGTTAACATCGTCTTATGTTTCGATTCGATAAATATAAGTCCATTCTAGCCCGGAAAGCTAGTGACCTTCATATAGTTAAGGGCGACGGGTTTGGAAGTGCAAGGTATACGTATATCCTGCATGGATGGATCCGAATAGAGAGCACTTATAACATGACAGGGAAAAATGGATGGGCGTATTCATCTTGCGTCGGTGCAAGGACGAGTGCGTCGACTTAGTAAGAGTCGCACCACGAATCAAATACGAGAATGCTTGCTTGCTTGCCTATTCAATTCGATAACATGCTTGCTATGATAACATGCTTTATGCTTTTGAATATGCCATGAAATTGACCCTAAGGAGAACATAGCAAGATCATAAGCTAAGTTGCATGATTCAACATAAATATTAAAATATCGGTTTGGAAAGAAGATCTTTGCTTCAGTACATGCGAGGACGAACGTACTGATCCCCCACCAGCTTTATGCAAGTTGCAGGGAATGGATTGCCCGCGGCAAAGCGTTGCTTGAACGCGTTGAGGCTTGGAATGCCGAAGCGTATTGAAGCGTGCGATCGCTTGACGCTCGGACTCGCGACAGGATTGATGCGGCCGAGATATAGAAGGCATGATGTATGGAACGGCAAAATCCTTTGTGGGCAAGAGAGAACCTGAGTGTTGTAGCCAATCTGGCAAATTCCGTTGGGCTATCGAAAGCCTTTGTAATCTGATTTCGAATATCAATAAAGAGAATCGTTTTTGTATACTCTGTTTTTCTTTCATTGTTAACGTTCAATTCAAAGATAACCATTTGAGAACTTGTCATCTTGCCTTGCACGAGCGCAACTCCAGGCTCGTGCGGCATCACGCCCCAGCGAGGACGATGATTCGGGTGATTCCGGGTCGGGGCGTGACATAAGATGCCTGCAAAATGGAGTTAGAACAGATCTACATCTACCGACTATTACACAACGCAGGTTTTATTGGAAAACATGGACGTATCAATCAATACGTAGATCCAAAGTGGCTCTGATACCAATTGATGGAACTGGGGATTCCCAGGACCCTTCCTTTGGCGTGCGTATTGATCGATAGAAAGTTAAACAGATCTAATACGTGTTCTAACCCTTCATAGGCGGAAACTAGGGTTCACGAATTATACCTGCGACGGAAAAGAGACAAGTAATTCCTGGCAATCTCGAGCGGACGACCCCAAGATCTTCTGTACGTATTTCTTCCTCGAGTTGGACGTCGTGTGGGCGACGATCTCCCAACCTTTTCTTCTCCTTGGCAGCCCTCTCTTTCCCTCCTTACGTGAATCACAAATTTAGAGAAAGTTTTAGATTTCTGATCGGTAATATGGCGGCCAGAGAATAGAGGATATATATAGGCTACGGCAGGGACCATGAGGATTAATTAGGGTTAGGCCTCCTAACGGATCTAGATATCCCGTGTTTAGCCCAAACATACAATCCAGGCCCATTAACAATAGCTCGGTCCACTAATGAGTTATTGTTGCACTACCTCCCTAATCCCAAATTATGTTTATGGACTCCTTTTATTATATGCTCGTTTGGCTCCCCATGTTAAGATATCGTATGTCCGTCGATCAAATTAAGTTACTGACAACTATATTGATTCGACATCTTTTATCCTTAAGTAGTACCGCTCAACTTTATTTGTCATGTCGGATATAATCCACCTGCAGGGTTTACATGACAATCCTTATGATCTCCTTAAGGGGACATCATCAACCCGATGTATCGGGACATGGATTCCATTTATAATTAACAGCTCATCATACATACAATGTTATTATCCAATTCATAGAGGTTGTTGATCCATAATGAATCTCACTCTTTTATGAGTCAAAGTAATGCACACTGCATATACATGTCCGTTATTATATCCGGGTTAAGAGCACAAGCATCCATAATAACAGAGGTGTTTGTTCTCTTATGTAGTCAGTACAAAGAGAACAACCTCAAGTGGTCCTGTTCAATACACACAAAGTGTACTAGTGTAAACCTATAGTCAAGATAGACTAATACCATATTACACTACAACTTTTCCAATAGATTGTCCAAGTCCATCTAGGTTGTGAACTATTTATATACTCCATAGGAAACTGATAATATGATCTTCTATGTGTCACCACACACCATATTATCTACAATATAGAATATCAGACATTTGCATTAACACTTGCAACAAATACAATATGTAAACATTTGCCCATATGATTTTCATTCAAAATTTAAGGAAATAAGGTTACTAAAAAAGTGATGCTTTTAGTATATAACCCTAACAGTCAGTTAGTATCAAGAGAAATTGAAGGGGATTCATATATGTGTTAGTGTTAGGAGTGGGGTTGAATTGTGGCATTTGCAGCAGAGCATGGGTAGTGGAGTGGTGGTAGGATATATGAGAAGGAATGGGTCTGTGCAGAGGGTTAGGCCAATGTCAGGTATAGGTGAGTATTAGAGTGAAGTTATATAAATGGTAGCAGTGGCTAACTGCTATAGAAGAACAATAATGGTATCAGTCAAAGAGAGAGTAGAAGGATGGGGTTTAGTGAGTGCAAGTGATGGTTGTGGTATTGGCCTTAATATATCAGCATTTAGTATAGCTTTGTTTTGCAGCACAGTTGATGTCCTGCATTTGAGGGGTCATGTGTATATATGTAAGATATGTTAGAAGGTTTGGGATTATGGCTTAGATTGGATTGAGTATGTTTGTATTCAAACCATTTACCTATATTTATGCCATAAGGTAAATAGTAATAGAGGTTTAAGTGATATTATACATTGGGCATAATATAGAAGTGATATATATATATATATATATATATATATATATATATATATATATATATATATATATATATATATATATATATATATATATATATATATATATATATGGGACAGTTAGGCATGCAATGTAGGTGTATATATTGTAGGAGTATTGTAGATATGTGATACATATATGTATATATACGAATGACAAATAGACATGCTCACATGTGTATATTCATATATTATATATATGTTTGTATCTAGAGTATAGTAGTAGTTTTGATGCAATCACACCCTACCTAAATATTTGACCTAGAGCTTAGTGAATAGTCCACATAGCCAATACCCTAGATATTGGTCAATGCTTGACCAATTGAGACCAAGTAGACCAAGGTTGACCAAATTATCTATAGTTGACCTAGTTTGACCAATAGTTGACTTTCTGACCTAGAATCGGCCTAGAAGCATGTAGTAATGCATTTTACATACATTGTATACTCTAGAACACCAAATAACTTCATATATCTCAAATATAGGTTTGTGTGACACACTTTGGGCATCGATCCCCATTAATTGCTCTGGATGACAGACGAGTATATTTTCTAATAGTTTTTATTTACTTGATGATTATTATGATTCAGCTTCTAGTATAGTTCTATTTGATTCTCTGTCACAACATGGGTTGATATTTCTGGATCCATTGCATGCGACACACATACTTTACTTGTCTGGCCTCTATTTCTGGAAACACTCACTGTAATCATCCTTACTGGAATCACCTACTAGCATCACATTGTACTGGCTGGACTTGTATTCGATTTATGTCTCGTGTTATGGATTCACTTATACTTTTTGGGCGAAAAAATACTCGAGTAGACATGTAAACATTCCCAATCATGCTGGAACCACCCCTACTGGTCTAATCTGAAAAGATAGCCGTAGTACACTTGCCAAGCGTACGATGTGCTGTATTCATCCCCTAGCCATTTCATGTCGAAAGCGGTACTTCAAAAACACATTGGTTAGTGTCTTGTACTGGACTCACACTGGAATCACACTTGACTCACATTGTACTGTTTGGACCCACATCACATTGCTCTAGTTCAATTATTTATTTTTACAGTTTTCACTGCCATGCTTTTCTATTTCACTGTATTTACTTTCCTTGTTCTAACTGATGTTCTATTTCATTTTATGACTCAAACCTTCTATGATTCATCAAGTATTACTGTCTATAACTGCTTTAGAGTCTTTGTCATTTATGTGGAACTGTTAGAGGAGATGTGTTCGTTCCATCCTGACTGGATATTTTTTTTCCAGATGATTGTTCAACGGATACATGTCCTACCTACTATGGATCTGAGGAGGGGATAGCTACCTTGGGTCCAGACTCTCAAGAGTGACCGAGAGACCTAGTTTTAGTTGACTTGTTTTAGATTCTCTGTTTTTAACTAAACTTATAATAAGTGGAGATTTTGACATTGTATTTGAGATTTGATTTGAATATTATTTAGTAGTTGTTGTTGATGTTTAGTCTTTATAGTTACTTAGACTTCTGTGATATCTTATCGTACTTTAGACTGTGATTGAGTATTACCATATCTTTATACTTGTTCTCCACTCGGAGTTGAGATCTATGACAGGTACATTATATTATTGTGTGAGTTTTTAGTTAGCAACCTAGAACAACGTTCTACCGTTGGTTCTGCGGCGTAGGCTGGGCGCTGTTACGCACTCGTGCCCCTATACCGGATGCTGGTTATGACAACTCCTATACCTCTTGCACTCATTGTCCCTTTACTCAATACTCACAGATACAAGCACACCCTCTCTGACACCACTTCACTTCATTTCACTGTCGATGACACAAGAATTTGGCACACTCACACACTCCATCTATGAGTGTCACATGGACACTTGGTCAAATAAACTGAAAAACAACAGGACTCACACTCAATGACAGTTAACTCACTCACCCTTATAAACACTTCTGTCACATGGACAGTGCAAACCAAAATCCCCATATGCCTATACTGTCACATGACAGTTAGCCCCTGTGGGTATAAACAACACCCACACACGTACTCCCTATGACAGTACATGGTTACTCACATAGGGTACCTCTTTACAACCTGTCATTGGACAGTCCCCAAATCCCCTTCTTGACAGTGCACATCACTTAGCCCACTCAAAACAGTGCACTCATGTGCCTATATGCAAATTCATGTATAAAAATACCTATACATATAAATATACATATATACATCTAGATGTAAATACTTAGAATTATACATGCCTATTCCAAATGAGCAAACTAAACTAATCATAAGTATAAAACTGAAAAATAAAACTAAAATGGTCTATTTGTCATTTTGAAAAACATTTGGTGTGCTCTCCTCGGATTTCTTCAAAGATGACACAAAAACTCCATATAACTTCTACCAAAATGATGGTTAGAGCCTTGCTCTTCTCCCTATGGGTATCCCTAGTCCATGGGCGTGTTCCTACTAGTGTCATGCATGAAAATAACATCTAAACTAAGGGAAATGACAAGAGTTTTACCTATTGGGAGATGGATTCCCAATAAAACTCTCTAGGAAGGCTCTAGTGTCAAGTATGACACAATCTCCCCAGCTTTTGAATGTCTTCTCTTGTTCCTTGGTCTCCAAGTTCCAAGCCTTCTAAGATAAAAATTTGGTGAAGTTTGGAAGGATTTTGTAGGAGTTTTGGTAGTGGAAAGTGTAGGAAATGGAGGGGGCTTGTAGAGAGCTCTACTAGAGTTTGTGGAGGCTTAATGAAATAAAGAAGAGGGAGAAAACCCTCTTTATGACCAGCCATGAATGAAGCCCTAAAATCCATGTTGAAATGCCTAAAACATCTCTAAATTTGTGATGAACACTTAACTTAAATGAAGGGTTGTTTTACGCTAAGTGTTGGGTTAATTTCTATTCCTAATCTTGACTTAACATGACTTAAATGTGTCTAGTTGTATTCATCCTAGAATATAGGTCCAAGTAGCCATGTCTAGTCTAATTAGCTCCATAAGTCAAATGTCCAATAAATAGACTAGTCTACCAATACATGCAACCTTCACAAGCAATTAATTAAATAACCATATATACAATATAAATGGTATAAAATGACAAAATTAGCCCTATCTAGAATTTTGGTAGTGACACTTTTACTTGGGAAAGTAATAACCAACCAATCACCCACTGAAGATGCTTTCATTGCATGCACTTCCTCTTGTACCTGTAGCCCTGAATGTGTAGCAACTACCAAATTAGAGTGCACTTCCTGCCATCTTGGATTCTCAATGCATAACACCTCTCCAGTCTTGTGTGTGCCTAGCGGAGGGCGAACGCCATCTTTCCAAAGTGGACCAACATGACACTTTCGATTCATATACCACATCTCTGCTGGTACATAACCCACCTTTAGCCTGTTCTTGGTGTTGTTGCTTCTGTAGCCACTACTTCCTTGTTGTACATAAGTGTTTGTGGCAACTCTCAATCACGCACTTTGATTTACCTGTAATACCACCATACTACCATTCCCCACAGTAGCATCTCCACCCCTATCAACAACGGCTGCCCCCTCAGAGTGTTCCTGCAACCTGCTTAATGTATTTACCTTGCCAAGCTCGATATCAATCTCAATATCTATTCCTCGAGCCAAGTGTGTATTAGTAGTAGCATCCCCACTTATGAGGCCTTCACTATCTTGTCACAAGTCTCCTTCTTGGTGCCCGCACTCTCCCCGCCTCCCCTGTGGGATGTCCCCACATGTGTCTGTGCCTCTTCCTCCATCTTGTACTCCCTAGCTGAGTGTTCAAAGCATTTATAGTGTTTGCATGTTGGTGAAACCCATTCATACTCTACACGTTGCGTGTAGACTTCCCCCGACTCCAATCGTATTCTACCGTACTTGGAAGCACTTTGTCTGCCGCAATCTCAACGAATATCCGAGCATACCCCAACATGGTCCTCTTCATAGTCGCATCGCCCCCTTTAATGGGTATACCTACCATGCTTGCGACCTTCATCATCAAATTGACACTCCAATAATTTATCGTCCATTCAGGTAATCGAATCCAGACGAGAACCGATTGTAGCACTTCCCTCTCTCACTTTGAGTTTTGGGTCCACACCTTCATTATGATAAGGCGTCCATCAAAGGTCCACAACTTGTAAGATCATGTCCATATCCTCCCGCAAACTGAAACTAACATAATAGAAGCCATTTTCCAAGAAAAAAACTCCATGCTGCCCTTTGGATGCCATACTCGATTTGCGTAGGCCGGTATCTAACCAAAGGACGATCTATTACCCATGACATACATGAGACAATATTATGCCAATATGCCGATGTTACCGCCAGATCCTCAACCGTGAACACCGCAAAGGTATTACAATACACTATTCTCACTTGCGTAGGCCAGTTTGTATGCCGATCTAACCAAAAACTCCATGCTACCCTTTGGAATAAGGATGAATTTTATTCCACGCAAATCGCAGTAAAGGTATTACAATACACTATTCTCACATCTCTCCCTCCCCAGTTAAGGGGCCATTACAGATACATCGAATTCTATATTATGTAGAATTTCTACAGGAGGAGTAGCCAGTCCCTCAAAGATACGCCTGTTATGTTCCCTTCAGACGTGCCAAACTGATGCTGCAAGTCAAACTCTAACAATATTGGCCCAACCAGGGTCTATGCCTCGGCGATCTCTGATCCAGCTGAGGATCTCCCATATATCTCTAGCATTGCCAACTCCACCCATCGATCGCATACACTGCTCTGACCAGATGTGCCAAGTCATCGGACACTCAAAGAATAGGTGGCCCATAGATTCAGCCTCACCTGTACAGAGTACACACTTCGGGTCTGGAATCTGCATCCCAAATCTGAGAAATATGTCCCTCGTCATCAACCTGCCTATAAGGAGTTTGTATGAACAAAGCTGCATTTTACGAGCAATCTTCTTTGCCCAGATAAAGTCATACTCCACAATCCTGTCATGTGGAGTCCGAACCAGATTGTAGCAACTTTTAAAATGGAATATCCTTGACCCTCCATCCGAACCAGGGTCAACCCATCTCTAGGAGCCAGCAGGCTGGCTAGTATCAATAGTGATCTGACGAATCGCCTCTCCAAACTAAGCAGTGAATGGATACTCCTCAGGCCTCCAGATCCCATCCCTCTGATCCGACTACATTTCACCCCCTGCCCGCCTCTCTGTCCATCTGTGCACCCAAAATCTCCAGGAGGGAACCATTACCCATCCACGGGTCGAGCCAGAGATCAGTGCTCGTCCCATGTTTCATAATCCTGCATATAGCGGACTGGAGAACCGGTCTGCACCGAAGGATAGCCTTAAATGAGACCGAAAAATTGTTATCTATCTTGCATATCCAGAAATTCATCCGTCGCAAATATCTGCTAGCCAGCCACTCTGTCCAAAGCGAACCTTCCTTGATGAACTGCCACGCCATCCTCACCCCAGATGCCTCTCTAACCGCCCGTAGAGGTCGCAACCCCACTGCTCCTTCCTCCCGGGTCCGGCAGAGTTGTCCTCAAGCGATCGCATGCATACCTTCTCTCTAGATAAAATTTGCACATATGGTCTCACCTTCCTTATGGTAGCTACCGGAATCTGAATCGACTGCAACCAGAACATAGCGATGCCAGAAATAACAGACCTCACCAGCTCAATATGGCCACCAAAAGATAGTCCAGCTGCTTGCCAGCCTTCCACTTTCCTTTGGACAAAATCCACTAGGCTGTGATAATCCTGATCCCTAGCATAATTGACCGTCAATGGTACCCCCAGATACTTCACCGGTAACTCTTCTTTCTCCACTCCCAGAGTAAGGGCCCTTTCCTCCTTGAGGGTGCACTGAGAGATGAAATAAACCCTGCTCTTCTTTCTATTCAGCTGAAGTCCGGACCACCTTCCAAACTCCTCCATAATATCTGAAGGTGCACTCATCCCCCTCATAGATGGATGAAGGAACACCAAGAGGTCGTCAGCATAGATCAAGTGTGACACCACCGGCTTGACCAGCCCAAAGAGAGGGACAATCTTCCTACTATGCACAGCCAGATCCATCATGCAAGTGAAGTACTCCATCACCAAAGTGAACAGGTACGGAGAAAGAGGATCCTCCTGCCGCAGTCCCCTGTTGCTCTTGAAGCATCCATATGGAGTACCCTGGATGAGAACCAAAAATATGGGGGAGCATATGCACTCCCTCACCCTCGCTACCCACCTCTCATCAAATCCTGTAGCAAGCATAAGGTGGCAAAGGAAGTCCCTGTTGACCATGTCATAAGCTTTCTGCAAATCCAGCTTCACACAGGCCTTCATCTCCCCGGCTTGTTAAAATCTCTCACCATCTCATGTGCAAGAAGACTGTGCTCAGCAATCGAGCGCCCCTTGATGAAAGCTAACTGATTTCGAGACACAAGGCCCTGCATAATCCCCTTCATATGTCGACACATGAGGTTGGTAATTATCTTATATAGATAATTACAACACGCAATAGGCCTGAAGTCGGCGAGGGATGTCGCGCCCTCCTTCTTCGGAACCAAGGTCAAGAATGTGTGATTCAGCTCCTTCAACAACTTCCCTTCCAAGAAAAACTCCTGCACTGCCTCCAGGACTGGAAACTTTAGCTCACCCCAGTGTCGCCTAAAGAACCCACAAGAGAAGCCGTCAGGCCCCGGAGTCTTATTTGGATCTGCCTTCATCACAATAGCCTCCACCTCCTTCAATCTCACAGGGGCCAACATCAAGCTATTCCCATGGTGTATCACCAGCCTCTTCGTGACAAGACCTGGGAACGTGATGGGATAATCAGTCTACTGATATAAGTCAGAATAGAACCTGACTGCCTCCTCCTGAATCTCTACTGGGTCTCCAACGAGCCTGCCCTCGCCATTTAGCAGTCTGGGGATGCTGTTTCGATGCTGTCTGGCACGGATCACATCGTAGAAGAACTTGGTGCAACGATCCCCATCCTTGAGCCATGAACACTTGGCCCTCTGGGCCGCACTAATCTCCTACTGAAGCCTCATGATGTTGACCTCCGCAATCAGGTCCCTCTCCCTAGCCGCCAACTCCCTACTCAGCATGTCAGTCTGCAAAGCTTTCTGTACCTCTCAAAGACCGTCCTCTTTATCCTCCAGGGAAGACCGCGACATCTTCTTTACCCAATCCCGAATAGCTCTCTTGACCTGTTTGAGCTTGTGAACCATGCGAAACTGAGCCATGCCCTCCCGAGAATACTGCAGCCCTCCTATAACAACCTCCTCATATCCAGCAGAAAGGTACCAGCAATTTTTGTACCGAAATGGTCGAGCCTTCCAAGTGGGCCTCTCAGAGAAACCTACCCGGATAGGGGAGTGATCGCTGGTCCCTGCCACTAGCCCTTCCGCCACGGAATTCGGGAAGTAGCGAAACCATTCGCTATTTTCCAAAGCCCTATCAAGCTGACAGGCGATCCTGTTGTGAACCGCCTTATTGTGCCAGGTCCATATGTGTCATGCTCTCTCCAGTCCCCTCAGCACAGACAAGAGGAGATGCCTCTGGAAGTCGTATAAGATCGGATCCGGCACCGGACGCCTCCTACCTTCTCTTGTCGATGTAGCATGGCATTGAAGTCTTCCATAAGCAGCAGAGGAAGATGCAGGTGCTCCGCCATACGTCCTATGCGCACAATGTCCTCCCATAAGGTCTCACGAAACCGCCTATCATTGTGTCCATAAACTGCACCAAGAATGAACTAGAATCCTCCTTTGTTCATAAAGGATATGCCAATAAGCTGCTCTGTCATCAGAACCCGTTCTCCCTCCCAACTATCTCTGTTCTACCGAATCCAGATCCTAGCCATATCGCAAAGATCCAGGTTGTGAATTTGTGCCCAGTTTGCAGGAGTCCTACGAGATAGCATTGTCGCCCCTCTAATCTTCATCTTAAGAAGAATAGAAATGCCACATTTCTCCCGCTTCAGAACTCCACTAATCTTCCTCCATCTTCCAATGGAACACCCTCCACGAATGTTCCAGGCAATGACCGACATTAATTAATTAATGTGGGGTCCCCCTGGACTCCATCTAGACTGACACTCGAGAAAAGTGTCCCGTCCGTCAGATCTATATCCTCCTCATCCCCGTTTCCGAGGAGGTTACAAGATGGGCTTGAATCCTGAAAAGTGTCAAGATCCAATCTGGGTTGGCCACGGTCTGATCATCGAGACCCCCCGACTGGAGCTCATCTTCCCGTGGGGACGGGGCATGCCTTTTCCTACTATAAACCTTTTTCCACCATAGAAGTCTCCATCCCATCCTGTCTGCTATCCAGGGTACTCATACCCCTGGTCACCATACTCCGCTGAAGCCTGAACGGGACTATCACGCCCTGTGAACTCTCCTGTCTCGGCAGGGTGTCAGTCTCCGACCTCCTGGCCACCTCCATCAGAGTATCCTCCTCCGTCGGCCTGACTGTCGACGCCACTCCGGTGATGGGACTGGGCGCCAACTCTGGCTCAACCACCTCCATCTGCGCTGCCGAGGTCCTAACTATCTCCGTCCCTCTAGTCGTGCAGGCACTAGATGAGTGACCAAAGCACTCACAGAGGGAACACATTGGGAGGACCCAATCATACTCCACGGCCTGAGTCAGAACCTCCCCGGACGCCACCTGATACTCGAGAATACTCGGAAGCTCCGTCCCAGCCTTTATCTCTACAAATACCCTGGCGTACATTTGTCTGGTACGCAAAGCCGTAGCCTCATCCGCCTTGATCGGCTTACTGACCAAGATAGCTAATCTCATTAGCAGAGGGATGCTCCAGTATTTCACCGGGAACTCAGGAAAGCAAATCCAGACGGGAATCGCATTCACCACCTCCTTCTCACATCTCAACTCCGGTGTCCATTCCTTCAGGATAATGAGCCGCCCGTCAAAGGACCAGGGCCCTCCTTGAATAATCCTGGACATATCCTCCTCCAAACCGAATTTCACAAAGTAAAACCCATTCTCACGGGATAAGATCTCGATGCTTCCCTTGGGACGCCATACCCTCTCTGTATACCCTCGTATCTGCCCGTAGAAAGGTTTACTTCCCAACACATACATCACCAGCGTGTTCTTCCAGAAGTCCGTGACCTCCGCGATCTCTTCTGCTGGGAAATATGCTCGGAGACCTCCTCCTACTTGCATCGGTGACACATACTCCATCGACACCGGGCTCTTGTTTCCACCTGGTATACAAACATCATTCCAGGATTTGGGACGTGGCCCGTCTGTGACCGTCCGGAGAGTGGCATACGGAGGCACCGGCCTCTGACTCCCGACATCCCCAACAATACCCTTTCCTTTCTCCGCCATCGTCGTCTTTGGCCGCCATCCAGACACAATGGGCCCCGGTCCTCCTCCTTGTCGTCATGTGCCACCTAGGCCGATGGTAGGCCTATTCTCGTTCCTCCCAGGGCCCGTCCGACTCATTACTTGATTCTGAGCCCCTCTACCCCCTCCCGGACGCCGTCTCACCACTGTCGTCCAGCTATCATCATCTGTCCGGCCATCTTGAGCCCCAGATCCCGATCCAAATTCGAACACCTGGACACTAGGAGCATCCAAACCGTTGGTCTCCGAAGTAGCCGCAGCCACCCGGGCCGCCCTGTCCTCCGCCTCCACCTGGGAGGGGTCGGCCGACCCCCCCTTTGTCGTCTCCAGCCCTGCCCGGGTCGGCGCCAGCGCTGGTGGGGGTCCGCCCGACCCCTGGAACCCACCTCCAGGCGCCCCCCTCCCCCCCCTGCTTGGGGGGGCCGCCGCCGCCAGCCAGAGGGGGCCGCCCGCCCCCTCCCTTCCTTCCTGGCCTCCTCCTTCCCTCCGCGAGCGGATCCGGAGGTCGAGGGGGAGGCGTGAGCAAAACCCCTCCTTTGTCATCAGCAGAGTTATATATATATATATATATATATATATATATATATATATATATATATATATATATAGAGAGAGAGAGAGAGAGAGAGAGAGAGAGAGAGAGAGAGAGAGAGAGAGATCATTTAGTATCAACTATCAGCTTATTTGTTCTTATTTGTTCTGGATGGTAAAATTATAATGGAAAAGCATGCTAAGGATATTTATACTAATATGCTTTTAGAAAGAATATAATGGAAAAGCCTAGGGAAAATGCATCCATACAAAGGAAAGCTCACATATTGAGGCTTCTAAGTTGAGATCCACAGATAGGAGAGCTCACAAAATTTTAAACCGGACTACAGCTCCGCCTTGCCCTTGTGTATGATATGAGTAGGCTTGAGAGGTTGGAGGGTGAGTGAGTTGAGTGAGTGAGAGAGAGGCTAGGCATGCATCTATTTATATTGTAGATGACCAAATGTACTGTATATGTTAATCTGCCACATAACATTACATCAAAAGGATGGCTCTGACAAAGGGATTACAAAAACCAACATAAATCCCACCAAAAAGTATCGGTTTCTTGGTCATTCTCATAACATACAAAAGCAAAATGTAATATTTATAAAAAAAAGAGGAAAGAAGCAGAACTCCGGAATGGCCAGGCTGTTGTTTAGGTTAAGGGCTACCTCGCTTTGGCATTGTACTTATGCCAGTTGCGGGTCTGGGTCCTCCGTTTGCATCTCAACCGCTTGTGTTTTCATTGATTGTTTCTGTCATAAATTCGACCGACTATTCATCAGGGAGGGTTATAGCAGTTTCTTCATAGTGGTTGGTAGGCATACCTTCTGCAGTTGTAAGAAGAATTATCAGCTTTTCTTTATGGAATTTAATAATACCTGAGTCATGAAGTAAAATTAGATTATAACATCTAACTGTACAAGTTATAGTATCAATTTCTCCAAACACAAGATTTATGTATCCTTTTGAGGGAATACCTTAGCCATGAACTAAGATTAGAATCATTTTAGATGTGTTTTCTTGTAACTAAGATTAGAATTCAATAATATTGAATTGCTTCAAGATTTAACCTAACTTTTATATGTTAAAATACCTGAGCCATACACTAAGGTTAGAATTCAACAAGTACCAGTAGTTTGGGGGAATTCAATAATACCTGAGCCATGAGCTAAGATTGGAATCTAATAAGTATAAATCTAAGGTTATATTTTAATCTAAAAGTTAATGTTGTTTATCCACAAGGGAAAACTATGATTCCAAAAATTCAGTAGTGTTTTTTAAACTATGATTAGCATAATGTTCCATGTTTACCTCTCTTAAGTTTGGTCGATGTAGGAGCCCTGATAGTGCTGGATTCTCGGAATACAAAATGTTGTTGTGGCTGTGGCGTCCTCACAGTTATAGGCCGTCTAGGCGGTCTCTCTCCATACTGCTTTTCGATAGGCGGTGGAGTAGGCGGCCAACGGAGGTTGACGGCATAGGCGGAGATGAGGCGGCGTAGGCGGACGCCTAGGCGGAGCAATACTTAACAAAATATTTTGGCCAAAATTTTTTTGTAAGCATTATGGACATATAGTTCACTTTTACAAAACTAAAACTTTATAAATCTTCGTTCTACAACTAAGTTATGCATGGAACATCCTTAAAATATGCATATTATGCAAAAAATAGTGGTAAAATAGTAAAAAAATGTTCAAAATGTATCGACCGTCTAGACGGCGCCTAGACGGTAGACGGACTCTCTCCGCCGCGCATCCGCCTACCGCCTTTTAGAGCCTTGTTTATCTCTAGGCAAATCAACAACTGTCTTACCAAATTTCACTTAACAGAGATGCTCGTAGAAAAATCATTAGTCTTGCATATCGGAAGGATTCCTATCATGTATTGTTAAATCTTGTAGAGATTCAGAATCATGTGTGACTTCATTTAACACTGTAATCACATCATAACAATTAGAAATAACAAGCATTTCTTTTCCATTGCCACCAACAACTTACTGAACTATCAGTTACACCACCGTCTAAGCATACCCACCATTTGGACCCAACAACAACAAATTTTAATGAAAAATGCTCATCCACAAACAATTATTTCCGCAAATTAGTCTGTATTTATTTTATCCCATAAGCAAACAAATTACATTTAAGATACTAAACACGAGCAGTAGACAGAATCCCAGTAACAAGACCAAAAGTACTAACTAAATTAAGGAGGCGTCTGGAATAAAGTGAATGTTTGGTCGGCTATAATTGAAAATACATGCAATATTTGTTGTACCATTTTCATCCCAAAAAAATGTTTGGTTTGATTAAAATGGTGGAATTGGTGCAACAAATGTTACATCATTTCCTCCAACTACCGCAACAAATATTGTGGCCAAAACGACTGCAATTCCATTTATGACGACATTTGTAACATCAATTACATCATTTCCAATGAATGTATCTTCATTCAATGTTGACACAACCAAATAATGGATTTACATTTACTGCAACAAAAGTTGCATCCATAAATACATATTAGATTATTCCAAATAGTGAATTTGTAAATACCGCAAAATCATTTATATGCAACCAAATAATGGATTTGCAACACCACTTACATCAACAAATGCTACATATAATATATGTTGCATGAAATTTCCATTTACATGCAACAAACAACCCCTAAAAGAAAAAAAAAATTAAACGTAAGCCTGGAAAAAAAAAATTAAATAAATAAAAATGCCGAACCAATTAAAATTAAAAACTAAGAATAAAAAAATTAAATTAATGTAGAAAATAATAGTTGGATTTTATTGATGGACTACTTCACTACTTATAGGGAGTCTTGCTCCTCTACATACTACATATTCCGATGTGGGACTAAAAGTCCCTTATTGACCCTCAACACTCCCCCTCAAGATGGGCGATAGATATTGATCATCCCCATCTTGTTACATAGCTTCGACAGACTTAATGAACTAAGACCCTTAGTCAGACAGTCTGCAACTTATTCTTCTGAGCGGACATGGTCAATCTTCAGTATCCCTTGTTCCAGCTTCTCCTTGATGAAGAATCGATCAATCTCGATGTGCTTTGTTTTGTCGTGCTGAACGGGATTGTTAGCTATACTTATTGCAGCTTGACTATCGCTCAGAAGACGTAATGGTGCTCCCTTGTCTAGCTTTAACTCTATCAGCAACGCTTTCACCCACAGCAATTCTGACACTCCCAGAGCCATTGCTCTGTATTCTGCTTCAGCTGTCGACCGTGCTACTACAGACTGTTTCTTGCTTTTCCATGAGACCAGATTTCCTCCTACAAAAATACAGTATCCTGTGGTAGACCTTCTGTCATCTATGCAGCTCGCCCAGTCTGCATCACAGTATCCCTCGACTTCTATGCGTCCATTCTTCTTGAACCATAGCCCCTTTTCCGGCGTTCCTTTCAGATACCTCAAGATCTGAAATACTGCTTCCATATGACCCTTTCTTGGATCATGCATGTAGCGACTTACTACACTCACTGCGAATGAGATATCAGGGCGAGTGTGTCCCAGATAAATCAATCTTCCTACAAGTCTTTGATATCTTTCACGATCAACGGGCTCTCATGCTTCTGCTCCCAACTTGCACTTCTGTTCAATTGGAGTGACTGCTGCTTTGCATCCCAGCATCCCTGTCTCCTTCAGTAGATCTAGTGTGTATTTTCTCTGTGAGAGAACAATTCCTTGTTCGCCTTCACACACCTCGATACCTAGAAAGTACCTCATCGCTCCTAAATCCTTCACTTCAAACTCCTTCGCGAGTTTTGACTTCAGTTTAGTGATCTCGACTTCATCATCACCTGTGATCACTATATCATCCATATATACAGCAAGTATAGTGATGTGGCCTCTTGCATGCTGGAGGAAGACCGTATGATCTGCATTTGTTTGACGGTATCCCATGCCTGTAACAGCCTTTCTGAATCTGTCAAACCAGGCTCGAGGAGATTGCTTGAGCCCGTATAGTGACTTCTTCAGTTTACACACCTTTCCTTGCGACGTCCCTCCGTTTGATTCCGTCGCATAGCACCCAGGCGGGAGCTCCATGTATACTTCTTCTTGCAGGTCCCCATGAAGAAAGGCATTCTTCACATCCAGCTGGTACAGCTTCCACCCATAGTTCGCTGCAATGGAGACCAGAGTTCTCACAGTGCTCATTTTTGCTACTGGGGCAAATGTCTCATCATAGTCTATTCCATATGACTGTGTGAATCCTTTTGCAACCAACCTCGCCTTGTACCGCTCTACTTTTCCTTCTGGCGTCTCTTTCACTGTGTACACCCATTTGCATCCCACAGCTTTCTTCCCTTTGGGTAATGGAACCAGCTCCCATGTCTTATTTTTCTCCAGTGCCCCAAGTTCTTCCATCATTGCAGCTTTCCACCTTGGATCTTTCTTTGCTTCCTGCCAACACTTGGACAACGAAGTAGAGTCTAACGATGCAATGAAGGCTCGATAATTTGAAGAAATGTTAGAATAAGACAAGAAGTTGGCAATGTCATGTTCGTAATCATCAAAACGAGCAGGAGCCTTACCCGCATTGATGCGAGAAGATCTCCTTAAGGGAGCAATAGGTGGTGGAGAGATCATACCATCCGAGTCAGAGAGATCCGCATCAGAATCCGAGTGATTCAGTGCGGGGGCAACATCTTCAGGAGTTGGAGTAGGAGTAGACGAGGGACTTGGTACAGTAGGCACAGGGCACGGCATAGGCACATTACGGGACTTCTGTTGTCTCCTTCTGTAGACTTGGTGCTCCTTTTTCCTTGTCTGCTGCTCCCCCTGCGTAACATATGGATCTTCTTCTTCATCATTTTCTGTATCTGAGTCACTGTGCTCTTCCCCTTTCGTCCAGTTTTCTACAACCGGACACGGAACCGATCCGACGACCACATTTGGGCTTATTATCTCCCCCTCACATCTAACACCATTTGTGTTAGGTGTGTCACCAAATGCTGAACCTTCATCCGAACCATAGTATGGTTTGAGTTCTCTGAAAGTAACGTCCATGCTTACAAACATCTTCCGCTCGACTGGACTCCAACAGGCATAACCCTTCTGAGTCGTTGTGTAACCGACGAAGACACATTTAACTGTCCTAGGATCCAATTTGCCAATGCCTGGCCGATTATCTTGGGCAAAGCACACACATCCAAAGACTTTTGGTGGAACAGTGTATGTAGTTGCCCCAGTAAGCATTTTCAACGGTGTCTTCCAGTCCAATACTTGAGATAGTATTCTGTTGATAAGATAAGAGGCCGTCAATATAGCCTGCCCCCATAAGTGTTTCGGGACATTCATAGCCAGCATCATCGTCCGTGCGACTTCCAGCAGGTGTTTGTTTTTTCGTTCCGCCACACCATTTTGGGCCGGAGTATAAGCACATAAAGTTTGATGAAGTATTCCATGAGCGAAAAAATACTCAGCAACCCGCTTATTAGTATACTCCGTCCCATTTTCTGACCGAAAACACTTAATTTTAGTTCCATATTGTGTTTCTACCCGTCGATGAAAGTCCTGAAAGGCCTCAAGGACGTCACTTTTATTCTTCATAAGATAGACCCATGTCACGCGGGTATTACAGTCAATAAAGGTGACGAACCATCGAAAGCCGTTAATACCAGTTGTAGGACAAGGACTCCATACGTCCGAATGTATCATGTCAAAAGCAGCTGAACTCCTATTCTCCGTGCTCACATACGTGCTTCTGGTATATTTTTCCAACTCATAAGCATTACAAAATAACTTCCCTTTATTAGCCCTTTGATATAAGGACGGATACATTCGACTAATAACTTTAAATGAAGAATGACCGACACGCTGATGGTGGAGTAGCAAGTCGGCTTCAACACTGCGACATGAAGCTTCTGGTGGTGCGTCTGCTACCAAGGATGCCAATGCGTTGTCCAGTCCAGTCCTGTCTAAATACCACAGCCCCTTATGCCATGTGCCAGTCCCAAGTCGTCGTCCTGTCCCTTTCTCCTGAAAAGTCACCTGAGGAATGTCAAAGGAAACAGTACAGTTAAGATCAAGTATAATGGCACTAATGGATAGGAGATTGACAGGAAAAGACGGAGCATGTAGGACATTGGTTAGAGTGATGGAAGGGGTGCATGCAACAGTGCCTTTACCCATTACAGGGCTGGATATACCATCAGCGGTCTGAATACTCTTCGGCAATGGTAGGTGAGTATATTCCTGAAACGCACCACGGGACCCCGTGACATGGCGAGATACCCCAGAGTCCATAATCCATCCTGGCTGATGGATAGATGCAAGAGCACGTGCAGAATCATCGGTGCTGGTTTGGGCAAAGCAAGTGATGTGATCTCCCGAGGTTGAAGACGCCCCAGGACTGTCGGCCGAACCCAGCTTTGTGCCTCGCAACTTCTCAAGGAACTCCCGCTCAAGCGGGGTTATTTCAGCCAGTTGATGCTCTCCTCCTTCCTCCGCCAGATTTGCTTTGTGTCCGTCCCGTCTACCAGCATATCCTCCTCGACCACCACGTCGGCCTCCACGACCCCGTCCTCGATCAGTAGACTGATTGCGTAAGGGTTTTGGACAAAATCGGATGTAATGTCCGGAGTCACCACAATGTGGCAAACACCACCCATAGATGGAGGTGGATTGAAGGCAGCAAGGGCAGACTTTTCAACCGCGGCTTGCTCTCCCTGGTAGGAGCCCTTGTTGGGCATCAACTTCAGTCGAGCTTCTTCCTGTGTCATAACAGCTATAGCTTCTTCCAAGGTCGGAAGCGTGGGTTGGGATAGGAGGATATTCCGTCTCTGCTCAAAAACAGAGTGTAGTCCCTTCAGGAATTTCATCATACGCTGCCGGAAAATATAAGCCAGGAACGTCTGAAAGTACTTCGCGAATGCCGGTTCGACTTGTGCATCTTCCATCCCAAGAGGATCATAATGATCCAGATCAGACCAGTACTTCTTCAACAGGGCCGCGTACTCAGAAATGGTACGTTCGTCTTGGGCCACCCTATCGAGTTCATCTTGCAGTTGAAAGACTCGCATAGGGTTGCCGGAGCCTGAGTACATATCTTTTAGAGTTTGCCATATATCAGCAGCAGCCTCCATGGTCTCGACATTGCCCGACACCTGGTCGGTTAAAGAGGCAGTCAACCACCCAGCCACGACGTTGTTGACAATCTCCCAAACAGCAAACTCTTTGGTGGAGTGATCGGCTGGCGCCTTGGCTTGGCCAGTGACATAGCCAACCAAGCCACGTCCCTTCAGTGTCCGCATCGCCTGCCGCGACCACTTCAAGTAGTTGGATGTTCCTTCCAACTTCGTCTCCAGCTTCTCCAATTTTCCCATTTTGTAAGGGGACGGATCCACATCAGTATGGATCACACGTGGGGTTACCTCGGTTAATCTTTTTGATAAGATATCATCAACCAAGGCCTTCATCTCTTCGGCCGTCAGTTTGCCACTGATCGAATCCATGGCCTCTGCAACTGTGAACCCTATTCGTCGTCTTCCTCGTCGAACTTCGTCGTCTTCGTCTTCTTCGACGTCAGAGACTTTACGAATGCACTACTAACTTGGCCAGCACCGACGCGCGCATGTAAAGTGAACACGTCAGGACACCAGAGAAGACATGATCAGTCTCTGAATAGATCCCGATGGGAAGGAGGAATAACAAAATAAACATTTGTTAGTTCCAAACGGCGCAATCTAGGAACAGAGTCGGTGCAAATAAAGAATTTGACATCTCGACTGTCTTCGAAATACACCGTTTATTATTATTATTATTATTATTATTATTATTATTATTATTATTATTTTGTGACGGCTAGGGTTAGGGTTAGGGTTTGGATGGGACTGCTAGGGCTAGGGTTAGGGTTTCCATGGGAAGAGAGACTAGGGTTAGGAGGGGAGGGGGGCGGGAGGGTTCTGGAGGGGGGCGAGAGGTGCTGCAGGGGGGGAAGGGTTGCTGGTCGGGGAGGGGGGGGCTGTAGGGGGGGGCGGGAGGGTTGCTGGTCGGGGAGGGGGGGGGGCTGTAGGGGGGGAGGGTTGCTGGTCGGGAAGGGGGGGGGGGGGGGCTGTAGGGAGGTCGACGGTGGAGGGGCGGGAGTTTGCTGGAGAGGGGTCGGGGAGGGGGGGCTGTAGGGGGGGCGGGAGGTTGCTGGGGGGGGGGGGGGGGCGGGAGTGTGCCGGCAGGGGGGCTGGAGAGCGTTGGAGAGGGGTCGGGGAGAGGGGGGCTGTAGGGAGGGTCGGCGGGGGCATCGAGGGTCGGGGTCGGCGGTTGGGGGGGGATTTCTTTTTATGGAGAGAGAGAGAGAGAGAGAGTTATGGCTCTGATACCATGTAGAAAATAATAGTTGGATTTTATTGATGGACTACTTCACTACTTATAGGGAGTCTTGCTCCTCTACATACTACATATTCCGATGTGGGACTAAAAGTCCCTTATTGACTCTCAACAATTACAAGTAAATAGGAATTCAGCAAAAAGGGATAACTTACAAGTAAACCGGAATACTAAAAGAAAAATATTGAGGAAGCTTGAACCTAGTTGAAGATCTATTTTAAACGTGTGTAGGTATTATAATCTTCAACTTGCACATAAACAGAAAAAATCAAAATTAAATAAATTTAGCACAATCAATAACAAGTTAAGGTTTTCTATGGCACAATAATGTCAATCGAGATAAATAAGCTGACAAAGAATGTAGTATCCCCAATCAACCTAACCAATCAGAAATCCAAAACCCGAACATCCTGAAACATCAAAGGATTAGAAATCTAAAATGAATAGAAGCATGAAGCCAAAAACAAAATAAAAAAAATAAAGGATTTCTAATCCCAACTAGCGGTGGATCCAGGGATTTAATTTTAGGGAGAGGGGGCTTGAAAAAAAAGAGTCAGTGGGGCTTCGAATTTTTTTTTTTTTTTTTTTTCATTTCAGATGTCTCTGAGAATATTTGAACTCAAGACCTACACAAAAACTCCAACTACTTTACCAACTAAGCTAGGCTTTAAGAATAACTTAAAAGTAGGGGTCTAAATATATACAAGTTCGGAATATATTTGGAAACATACCTATAACTTTGCTCCGAAAAAACAGTGAGGGCTTCTTCCTGCGGATCTGCCCCTGATACCATCAACAAATGCCCAAACCGAGGAAAATCCCAGTTTACCCATACCGAGGAAATCCCAGTCCTCAATATGCCCCCCCTCCACTCACCACTATCAAGGACTACACTTATAACCCCAAAATATACATTTAACAGGACAATATTAATAGCCCATAAACCATAAGCCTACTAACTTCCATGTCCACATTCAGTTCAGCCGAAATTTAATGAAACCAAAGGAAGTGGAGAACTTTTGTCGGGATGTGGAAACCCAAAAGAAATTCCAATTTTTTATCTAGAAATAATAGTAGTATAAGACAGGTAGTAATATATTGAAAATGTACCTATGTTTGCAAGAATTTGGATATACTAAGTATTACCTGCAAGTAAGAACAGATCTTTTTGAGCTAATATACTTAGTATTACCATTAGATATACTATGTATTCCCTTTGTGTAAGAGCAAATCGATAGGATGGATAATTCTTATAGGGACTATACTAATATTAAGAGAAAGGAAGTTCATTTCTATGTTTAACACAGGTGATATGAACACTTCTTTGAAACTTGGGGAAAATACACGTAATATGAACACTTCTTCAAGACTTGGAAGAAAAAAAAATGCACATTGTGATGGAAATGATAACAATCCAGTATGCAGTCGAATATCATTGGGAGAGTTAACATTCAAGGGAAGCTATGTTTCTTAGTTACCCTGGCAAAGGAGAGAAATAATCCAAATTGCTTAAACTTTTGTTATCTTCTGAAACTGCACCTTCAATCTGGAAGTTACAATAATATTAGAAAAATATTTAGAGAAAGGGCACGCAGTCAATGTGCACAACATTCAAATGCCAGCATAAATGTTTTATTTTCTCTCAGTGATTTTAAGTCTTTTTTTAACTATATTTATATTATACAAGCAAACTACTCTAGTGGTTTCACCAATCCACCACCTTGATAGTGTGGAGTTTCTGGATACTTACTTAAAAGAGCAGTTTCATTATTTATGAACTCGTCCGCTTCAATCATTATAAATAGAAAAGGCATCAAATCATTTTATCATATTTTCTCCAACTCACTTACTGATTTGCTGAAAGTATGATTATCTTATTACCCAAAGCATGATAATTTAAGAATGATACAGTGTAGGGGATGCAGGACATAACTACATGTTCTAAGATAATTTACCTCTACTCTCGAAGAATTAAAAAGAAAGCACATACATTAGAGATTTGGCAAATATTCTAAAAAAACAGTTTATATTCTCAAAATTTTAAAAATAGGAATATAATAAACCCCAATAACCACAACCCTCATCAATAAATAGCAACAATAAATAGCAAGGCCAAATTTCATACCTAGAAGCCAGATACATTAGAAAATAAAGAAACCTAAGCAATCAACCAACATAAAACCTAAGCACAAAAACATTAATCTAAGATTAATAAGCACAATATTTTTCGTAGAAAAAATCAACTAAATTTAGAAGAATAAACAGAACAATTGCTTACCGAAGAACCAAGCTCGATGCGACCTTGATACCCAAAAGTTCAATCTCAAGTAGTATCCCCTAACAAATTTAGGGAAAATAAATAAATAAAGAAGTTAGTTGATTACAACTACAATATACTAAAAATATTGCACAATAAACCAACAAAATACAATAATAATCTCTCTCGTAATTTCATCACAAAAGAACTATGACAATAATTTACCAGGAAGCCAGACCATAAGAACAATATAGAAAGTTTTGGGATTCATCTAGACAGATATCCAAAGCAAGATCCGACAAAACATAAGAAAACCATGGCAGATTTATCAGACAAAGAAATAACATCTTCCACAAAACCTGCATAAAGAAATATCCAAGCTAACCAACGAAAAAAAAGCATTACACAACCAAAAATCACATATAATTATAAATGAGAAAAAAATGTATAAGAATCTTGATCCCAATATCGACACAAACGATGGCACACAATCTGTGTTCCCAATGTAGAGTTTCGGACGATGGTAGACAGAAATTTGGAGAGGGAAAGAGATCTCTTTGTACTAATAGTAGAAGAAGAAAAAAAAACCTAAAAATGACATATATTACATAAAAAAACATTTATTACATAAAAAGAGATCTTCGCAACATGAGTGTCATAGCTCGCCGGAAGAGTCAGACGGATGGCGCCCGTTCTCCACTCCAGTCAGGCTATCAGCATGAATTGGGAGAGGAAGATTTGTTTCTTCCTTTTTCTCTGCTTTCAGTGAAGACGGGGAGACGTGGAACGCTTCTCCCCATATCTTCAATTATCACTCCCAATCATCATGTAGACCTTTGATACAAATATTTTCCTTTTAGCCAATTTGAACCGATATTTTCCTTTTAGCCAATTTGAACCGTTCACCAAAGGTGAAAGAGTATGTCCTTTAAAGAAGTATGTAGATAGGTGTGTGATTATAGTATCTGTTTCCTTGTATCATTTGGACTTCTTTTGATGTTTCTAGGCTGTGAAAGAGTTCGTCAGATGCTAAGTAGAGAAGGTGAACAAAATGGAGGAAGGCTCTACTATCGCATTTCATTCTGTTCGTTCGAAAAAAGAAACTGATTGACAACAAATTATTATCGTTTTTGCAATTTATATTTCGTATTATTGGACTAGTAGAAATTTTTTTTCCCTCCAAATTATGCTATTATCTTCTTGGAATTTTAGCAACTGACTGTTTAGTTGTCGCTGTCTCTACGTTTCTTTCGTTGAGTTCTCAAAGTAACATCCTTTTGTATTTGGTACTTATTCATTTACAATCATTATTGTTTGGAATGTCAATGTCTGTGTAGGACTGGTGGCATCTAGATGGAGCCACAGGGGACGCCAGCAGAATACCATCAGGGAATATTGGACAGCAAATGAACAAAAGATTCTTCATTGGTCGGAGGAGTAGGCTGAGCTGCTAAGGACAGTAGGTCTTCGATGAGACTTGTATAATCTTTTTTGAACTAACACCTCTTCTTACATATTGTAGTTGTATGTTTGTTTCCTTCTCCTTTTTGGATGTTTGTTTCACCATTTCTCTTTAGTGAAACATGCTGGAAGTAGACATCTTTACAGAACAATTCATTACCTGTGGACTCCTTGACTGTTTTAGGCTCAAAAAATTGTTTTCAGTAATGTTCTCCTCCTGTCACTTAACAAGGATTAGGCAAGGATTAAACTGTCTTCTAATTTAAGTTGGAAGCTGAATACATCAACCTGAGGTTTTCTTGTTGTATGCTACTTTCTGCGATAGTTAATTAGACGGTTTGAAATTATTATGTCAAAATTGAGATTGTTCAGTGGAAGCTTCCATAAGCTAACCATCTTTGGCATTTCTTGGACATTACAGATTCACTTTTGTATTCATTTGATTTTTTAATTTTTTTGGGGATGCCATTTGATTGGTTCAGGCAAGTCATTTCCATTTAAGAACATAAAAGATATTTCATAGTCCACTTTATCTTTATATTATGTTATTACATCATTTGGATTAGTTATGCCATTGGATGTTATTATATTATAGAAGGTTCTTATTTGTTCTTACTTAGTTATTTAATATAGAAGATATGTACATTAGTTATTCGGATGTCATGTTATTTGGATGTATTATGTTAAGGTTATTGTACAAATTCTAGCTATAGGTCATTACAAATTTGCAAGATAAATTTCAAAAGAAAAAATATCGTCGTTGTGACAGAAAAGTAAATATTTATTTCACATGACAAGAAATAAAATACTCGAGATCAATTGCTTGATAACTACAACCAATATGCAACTAGATACCTTCATTAGACAACAATGAGAGGGAGACATCACAGAGATGTATGACTTGTTGCTAGGGAAGCATAAACACCATCTTTAATATTTATCAAGTCTGCATGCTTCCCCTTCTCTGCTATAACTCCATCCTTAATCACTACTATTAGATCAGCCTTATGGACTGTGGCTAACTGGTGGGCAACAATGATTGTGGTCCTGTTCACTGCCAACTGATAGAGGGCGTCCTGAACCACCCGCTCAGACTCGGCATCTAAAGCACTTGTAGCCTCATCCAAGAGCAAAATCTTAGGCTCCTTCACTATAGCCCGTGCAATGGCTACTCGTTGCTTCTGCCCACCTGACAATTTGACTGCTCGCTCTCCAACAAGAGTATCATATCCCTACAACATACCCAAAGTTGCAAAGATTAAAATTGTAGGGCTTAAAAATAGTAGTTACTTCGTTAAGTGGTTCTAACCTCATGCAGACCACTAATAAACACGTGCGCATTTGCTGCCTCTGCAGCAGCTATTATCTCTGCTTCAGTAGCCTTTCCACCCTTCCCGTAAGCAATGTTGGCACGTATGGTGTCATTGAATAAAACAGGTTCCTGACTCACTAAACCCATCTGCTGCCTCAGCCATCTTAGCTGAAGCTTCTGAATACTGATTCCATCTAGCAGGATGCAACCAGAATTGGGATCGTAAAATCTCTGCAGCAGTGATATCACTGTGGACTTTCCACAGCCACTCTCCCCAACCAGCGCAATGCTCTGAGGAAAAAAGATTTCACATAGTCAAGTTTTCAAATAGGTCCAAGATGATTAAGAATTGATTCAGAGAATTAATTTAATAAGTAAATTTTCCGTTGTAGTAGTATAAAAAACCAGTAAGAGTTACATGGATGCAGATTGAGATTCCCAAACTGTAGAGAATAATTGTTGTGTTTTTTATTGATGGGCTACTCCACTACTTATAGGGAGTCTAGCTCCTCTTCATACTACATTTTTCCAATGTGGGACTAAATCCCTTATTAGTTCTCAACACTCCCCCTCAAGGTGGGCGATAGATATTAATCATTCCCATCTTGTTACATAGCTTCGACAGACTTAATGAACTAAGACCCTTAGTCAGACAGTCTGCCACTTGTTCTTCTGGGCGAACATGATCAATCTTCAGTATGCCTTGATCCAGCTTTTCTTTGATGAAGAATCGATCGATCTCAATGTGCTTCGTTCTGTCGTGCTGAACTGGATTGTTAGCTATACTTATTGCAGCTTGACTATCGCTCAGAAGACGTAACGGTGCTCCCTTGTCCAGCTTCAACTCTGTTAGCAACGGTTTCACCCACAGCAACTCCGACACTCCTAAAGCCATTGCTCTGTATTCTGCTTCAGCTGTAGACCGTGCTACCATTGACTGTTTCTTGCTTCTCCATGAGACCAAGTTTCCTCCTACAAAGACACAATATTCCGTGGTAGACCTTCTATCATCTATGCAGCTCGTCCAGTCTGCATCGCAGTATCCCTCAACTTCTATACATCCATTCTTCTTGAACCATAGCCCTTTCCCTGACGTCCCTTTCAGATATCTCAAGATCTGAAACACTGCATCCATATGACCCGTTCTTGGATCATGCATGTAGCGACTTACTACACTTACCGCAAATGAGATATCAGGACGAGTGTGCCCCAGATAAATCAATCTCCCTACAAGTCGTTGATATCTTTCACGATCAACTAGCTCTCCTGCTTCTGCTCCCAACTTGCACTTCTGGTCAATTGGAGTGACTGCTGCTTTGCATCCCAGCATCCCTGTCTCCTTCAGCAGATCTAGTGCATATTTTCTCTGTGAGAGAACAATTTCTTGTTCGCCTTCACACACCTCGATACCTAGAAAGTACCTCATCGCTCCTAAATCCTTCACCTCAAACGCCTTCGCGAGTTTTGACTTCAGCTTAGTGATCTCGACTTCATCATTACCTGTGATTACTATATCATCCACGTATACAACAAGTATAGTGATGTGGCCTCTTGCATGCTGAAAAAAGACCGTATGATCTGCATTTGCTTGATGGTATCCCATGCCTGTAACAGCCATTCTGAATCTGTCAAACCAGGCTCGAGGAGATTGCTTGAGTCCATATAGCGACTTCTTTAGTTTGCACACTTTTTCATGCGATGTCCCTCCGTCTGATTCTGTAACGTAGCACCCTGACGGGAGTTCCATGTACACTTCTTCTTGTAGGTCCCCATAGAGAAAGGCATTCTTCACATCTAACTGGTATAGCTTCCACCCATAGTTTGCTGCAATAGAGATCAGAGTTCTTACAGTGCTCATTTTCGCTACTGGAGCAAACGTCTCATCATAGTCGATGCCATATGATTGTGTGTATCCTTTTGCAACCAACCTTGCCTTGTATCGTTCCACTTTTCCTTCTGACATCTCCTTTACTGTGTACACCCATTTGCATCCCACAGTTTTCTTTCCTTTGGATAATGGAACCAGCTCCCACGTCTTATTTTTCTCTAGTGCCCCAAGTTCTTCCATCATTGCAGCTTTTCACCTTGGATCTTTTTTTGCTTCTTGCCAACTTTTGGACAACGAAGTAGAGTCTAATAATGCAATGAAGGCTCGATAATTCGAAAAAATGTTAGAATAAGACAGGTAGTTGGCAATATCATGTTCATAATCATCAAAACGACTAGGAGCCGTACCCGCATTGATGCGAGAAGATCTCCTTAAGGGAGCAATAGGAGGTGGAGAGATCATACCATCAGAGTCAGAGAGATCCGCATCAGAATCAGATTGATTCAGTGCGGGGTCAACATCTTCAAGAGTTGGAGCAGGAGTAGACGAGAGACTTGGTACAGTAGGCACATGGCACGGTACAGGCACAGTACTGGACTTCTGCTGTCTCCTTCTGTAGACTTGGAGCTCCTTTGCCATTGTTTGTTGCTCCCCCTGTTTAACATATGTATCTTCTTCATCTTCTGTATCGGAGTCACTGCTTTCTTCCCCTTTCGTCCAGTTTTCCACGACCGGACATGGGACCGATCCGACCACTACAGATGGACTTATTTTCTCCCCCTCACATCTAACACCCTCTGTGTTAGGTGTGTCACCAAACGCTGAACCGTCATCCGAACCATAATATGGTTCCAGTTCTCTGAATGTAACGTCCATGCTTACAAACATCTTCCGCTCAACTGGGCTCCAACATGCGTATCCCTTCTGAGTTGCCGTGTATCCGACAAAGACACATTTAACTGCTCTAGGATCCAGTTTGTCAACTCTTGGCCTATTATCTTGGACAAAACATACACACCCAAATACTTTCGGTAGAACAGTGTACGTGGTTGCACCAGTAAGCATCTCCAACGGTGTCTTCCAGTCCAATACCTGAGATGACATTCTGTTGATGAGATAAGAGGTCGTTAACACTGCCTGCCCCCATAAGTGTTTCGGGACATTCATAGCCAGCATCATCGTCCGTGCGACCTCTAGCAGGTGTCTGTTCTTCCGTTCGACCACACCATTTTGTGCCGGTGTATAGGCACATGAAGTTTGGTGTAGTATTTCATGAGTGGATAAATACTCAGCAACCTTCTTATTAGTATACTCTGTCCCATTGTCAGACCGTAAGCACTTAATTGTAGTACCATATTGTGTTTCTACCCGGCGATGAAAGTCTCGAAACGCCTCAAAGACATCACTTTTATTCTTCATAAGGTAGACCCATGTCACGCGAGTATAACAATCAATAAAAGTGACGAACCATCGAAAATCGTTAATACCGGTTGTAGGACAAGGGCCCCATACGTCCGAATGTATCATATCAAATGCAGCCGAACTTCTACTTCCTGAACTCACATACGTGCTTCTGGTATGTTTACCCAACTCACATGCATTACAAAATAACTTCTTTTTATTAGCCCTTTGGTATAAGGACGGATACATGCGACTAATAATTTTAAAAGAATGACCGACACGCTGGTGGTGGAGTAGCAATTCATCTTCTACACTGCGCCGTGAATCTTCCGGTGGTGTCTGCTACCAGAGATGCCAATACTTTGTCCAGTCCAGTCATGTCCAAGTACCACAGCCCCTTATGCCATGTGCCAGTCCCTAGTTGTTGTCCTGTCCCCTTCTCCTGAAAAGTCACCGTAGGAATGTCAAAGAAAACAGTACAGTTAAGATCAAGAATAATGGCACAAATAGAAAGAAGATTGACAGGAAAAGACGGAGCATGTAAGACATTGGTGGGAGTCAGAGAAGGGGTGCATGCGACAGTGCCTTTACCCATGACAGGGCTGGAGTTACCATCAGCAGTCTGAATGCTCTCCGGCGTCGGTAGATGAGTATAGTCCTGGAACTCACCGCAGGACCCCGTGACATGGCGAGATGCCCCAGAGTCCATAATCCATCCTGGTTGGTGGACAGCTGTTGCAAGAGCACGCGCAGGAATACCTGTGCTAGTTTGGACAAAGCAAGTGATGTGATCTTCCGAGGTAGATGACGCCCTATGACTGTCGTCCGAACCCAGCTTCGTGCTGCGTAACTTCGTGAGGAACTCCTTCTCAAGAGGGGTTAACTCAGCCAGGTGATTTTCTTCCCCTTCCTCCGCCAGATTAGCTTTGTGCCCTCCAGAATATTTTTTTCTTCTACCAGCATAACCGCCTCTACCACCTCGACGTCCTCCGCGGCCCCGTCCACGATCACTCGACGGACTTTGGAGGAGTTTTGGACAAAATCTGATGTAATGCCCCGAGTCACCACAGTTGTGGCAAACACCGGCCACAGAGGGAGGCTGATTGAAGGTGGCAAGGGCAGACTTGTCAACAGCGGCTTGCTCCCCCTGGAAATAGCCCTTGTTGGGCATCAACTTCAATCGAGCCTCTTCTTGTGCCATGGCAGCAATGACTTCTTCTAAGGTTGGAAGCATGGGCTGTGCGAGGAGGACATTCCTTCTATGCTCAAACATAGGGTTAAGACCCTTCAAGAACTTCATCATCCGTTGTCGCGAAATATAATCCAAGAACTTTTGGAAATGTTTCGCAAATGCTGGTTCGACCTGTGCATCTTCCATCCCAAAAGGATCATAGTGATCCAGATCAGACCAGTACTTCTTCAACAGTGCTGTATACTCAGAGATAGTACGGTCGTCCTGGGCCACCATATCAAGTTCATCCTGCAGTTGGAAGACCCGCATAGGATTGTCTGAGCCTGAGTACATATCTTTCAAAGTCCGCCATATATCAGCAGCAGCCTCCATCGCCTCGACATTGTCTGACACCTGGTCGGTCAAGGAGGCTGTCAACCATCCAGCCACAACATTGTTGACAATTTCCCAAATAGCAAACTCCTTTGAGGAGGGATCATCTGGCGCCTTGGTTTGGCCATTGACGTAGCCAACCAAGCCACGTCCCTTCAGCGTCCGCATGGCCTGTCATGACTATTTCAAGTAGTTGGACGTTCCCTCCAACTTCGTCTCCAGCTTGTCCAGCTTCCCCATTTTGTAGGATGACGGATCCACATCAGTATGGATCACACGTGGGGTTGCCTCGGTTAATCTCTTTGATAAAATATCATCAACCAAGGCCTTCATCTCTTCTGCAGTCAGTTTACCACTGATCGAATCCATGGCGTCTTCAACTGTGATTCGTCGTCGTCGTCATCTTCGTCGGCTTCGTCGTCGGCGGCGGCGGCTTCGTCGGGGCAGCAGGGGGGGGGGGGGTCGCCGGGGGGGGGGGGGGGGCTCCGGGGCAGCAGGGGGGGCAGGGAGGGGGGGCGTCGGCGGCAAGGGGGGGTTTGCCGGGTTGGGGAAGGGGTGGAAATTTTTTTTTTGTGTGGTTATGGCTCTGATACCATGTAGAGAATAATTGTTGTGTTTTTTATTGATGGGCTGCTCCACTACTTATAGGGAGTCTAGCTCATCTTCATACTACATTTTTCCAATGTGGGACTAAATCTCTTATTAGTTCTCAACACAAACCATGAATAAGAACCAACTTATGGCGTTGAACTATCAGACAAGTAGGATCTGATTTAAAAACCTGTTTATCTTCAGTGGTTTTGATTTGGTTGATTTAGGAGTGGCAAGATCTGAAGTCAGTAGCACAATAACATTTTTTTAAACGTACATAAAAGAACATTTTATATTTATCTTTATCAAGACACATACATACTATTTTTATAAAAGAGGCTGCTGGTTTACCCATTATGGAAGTTGAAGTATATAAGTTGAATCTGTTATGAACTTCTAGTAATTCCTTCCCAGTATTGAGTCCACTAATAAAGTGGCATGAGATTTATTTTTGAATTTCAGAGGGTCTAGATTCTTTTGCAGGATTTAGAAGGTGCAAATTCTTCACTAGTAAATTCACGGCGGTTGGATAATGGTGGATATGAAAATGGAGGTTGACATTCCTACAACCTATGGATGATGGTGGATATGGATAGCATCGGAAATGTATTAGAGGAATGTTTTAATTACATACAGTGTAGACACTACCCAGGCAATATTGAATGAAAAAGGAATGGGGTTAGGATGTCATCTACAAGAGCCATATCCTAAGCATACCATCCGACCAATATTAAATTAATGTGTTAGGAGTCATATCCTATTTCAAATCGCAAAATCCATATCTTCAGAGAATCTTGGAAGCACCTATAACAGGAGGCAAAATCGCAAAATCCATATCTTCATATCCTAAGAACAAACAGAAACACCTATAACAGGAGGTATTATTGTCATGTCATAAATATGAATTGAAAGGGTAATCAAATTTCATTCATATGGACTAAGGAAGGTGGAGATATTCTAGATTTTGCCACATTATATGCACTTGGAATAACAAATGTATGCTCTATGAAGAGAGACGAACATTTACGGTTTATTTAATAATAGATCAAAGAGAAATTCTAGAGACAAATGTAATATCTTCATCAATGGAAGAAGTCAATGTAAAAAAAAAAATGAGGCGATGGGTTTGGGCAGTGGAAGTAGCATAAAAGGGACACGGACAAGGTAAGATAAATGGGTGAGAAATAAGGGAGAGACTGGGCATGTGCTCATCCTATAGACATCTAGTCATAAATTAAGCAGCTGACCAGAAGTATCTAACATTTTATAGAAAACTTTGTAGCCACAAATTTTGGATGTATAAATCTAATTTGTACTAGGAAAACTAAGTGTATTAAATAAATAGTAAACATCTATATGATGACTTTGTCTCTTGTGTGTCAGACTCGTGTGTAGGTAAGACCTTACAGTACCTAAACATCTTGAGGTTTATGGCAGTGTCATAGCCCTGCCTATGTGGAATTGTGACGTAATATGAGTAGTACCTTCATCCATGATTACTAAAGAGAGATGAGAACTCAATGTTAACCCACATCCATGCATAATTACTAGAGAGGTGGAAGCTCAATGTAAACCCACGTTTTATGTGGATAGTGATGGAAGATGGAACTCTCCTCTAATGCGATTAAACTCATTCTAGCTTAATTATATAATACATATCCTTAATATACCTACTAGAGACTTGTTTCTTTTGCAGAATCAAGACACATTCTCCCTAGAGAACCTATCATAAGCATTTTCCAAGACAATGAAAACCATATGCAAATATCTACTATCAAAAAGATTTCTTTTAAATAGCTTCATTAATGACAGACCTTCCTAGCATAAAACTGCATTAATTCTCAAAGTACTTGTTCTTTTCTAAATCTTTGATCAAATAACTCTTCCAGAGTTACGAATTATAAGTTTGATTGCTTGATAGTTAGTATAACTTCGTATGTTTCCTTACTTCTACAGATAGTATACAAAAACACAACTACATGCATTTTTAGGAATTAAGTTTCTAGAATCTTGTTTAATAAATTAGTTAAACAGTCTTTTTTATATCCCAAACATTCTCATACCTCAATAGGATATCATCATGTCTACAATTTTTTTAGTTTCCATGTTTTTTCCTTATTATTGTACTTCTGAAAATCTACATAGAATTAATGCTATGACGTATCCTTGCCATTATTTTCCCCACTGCCAACATACTACGTCTCCTACCTTCATTTGTGCTTCATAGGTACAGGTAATTTTTCGTAAAACTGAACTGCCAATATGCTATGTATCCACAAACAAACCAAAATTTAAGCAAAAGGCATGTGAATATTAGAGCTAGAGCATAGTACCGGGAACACGGTACATCATAGTTCGCCATATGAGATGGGGTATGGGGAATGTTACTCTTAATACGGTGGTTCGATGAGGGTAGGTTTAGTTGGATTGTCATAATGGATCGTGGTACGTCTACATGTTTTACTCGGTTCGCTGATGATATTCTACAAATAAAATAGTAACTTTGATTGTTGATCTCAAGTGAAAAAAAATATATATATATATATAAGGCACAACTTCATAATAAAAGAACATGACTTCAACATATTACTTCAGTTTTACCATTTACACTCTATAATGCTTAAGTGGTTACAAACATGACGAGAACATAGAGCACAAAATTTTAATACAAGAAATCTAGAATTTATTGATTACACATGAAAATGATAGAAATGCTAAACTAAAAGAAAAATCATAACAAAGAACAACATATCAAGTCAATACAAGACAGCTAGAATTGATCTACTTTACATCTTTTTTGTATTGTTAAATGTAGGAATCTGGTTGCAAATCATACGACCCCGGGTCGGTAAAGAACCGTGATCTGGATCGGATCGGAAGATCCAGATCGCGGTTCCAGAGGGGTATGAGGGGTCCCGGTAACTATGAGCTAGAGGATGATCAAATATTAAGCCAAAATGGATTTGAAGAAAAAAGAAGAAGTTATGTTCAAATGGATGACAGTGTGTCAAGGTTAGAGATTGATTTTACCTTTCCTGATTGAAGAGCTAAGCAAAAATCTTGAAAAACCTGGAAATCTGGCCTGGTTGGATACCTGAAGCTAACATGCTGGAACTCAATGTCTCCTTTCACTTCTTCAAGGATGGTCCCTGAATCATCATGTGGATCAATGGTAGATTTCCTATCGATGATTGAAAATACCGAAGCTGTAGCAGACTTAGCCTTTGTTGCATCTGGAGCTAGCTTACTTGTCTCGGTAATAATTCCTATTGCAGTCATACTAAGAGCAAAGAAGGCCTACAACATAGATAATTGTAAGAAGTCAAGTGCTAAAACTTCTGAGGAGAAGGATCTAATTATAAAGGGAAAAGATTAAACAAATACACAAGGGGGAAAACATTAAATAAATACACTAGGGGTAAGATCAAATAAATAAACTAGGATCATTTCATTTGATTTTAAGCCATAGATCAAGACAAAGGAATGGCTAATCCATCATGTATATTATCTTTTTCATTCTGTGTTGCAATAGAAACTTATTGTTTCATCATATGAGATTATACGAGAATCACTTCTTCATTTATAGGAATAGGAAGAAACACTACTTATCCTTTCTATAAGAAATTTTTTGTCTATGACATCAAGAAATCTGTCTTGTGTTTCTCTTTTCATTTTCAGTTACAATCTTTGCTTTTACTTATCATCTTTGGCTCAACTCTCTATCTGAAAGGGCTTACACAGTGTGAAACCCCGATATCTAGTCCGGTAGTCCCATATCGGTTAGAACATGAAAGTTTATTGGTTTATATTGGAATCTTTGGGTCTTATGTGTACATTCATGTTAACCAAGTTTGGGCCAAGTGATGCGAACATATGTCCATGCACGGGTCAGATTTCGCGAACCAGATAGCCGGGACATGATAAATGGTACCAAAGCTACCCAGTGGATTGTGCTCCAGTGGGGCAAGGCTAGGTCATTTGCACAGCCTGACACGAGGATGTTGTCTTTGAATGGGGGAGATTGTGAAACCCTTAAATCTAGTCCCACAACGGATAGAAGATGGGTGTTTATTGGTTTCTACTGGAGTGTTTAGGACTTTGTGTACAACCAAATTAACTATTTTGGCAAGTTAGGCCAAGTGATCTGAACATGTGGCCATACACGGTCCTAGTGGACCAGGACGTGACACATACGGCTAAAACCTAAAAGTAACTAGAAATCACTTATTGCTTTATTAGTTTAAGGTGATATCTACAAAACAAGAACCATAACATAACTGCCAAGTTTATTCCATTACATTTGAGAGTGTTTAAAGATGTTTCGCTGCCGGTTAATCTAGTAAATCCTTCTGGTGATACATAACTGTAAGTAGATAATTTGTAATAATCAAAGAAATTCCTACTTACACGAAATACTTCTTCAAATGTAGACTTCCCATCCTCTATTAGCTGGGCTCCGACAAAGAAGCAGATTGCATGAAAGCCAAAGAACAAGAAAAAGTAAAAGCCAACACCAAATCCACTAATAAAAGCTTGCTTAATTCTTGTAACTGTTGGACCATGACTTTTATTCTTGTAAAGTTCCACCATCTTCTCTTCAGCAGTGAAAGAAGCAACAGTCCTTATGCTTCCAACTGCATCAGCAGCAACTAGAATTGCTTCTTCATGCATCACCTACAGGAGAGAGATGGTCAACAGTTGTACTATTATTTACTGTTACACGAAGCCTTCTCATCTTTTAGGCATGATTCATGGCAACCAATTTGATGGAAAAAGCTTTGGATGACAATGACACAGATTATGCACATAGATGTATTACAGTATGAAACAATAATGGAAGCTAAAATATAGAGAATTATTTCAGGTTTAGCTGTTAAACCTTGGCATTTGCATCTAATGTACACGTCAACTTCATTTGCATCCATCCATTAAGAGCCATTACAGGTACAACTGCCAGAATTGTAACCGCCAATTGCCAAGACGCAGAAAAAGCAATCACAAAACCACCAATGAGAGCTGCTGCATTCTGAACAAGCAGTGCAAATGCATCACCAACAAGATTCCGAACCACTGCAGCATCTGCCGAGAGTCTCATTGCAACTGATCCACTAGAATTCTCAGGATTGTCAAACCATCCAATCTCCATATGAATGACCTTTACAAATGACATCAGTCTAACTCTTCTTACCAGCTTGGAGCCAGCGACAGCAAAGAAGTAAGCTCTTGCAGGAAAAGATACTGATGCGGCCAGACCGATCACGACGAACATTAAAGACCAAAATTTGGAAATACTCTTGACTGTAGAAGGTGGTCCGTAATATGTATGAATTACATCTGACATCAATACTCCAGAAATGGGGAACATTATTCCGCAGGCTATTGCAGCAATTGTGCCTAAGAGAATAATAGGAAGCTCAGGCTTGTTCAAATAAGCAAGTCGCGTAAGAGTGACAACTTGATGCTGCTGTGGTCGCTTCTCAGGATCAGTTTGCTTTCTTGCACATTTTTCTGGGACTAGATCAATCGCCTGTCTAAATAATTCGGAAGAGGGGCAGTCACCACTTCCCATTGACGTTTTCTGCAAAGAAACTGGTTTACGTGGTAATCTACCTGTGGTTTCTGCTACATCATCCTCATATATATGTTGCTCGAAATGATGATTCTCTTCCTGCAAGTGTACAAGTTGAGCATAAGATCCATTCGGATCTTTAAGAAGCTCACTATGTGAACCTGAAAAAAAAGAGAATATGAATCAGGTGATTATGCTAGTATGGTATAGAAATAAAACATGTTTTTTTTTTCTTTCTATATACTAGATTGACAGACATGAACAGCATGCACCTTATAAACAAAGCACATGATAAACAGATTTTGCTATGGAAAGTTACATTCCCGACTTATTAGGGTGCACTGTTGTAATGCTTGTGGTTCGTATTACGTATCTTGGTATATGTATACGTATTTTGACTCGTATTGCATGTCTTTCTGCTTGGTTTATTTGGCATTTTCATTGCTTGGTTCACCTTGGGATTGGTTCGGCTAGGCTTGGGTTTGCTTATTTGGTCCATCATGAACCAAGTGGAGAACCCCTACCTACCACCACCATCTCCATTTATTAACCCCAACCACCTTTCTCTCTCTTCATTCAATTTTCTCATTACTGCTCTTCCTCTTCTTCTTCCTCACCGAACCCCCACCGTAGGCAAGTGCATCTTGCTTCATGGAGGAACCCGATTTTTATTGTTCCATTCTCTTCCTCACAACATTCTAAGTCACTTTAGTATTTAGAAATTTCGAATTCCATGGCTCATTTCATGTAGATCTAAGTTTTAGTATTTTTGATCTTCATGGCTTGATCTTCCGAAACTTGGTTGTTTCCGAAATGGAGAGTTCCATGTAGTAGGAATTTTGATTTCACACAAGTTTGGCTCTTGAATGGTTGGGTTTCATCCGGTCTTGGCCGAGATGGGGGTTTCCTGAGCTCTTGAGCTTTTTACGCATGCTTGCTTTGGCCATGGGGAGAAGACGAAGTTTTACGCACACGTTCTAACGTGTTAGCGTAGTGTTTAGCCCTTACGCCCACGTTTTACGTGTCAGCGTGTTATATCAGCCTTTTACGCACACGTTTTCACGTGCCCGCGTAGTATTCCTTTTTACGTCCACGCATTGCGTGCCAGCGTACTCAATTTTACGCCGAGTTCCCACGAATTTTACGCTCGGGGCCTTCCCGCTCGCGTAAAATCGTGCTCGCGTAAAACCTGGCTCGAGCAGACTCTCACGAGCGTAAAGTTGCCCGAGTGTTTCCTCGCGTAGAACTCACTTGCATAGAGTTTTGCTCGAGAGTTGGCGTGCGTAAATTCTTACGAGCGTAAAGTCCGTCTAGCGTAAAACCCCACCCGCATGTACCCTTGCTCGCGTAGAGCTATCTTACCTTGCTCTTGCTAGTGTAAGCCACTTTACGCTTGAAGGCCCCTTGGTCTAGCATAGTAGTACGCGCGTAGAGACTTGAGTTCCTATGGCGTACACCTTTACCCCTTTTTGTATTTTTACGCCCATTTTATATCCTTACGCCTTTTGTTATGAACTTGATAATCACGAATTTATTTAATATGTTTAGAAATGATGATTGAACATAGCATGGTATGACAAGTATACCTGACATGATTATCTCGAATTGCTGTTGCGACGGCTAACATGACATGACCTGACAAGAACGATTGACCTGGACACCGTGGACGATTGTGTTTGTACAAATAATTCAGTATTGTCTTGCATCATGTCTAGGACAGGGAACCCTGAATACCACGGTCAGGGGTACCTACTGAAATCAACTACGGCTAATAACTAGAATAATTCAGTAGTCATGAAGAGATTTTCCAGCTATAAGCAATCCCGTTATCTGGGCTCACTAGCGGACTTGTAGCCTACCGACGAGTAGGACACATTTCCAGCAAATAGTCATGTGGTGCACCCTTCAACGGACATTCGACCCGGATAACCTGGATGGTCTGCAGGGCTGGTGGCTGTTGGAATAATCTCATTGCATCTTGCTAGTAACTAGGCCTGTGATAACCCTAGTTAGTTAAAGTATCAAGCCGTACTCATTGCTTGGCCGTGATTGATTGGATGGAATTTAGCCTAGCTTAGTCTTGCCCCGATCCTGTACAAGATTGTTACATGACGGGATTATTTATACTGGCCTTAACAATAAAGATCAGGAGACCAGTTCTGTTCAGGCGAAGGGTTACAACCCCGGTCCTTGTTTGGTTTAAGGGTTGTAACTTGGCTCCCGGAGCAGTTCTGTGTCCTCTCTTTGTTTATTGTCTTATTGCTCTCCATGCCATGCTCGTCATGTTTTACTTATTTCAATAGCATGATTTTTTATACTGGCCTCAACAATAAAGATCAGAAGTCCAGTGCTGTTCAGGCGAAGGGTTACAATCCTGGTCCTTGTTTGGTTTAAGGGTTGTAACCTGGCTCCCGGAGCAGTTCTGTGTCCTCTCTTCGTTTATTGACTTATTTCACCCTATGTTCCTGCTTACCAACAAGTAGTTGAGTTGGGTTCTATTCAGGTGAAGGGTTACAACTCCGGTCCTTGTTTGGTTTAAGGGTTTTGACCTGGATATTTGAATGGTTTCCTCGTACTCAGTTTATTGTTGTTATATTTGCTATTATCAGTTTCGTTTTAATCGTCTTTAATATTCTATTGTGATATGTTGGTTTTAGTTCCTAAGTGAACCCTCCTTTGTGGCACTTGCTCTTTCTGGGGTCTGACCCAGCTGGTTTTGTGTGGCCAGATATTGGAGCAGCACCAGAGGATCTACCTGTCTTCCAGCCAGATGGTGACCACCAGGCGTAACCCTGGCAACGAGTGGGTTTTTTTGTTCTCCTACTTTATTGTAAAATTATTCTTTGAAGCGTTTAGCCGACGAGCACGTGTTAGCTCGGTTGCACCTTCATTTACTGTCTGCCTACGGGCTGTAACATGATTGACAGATCCTAGGGTTGATCATGTACGACTGAACTATTGCTAGTCTTGACATTTTGTACGATTAGCTTCATGATCATCCAATATGTAATGTATGGGATGCCTTGCTATTATATATTTGGTGCTCTGACATCTTATAACTATTATTGCTTGCTTGAGATTGAGACAATAGACTTGTTCATGACCATAGGAGACTGTTGGCTTGTAGTTAAACCCTCATATATCTAGACAGCCGTAACCGTATAGTGAGATGGATTTCGTTTCATTATGCGTAGCTGGCTATGTATGCCCCCGCTCTCCAGTATTCTGGTTCTGGGACGTTACATGGTTTAAGTGGTGGCCCATGCAGGTCTTGTAAATCAAGATATGTGAGGGTTTATCGAATAGATGTCTCAATCAGTACCTGCCCTTGATCTCTGTTCGTATCTTCTAAATCCCTGAAATCTTGACCTGATCACATGTTTGTGTCGTTGATCTATCCTGGTCCTTCCTTATTGTTCCCTATGTCGTCTTCTTCAGCGACATTGTTCATGGACCTGCCGATCAGCAATGCGGAGCGTCTCCTGTGGACCAGCAACAACCAGAAGATCAGGCCCAGCATTCAGGAGTGGCCTCCAGAGTCGTGCCTATTGGAGGAGAGCCACCGGTTCAGCTCGTCCAGCCTGCAGATCATGATGATGGCACTTTGGTGGGTCTCATCCGGTCACTATTAGCCTCCCAGGATCGTCTAGGAGATGCCTTGCACCAGGCGGTGGCAGACGCTTTGACCAGAGGAGGTCATCAGGGTAATAGCACGGCCAACAGCTTCAAGCGCTTGAACCCTCCCTTCTTCGACGGCAGTGAAGATGCGATCGCTGCAGATGCATGGCTTCAGGATACAGAGGTGATTCTAGAAGAAGCCAGAACTCCAGAGAACGAGAAGGTGGCCGTGGTGCGCCTACAGCTATTGGATCTTGCCCGCAGCTGGTGGGCGGCGCAGGCCGTTGGATTAGTGGTCCCTATTACCTGGGCAGTATTCAGGAAGAGATTCCAGACCAAGTATTTTGATGCTGTAGCTCGGTATGATCTACAGACGAGGTTCACCAATCTGAAGCAGATGGGCAAGACGGTCGACGGATATGCGGTCGAGTTTTCGAGACTTAGTCGGTTTGCTCCCACCTTGGTAGCAACCGAGTTCGATAGAGCCCAGCGGTTCCAGCAGGGGCTCCACCTAGAGATTTTGTTGGCAGTGGAGCAGTTTGAGCATCAGACCTTTGATGCAGTATTAAGGACAGCCCGGAGGCATGAGTATACCTCCCAGAGGATTGTGGATAGGACCGGAGGTCGAAAGCGATCTCACGGCCAGATGAATCAGTTATCAGCACCAGCCCCGGCAGCTAGAGCTTTGACCATTGGAGCTCCGAGGCGGGTGGCCTCAGTGACGTCGGTTCAACATTCAGCCCCGACGCACACCCAGCAGCAGAAGCAGAAGCAGTCTTCCGCAGTGGGATGTTCACACTGCGGGAAGCCGGGACATGTGGTATCAGAATGTCGCAGAGCACAGGGTTTGTGCTTGGTTTGTGGTGCCCCGGACCACAGGGTTGGGAACTGTCCGAACAGGGGGAGTTCATCTTCATCAGCCTTCTCTAGTCCTTCAGTGAGAGGATCAGCACCAGTCCAGCAGCAGTACCCATTTCCGAGGCCATTGCCGACGCAGGCCCAGGCATTCCAGCAGCAGAGGCCACAGCAGTATGCCCAAGCCCAAGCCCTAGCCTTGATCCAGAGCAGGCAGAGGAATTTTCAGCAGAGAGGACCCGCACCCAGAGGGCATGGTCAAGTGCTGGCCTTGACCATGGGAGAGAAAGGAATAGCACCCGGTGAGGTAGTGGCAGGTACTATTCTCGTCAACACCTTTCCAACTTCAGTATTATTTGATTCTGGTGCCTCGCATTCATTTATGTCTGCACGATTTACGATACGGATAGGACTGGAGTCCGAGTCATTATCAGTAAGGCTCAATATACTTACTGGTAACGGACTTGTAGGAGTAGATAGAGTATTTTTCTCGTGTCGGATCGTCGTTAGCGGTAGAGAGTTTCCCGCTAGGTTGATAGAATTTCTGATGGCCGACTATGATGTGGTATTAGGGATAGATTGGTTGAGAGACCAGTATGCTAGGATAGACTGCCATATTGGCAGGGTTGTTTTTAGCATTCCAGGCGAGCCAGAGTTTTCCTTCTCCCGAGGCGAAGTTGAACCTTCTCCTCCAGTATTGCGGATGGCAGTAGCAGTAGTGCAATTACCCCGGATCGTCGAGGAGTTTCTAGATATTTTCCCAGAAGAGTTCCCAGGAATGTCGCCAGAACGAGAGATCGAGTTCACCATAGACTTGATCCCCGGGACCGCACCTGTGTCAGAGAGAGTCTACAGGATGGCGTCGTCAGAATTGGAGATATTGTACAAAATGATTGAAGAACTCAGAACCAAGAGATTCATTCGTGCTAGTGGATCGCCTTGGGGAGCCCCGATGCTTCTTGTGAAAAAGAAGGATGGTACGTCCAGATTATGTGTTGACTATCGTACCTTGAACTTAGTGACAATCAAGAACAGATATTCTCTCCCAAGGATAGATGACTTGTTTGATTAACTCAGAGGAGCAGCAGTATTCTCGAAGATAGATTTGCGGTCAGGGTACCATCAGATCAGAGTCAGGGAGCAGGACATCCCGAAGACAGCTTTCAGATCCCGGTATGGACATTGGGAGTTCCTTGTTATGCCCATTGGAGCAACCAATGCGCCGGCTGTATTCATGGACCTCATGAATCATATCTTTATGCCTTATTTGGATCAGTTCGTGATTGTGACTGGATTACCTAGATCTCCAGCTGGTAGAGATGCTATCTGGGTTATAGTTGACCGGCTCACGAAGGTGGCTCACTTTCTCCCGTTTAGAGTAGGTCAGTCGACGGCTCAGCTAGCAGAGATGTACCTCAGGTTGATAGTCAGGATGCATGGAGTACCAGTCAGTATCACCTCGGATCAAGATTCCAGATTCACTTCGCACTTTTGGCAGAGTCTCCAGAAGAGTTTGGGGACCCGTCTCCAGTTCAGTTCAGCTTATCACCCGCAGACGGATGGTCAGTCGGAGCGCACGATCCAGACCCTTGAAGATATGTTGCGGTCATGTACACTCGACTTTGGTGGTTCGTGGGAAGATCACCTGCACCTGGTAGAGTTCTCGTACAACAATAGTTTCCAAGCCAGTATCCAGATGGCTCCGTTCGAGGCACTATATGGCAGGAAGTGCAGATCCCCGCTAGCATGGGACGATGTTGGAGAAAGGCAGATGCTCGGTCCGGAACTTATTGCCTAGACAATCGAAGTGGTCAGGAGAGTCCGGAATCATCTTCGCGTTGCCCAAGATCGCCAGCGTCATTGGGCCGATTCTTATCGGCGTCCCCTTGAGTTTTCTGTCGGCGACCAACTACGTATTCCTGAGGATCTCGCCTAACCGTGGCGTCATTCGTTTCGACGTACGGGAAAAGATTAGTCCTAGGTATATAGGGTCGTTCGATATCCTGGAGCGAGTAGGAAATGTGTCCTATCGTCTCGCTCTTCCGCCGTCGCTAAGCGAGGTGCATGACGTGTTCTTTGTATCCCAACTACGACGGTATATCCCGGATCCGAGTCATGTCCTTGATCATTCGGAATTGGTTGTTGGTACCAACCTTTCGTATGAGGAGAGGCCCGTATCCATATTGGACCGAAGAGAGAAGATACTCAAGAACAAGACTATCAAGTTAGTCCGTGTTGCTTGGGGTCATCACTCTTTGGGTGAGTCAACGTAGGAGCGTGAGTATGATATCCAATCGCGATATCCCGACCTGTTTGACTCGTGAGGTATAATGTCTTCCTTATGCCTCATGGCTTCGATTCCTTGCTTGCATGATTGATTGCCTGATTGCTTGACAAGTATAGCTTGCCTATGATTAATATAGCTTGTCCTTGCATCTCTAGCCTCTTATTTAAATTCCGAGGACGGAATTCTTTTAAGGTGGGTAGAGTTGTAATGCATGTGGTTCGTATTACGTATCTTGGTATACGTATACGTATTTTGACTCGTATTGCATGTCTTTCTGCTTGGTTTATTTGGCATTTCATTGCTTGGTTCACCTTGGGATTGGTTCGGCTAGGCTTGGGTTTGCTTATTTGGTCCATCATGAACCAAGTGGAGAACCCCTACCTACCACCACCATCTCCATTTATTAATCCCAACCACCTTTTTCTCTCTTCATTCAATTTTCTCATTACTGCTCTTCCTCTTCTTCTTCCTCACCGAACCCCCACCGTAGGCAAGTACATCTTGCTTCATGGAGGAACCCGATTTTTATTGTTCCATTCTCTTCCTCACAACATTCTAAGTCACTTTAGTATTTAGAAATTTCGAATTCCATGGCTCATTTCACGTAGATCTAAGTTTTAGTATTTTTGATCTTCATGGTTTGATCTTCCGAAACTTGGTTGTTTTCGAAATGGAGAGTTCCATGTAGTAGGGATTTTGATTTCACACAAGTTTGGCTCTTGAATGGTTGGGTTTCATTGGGTCTTGGCCGAGATGGGGGTTTCCTGAGCTCTTGAGCTTTTTACGTCTGCTTGCTTTGGCCATGGGGAGAAGATGAAGTTTTACACACACGTTCTAACGTGTTAGCGTAGTGTTTAGCCCTTACGCCCACGTTTTACATGTCAGCGTGTTATATCAGCCTTTTACGCACACGTTTTCACGTGCCCGCGTAGTATTCCTTTTTACGCCCACGCATTGCGTGCCAGTGTGCTCTATTTTACGCTGAGTTCCCACGAATTTTACGCTCGGGGCCTTCCCGCTCGCGTAAAATCGTGCTCAAACAGACTCTGCCCGAGTGTTTCCTCGCGTAGAGTTTTGCTCGAGAGTTGGCGTACGTAAAATCTTACGAGCGTAAAGTTCGTCTAGCGTAAAACCCCACCCGCATGTACCCTTGCTCGCGTAGAGCTATCTTACCTTGCTCTTGCTAGTGTAAGCCACTTTACGCTTGAAGGCCCCTTGGTCTAGCATAGTAGTACGCGCGTAGAGACTTGAGTTCCTATGACGTACACCTTTACCCCTTTTTGTATTTTTACGCCCATTTTATATCCTTACGTCTTTTGTCATGAACTTGATAATCACGAATTTATTTAATATGTTTAGAAATGATGATTGAACATAGCATAGTATGACAAGTATACCTGACATGATTATCTCGAATTGCTATTGCGACGGCTAACATGACATGACATGACCTGACAAGAACGATTGACCTGGACACAGTGGACGATTGTGTTTGTACAAATAAATCAGTACTGTCTTGCATCATGTCTAGAACAGGGAACCCTAAATACCACGGTCAGGGGTACCTACTGAAATCAACTACGACTAATAACTAGAATAATTCAGTAGTCATGAAGAGATTTCCCAGCTATAAGCAATCCCGTTATCTGGGCGCACTAGCGGACTTGTAGCCTACCGACGAGTAGGACACACTTCCAGCAAACAGTCATGTGGTGCACCCTTCAACGGACATTCGACCCGGATAACCTGGATGGTCTGCAGAGCTGGTGGCTGTTGGAATAATCTCATTGCATTTTGCTAGTAACTAGGCCTGTGATAACCCTAGTTAGTTAAAGTATCAAGCCGTACTCATTGCTTGGCCGTGATTGATTGGATGGAATTTAGCCCAGCTTAGTCTTGCCCCGATCCTGTACAAGATTGTTACATGACGGGATTATTTATACTGGCCTTAACAATAAAGATCAGGAGACCAGTTCTGTTCAGGCGAAGGGTTACAACCCCGGTCCTTGTTTGGTTTAAGGGTTGTAACTTGGCTCCCGGAGCAGTTCTGTGTCCTCTCTTCGTTTATTGTCTTATTGCTCTCCATGCCATGCTCGTCATGTTTTACTTATTTCAATAGCATGATTTTTTATACTGGCCTCAACAATAAAGATCAGAAGTCCAGTGCTGTTCAGGCGAAGGGTTACAATCCCGGTCCTTGTTTGGTTTAAGGGTTGTAACCTGGCTCCCGGAGCAGTTCTGTGTCCTCTCTTCGTTTATTGACTTATTTTACCCTATGTTCCTGCTTACCAACAAGTAGTTGAGACGGATTCTATTCAGGTGAAGGGTTACAATCCCGGTCCTTGTTTGGTTTAAGGGTTGTGACCTGGATACTTGAATGGTTTCCTCGTACTCAGTTTATTGTTGTTATATTTGCTATTATCAGTTTCGTTTTAATCGTCTTTAATATTCTATTGTGATATGTTGATTTTAGTTCCTAAGTGAAGCCTCCTTTGTGGCACTTGCTCTTTCTGGGGTCTGATCCAGCTGGTTTTGTGTGGCCAGATATTGGAGCAGCACCAGAGGATCCACCTGTCTTCCAGCCAGATGGTGACCACCAGGCGTAACCCTGGCAATGAGTGGGTTTCTTTTGTTCTCCCACTTTATTGTAAAATTATTCTTTGAGGCGTTTAGCCGACGAACACGTGTTAGCTCGGTTGCACCTTCATTTACTGTCTGCCTACGGGCTGTAACATGATTGACAGATTCTAGGGTTGATCATGTACGACTGAACTCTTGCTAGTCTTGACGTTTTGTACGACTAGCTTCATGATCATCCAATATGTAATATATGGGACGCCTTGCTATTATATATTTGGTGCTCTGACATCTTGTAACTATTATTGCTTGCTTGAGATTGAGAAAATAGGCTTGTTCATGACCATAGGAGACTGTTGGCTTGTAGTTAAACCCTCATATATCTAGACAGCCGTGGCCGTATAGTGAGATGGATTTCGTTTCATTCTGCGTATCTGGCTATGTATGCCCCCGCTCTCCAGTATTCTGGTTCTGGGGCGTTACAACTGTGGAAAATGCTGAAGCGGTACATATGAAGCATAGTTCGCAGTATCGGCCGATACCAATCCGATACGGCAGATACCGATACGGTTTGGCATGTCCCGATCCGATACTGACCGATACCCGATACTGACCGATACCCGATACTGACCGATACTGACATTGAGGGTCTCTTTTCCGGTCAATTCGGCAAAGAAAATTGAACAAAAAGACCAATCAACAAGGGTGTAAAAGCATAGAAAGGCTATAAAAGCATGTAAAAGAAGAAAAACTTAATCTATCGTATGACTACTATTTCATTCAGTTTCAAAACTACTAAGAAACAACACTAAAAGTATTAAAATTATGCCTAAATGTATAAAATATATTTTCTAAAATGTTAATAATTTATTAATAATTATTTGCTTTCCGATACCAAAAAATCCGATACTCCAATCCGAAACCTCTGTTATCGTCGTACTTCCGATCCCGATACTCATAGGAATGGTCCGATACCGATTCCAATACCGATACTTCGAACCTTGATATGAAGGCTATTGTTGTATGTACATAAGGTTGTTCTGAGAGTGCTGTTTGGAGGATACAGTGATATATCTTAGGTGACACTGATAACTGATAAGTATATATACACAGAACCAGTAGGAGTGTGCAGAGTTGCTAACCAAAAGTTAGATCATGTGCAAATAAATGATTCTTGGGTGCATATGGATGCAACATAAATTAACCTCCATCTGTCCTTTCCTAAAAGGGGGAAATAGTCATGAAAAGAATACCCCCAAAGACCTTAGAAAATGTCCAAAAATATTGTGAACTGACTCCACCAGAATTCTGACCATTTGCGTCAGAATTCCGATCAACTTTTCAGACAATGTAATGGAGACAACACATGCTTGGAATTCCAATGTTACCAGTTGAAATTCTGATGTGAGTGGACAGACCATCTCCTCCTTTTCCACCAGTTAGGATTTTATGTTTGTCTGAATCAAATAGTTTCCAATAATAGGAACAAGGCTCAAATCCTTCCAAAAAGAATGTTCAATTATATATAATTGATAAACAGTAAAAAAAATTACATGTGAATTAGATATATAAAGAGCAGGTTTGTTCGCCATTAAAAGTTTAAAACTAAATCTAATATTTCTTAAGAATGCTTGCTACTATTGAGTGACTGGCTAGTTTAAGTGTATGGAAGGATGAAATTCATGAATCATCTAAAATGGCGAAGTGCGAAAGATTACCACTTTCCACGACTGAACCACGGTGAATAACATTAATCACATCAGCATTTCTCACTGTACTTAAGCGGTGAGCAACAATGAGAGTTGTTTGATTTATCATGACTTTATCTAGTGCCTCTTGTATAACACGTTCAGATTCAACATCAAGAGCACTGGTCGGTTCATCTAGTAGTAATATTTGTGGGTCCTTCAGGATTGCTCTAGCCATGGCGATTCTTTGTTTCTGTCCCCCGGATAGCTGAGTCCCGTACTCCCCAACTAAAGTATCAAGCCCCTAAATACAGAACAGATAATTACTATACGTTGCAAATATGCTAGAAGTCGATTACAGTTTCGTGATGTCAAGAATGAAAAAGAATCTATAAGGCAATAGTAAGAATTAAGGTACAGTCACTCAACTGGCCCCTTCAGGTTTTGAACCCAGGACTTCCTCTTAACTCACCAAAGGTCTCAGCCATTGGGCTCTCCACCTTTGGTGCAGCACCTAAAGGTATTTAACCATCCCCACTTCATATGATAATGTGGAAAATTGCAACATTTTAAGTAAATGTTTCCACTTCATCAATAAAAAAAAGTGTGGATATTCATATGAAAGAGTAACTCTGAAATAAAAAGATCACCTGAGGAAACTTGTCAATAAATTCGGAAGCATTGGCCAACTTTGCTGCATCTCTGATTTCTTCAAGAGTTGCATCTCCCTTCCCATATTCTATGTTAGCTCTAATGCTTGAAGAAAATAAAACTGGCTCTTGGCTAACGAGCCCAATTTTTCCTCTAATCCACCTAAGTTGAAAATCCTTGACATTTATACCATCTATAAGAACTTCACCAGATTGTGGGTCATAGAACCTCTGTATCAGACTGATCACTGTTGATTTCCCACTCCCACTCGATCCAACCAACGCAACAGTGGTTCCACTGGGTATCGACAAAGATAAGCCTGTGAATATTTGCTCATGAGGTCTAGTTGGATAGCTAAAATAGACATCTCTTAATTCAATATCTCCTCTAATGCAAGTTAATACTTTTCCGGTGGAGTCATATGTGTCTATCTCAGGCTTCCTATTGATTTTGCCAAATAGCTTTGCGGCTGCCACTTGTCCTGCTGCAAAGGCACTTGTACAAGGAGAAGATTTACCTGCAGATCTGGTAAAAGAATTTAGCTAGCAGTCTCTTAATAGTGTTGAAATATAATATGATTCATGATTATATACACTCCTGCATCCTAGCTTGCATGAGGTAAACTGCATGTCTAGCAAGGTAGATTTCTCTGCCTAGCAACGCTTTAAAAAGCATGGGTATTAATTCTCGTGTGTGGGTCAAATTGAAGCAATGTTCTAAAAAGATAGCATGCAGTGAAGGTGATAATCCGGGAAAAGGAGCTCCAATGGTACTTTACAATGCAAATAATAGGTCCTTTTAGCCAAGTCCAGGTTTTGAGCTGAGTTCTACTTTTGCCCATTATTTAGGTGAATTTAGAGTTTTAACTGACAGAACAGGTTTTATGGCAAGGCCCTCGCTTGCTAATAGCTACATGGCTAGGAACTTGGCACCAGCAAAGAGAGTGTTCTCAGGTTGGCAACCACTTGTCAAACTTATCAATTCTTTTATGGATAGCTGATCCCATTCTGATGGAATAAGGCTTGGATAGCGACGATAATTATGACATACAAAGATAACCGGTAACCACACAGTAAGAATACTATCCACGAGTGGGAGTGTCTATATTGGAAAACAAAGTCACCAAAAGGGTAAAAATGATGACACTTGTCATATCAATAATTACATATCCAACACTAGCTGAGGAATATGACAGAGAGAGAGAGAGAGAGTACTCCAAAATTTTAAGTCAAAATAGGTTACAGGTTCAAGTATCGGGCTTTAACATGGTAGAAGAAGAGAGGGGAAGTTAAGAAAAAGGATTTTGAAGTAGAAAGGAAGTGGCCATTGGAAACTGGCAGGTGTCTGTCAAAGAAGGCAAGAAACTGAAGAGAAAGAATAATTTGTCACCATGTTAGACATTTTGATTATTCTTGATAGGCACCATTAAACTGAAAACCAATGGTTCTCATAATATTCATTAAGAAGCATAGGAGATGAAAGATATTGCATCAATTTTAGGGTATTAGTGATGGCTATAGGTGGAGGAAACCTTTACATCAATCTAAAAGAGGGACTTAATACTGGAGAGTAGGATTTGACATACAATGCAAAGTGCAAAAGCTCAAGGTCTCTACCCAATAGCATGAGCTACATGTGTTAGAGCTTTATCCCGTAAATTGTATTACAAATCGTGTGGACTATGCTTCATAGCAGATGGAAGCAAGCTTCACAGCTAGTTATTTCACATATTGCCTTGAAGGTAGTAAAGTCTAATCCTGGTGACCTACTAATGTAAATATGTGGCAAATTTCAGATCTTTTTATTATTTTATATTAGTTACTGCAAGTATCTTTCAACAATAAAAGATATTGATGAGTTAGTATTGTCAACCTTAATGAGGGGGGAAAAAAAAACTGTGTTCTGCTCCTTGAGCTATTAGCAAGAAAGTGAGCTGTTGCATATTTTGTTCCAGAAGTTACTTGGAAAATTGAGAAATATATCAATTTCCAATGTAGAATTTATGATTGCCTTGTTTTGCAAGGGTCTAAACTGTAAATTAAAGATCAATACCATCACCAGGAAATTGTTAGAATTAGAAAACAAGCATTTCCAATGATGATTGATCTCAACGATCTGAAAATATTAAGGGAAACCTTGTAAAGTCAACAAAGAGCTTATGAACTTACGAGGAACCCATAACAACTGCAAACATCACATTAAGGACATCCCCACCAGTGTAGCCATCATTTGCTATTAGCAATGATCCAAACCATATGCATAAAGCATAGCCACTGTATAAAATGCAGTACGTGCATCCCAGGCATACTCCAGCAGCTAAACTCTCTAGAATACTAGATTTGTAGGCTTTCTTCAATGACTTCTTATACTTGTCCATTGCTTGTTTCTCTCCAGTAAAAGAAACAACCTGACCGGAACCACAATGTTAGATGGTGCATAAGTATTTTCACACGCAAAAACACATGGCCACATGCAAAGAGAGATCAGATTTTCAAAGTTCCTACTAAGAGGTTAGTGTAACTTACTGTTCTAATTGAGCCAATAGTTTGTTCTACTATGGTTGTTGCTAATGAGAAAGTCGACTGCCCCCTCGCTGCCATCTTTCTGAGTAAAGTGTATAGCAATGCAGCAGAAAGTGCCATGGGAGGTAGGGTGGACAACATGACAAGGGTGAGCTTCCATCCTCGTGCAAATGCTATCACAAAGCCTGCTATAAAAGATGTCAACTCCTGAATGAAAGTTCCAGTCTGCAGATACAATGGAACATTTAGAAAACAATAGGCAGAGTAAACAATAATCCTAAAGGAACTCATGAGTTCTTAATTTTTTAAACTCGGCCAGGAAAAGCCGTTGGACTACATGCATCTCATCTTTTGATTTTTTTGTAAGGGCCTAAACAAAAAAGTCAAAGGCCTAAATAGAAAAAATGCGTACACGTGTCATAACGTGATTGCAAGTTCTTATTGTGAGTTCCTATTTGAGTTTCTGTAGTGGAACTGCAGAGTAAATTACGAATTCATCGCAAAAGAAAATTGCAGGGCTGATTATTCCTCCATATGATCGCCTAGAGCACTATTACTTTCCAGTAGAAAATAAACTATATTCACAAACCATCAGGTCATGGTCTAAGGATTCTGCTGCAGTAGGAAAACAACAAATTTTCAATTTATTGAGATTGGCATGGTGGTCTAGACAGGGAAGGGGCATATTTTTTCCAATCAAACCAATAGAATTGAATCCTCTACAAGTGTTAAGTAGGGATGACCTCCCTCAGACAGCCTAAGAAGCACGGCCACTCCAAAATTCATATTGTGTTCGTGTCTTTTGGACACACGTACAGACACCCCATGGACACTCCAAAATATACTAGGTGCTGAATCTATATCACCGTGTTTGAAACATGTCGTGTTGAATCTGTGTCCGTACAACATAGGTCACACCTCTCCACATTTATTGTTTCTCCAATATTTTCCATGGTAAAACTACAACTTAATATAAGCTTTGGTTAGGTATCTTAGGTCTATCAATCTACAGATTCATTCCTCAAAGAGCTCCCCATAAACTACTAAAAATCTGATATAAACCTGACACTTGTTTGCGAGTCCCATCACGTACTATGATACTGTTGAGAATCAATAAGGGACTTTTAGTCCCACATCGGAATTTGTAGTATGTAGAGGAGCTAGACTCCCTATAAGTAGTGAAGTAGTCCATCAATAAAATCATCCCAACTATTATTTTTTACATGGTATCAGAGCCATAACTCTCTCTCTCTCTCTCCAAAAAAAAAAAAAAAAAAAATTTTTTTAGCTCCCCCCCGGAGCAGCCCCCCCCCCCCCGACCCCCCTTTCCCCCTGAGCAGCCCCCCCCCCCCCGACCCCCCCCCCTGAGCAGCCCCCGTGACCTGCGCCCCCCCCACCCCGACCCCCCTTCCCCCCCCCCTGAGCAGCCCCCCTGACCTGCGCCCCCCCCCCCCCCCCCGACCCGCCTTCCCCCCCCACCCGCTGACCCGCCCCCCCCCCCCCCCCCCCCGCTGACCCGCCGGCCCCCTTCCCCCCCATCCAGCGCCGCCCCCCCCCCCAACCCGCCCCTTTACTGCTGCTACAGCACCCTTTTTAGGGTTTTCTTTTGCTGTTTCCAAAAAAAAAAACAGATTTCTTCTCTTTAGAAGATCTCTGTAGTTGCCTCGAGAATCAGAGTTCCTTCTCTTTAGAAGATCTCTGTAGTTGCCTTCGAGAATTAGTACCTTCTTTTTAGAAGCTCTGCTACGAATACGAAATCTCTTTAGACCTTCGTATCTCAGAAACGTTGTCTTTACAATCGTTTCTGCACGGCTGGTATACCTCTGGTTTGTCTCATGCAAGGAGGCACAACTACGTTGGTTACCCTTGAGCCGTCCGAACGCGTTATCATGACGCGGTTCTAGTTGGTCGTATAAACTACGACATATCAGTGAGGGATCTCGTTTTGTTGTTTTTCCCCGGTAGCTGACTAAGACGAAGACGACTCCAAAGAAGACAACTCCGAAAACAACAATACCTCACTGATTGCAGTTGCAGAAGTCATGGATTCCATCTATGAGAAGTTGACAGCAGAAGAAATGAAGGCCCTGGTCGAGGATCTCCTGACCAAGAGATTACCGGAGGCGACCCCACGCGTGACCCATACTGATGTGGATCCGTCACCGTACAAAATGGGGAAGTTGGACAAGCTGGAGACGAAGTTGGAAGGCACGACCAACTACTTGAAATGGTCGCGACAGGCGATGCGGACGCTGAAGGGACGTGGCTTGGTTGGTTATGTAGATGGCCACACTACGGCCCCTGTCGATCACTCCTCGAAGGAGTTTGCTGTATAGGACATTGTCAACAATGTCGTGGCTGGTTGGTTGACAGCCTCTTTGACCGACCAAATGTCGGGTAACGTTGAAGCAATGGAGGGAGCTGATGATATTTGGAGAACGTTGAAGGACATGTACTCCGGTTCGGGTAACCCCATGCGAGTCTTCCAACTGCAGGATGAGCTCGATAGGGTAATCCAAGACGATCGTACCATCTCTGAGTACGCTGCCTTGTTGAAGAAGTACTGGTCTGATCTTGACCATTATGATCCTCTTGGCATAGAAGTATCAGGTTGAACCGACTTTTGCCAAATATTTCCAAAAATTTCTGGATTATATTTCGCGGCAACGGATGATGAAGTTTTTGAAGGGGCTCAACCCAGCGTTTGAGCAACGGCGGAATGTCCTTCTCGCACAACCGACGCTGCCGACATTAGAGGACGCCATAGCTGCCATGGCACAAGAAGAAGCACGGTTGAAGCTGATGCCTACCAAGGGTATCTCCCAGGGGGAGCAGGCCGGAGTTGACACATCTGCTCTTGCCACTTTCACACAGCCTCCTTCTACGGGAGGCGTTTGCCACAACTGTGGTGACACAGGACATTACATCCGCTTTTGCCCAAAACCGACACGGACTCCCTCGAATGGTCGGGGTCGTGGTCGCGGTGGACGACGAGGTGGTCGAGGCAGCTACTGTTTGCAAAAACAAAAGTATAGAACTTTATTGATACAAACTGTAATAAAGATTACAAGAATTCTGGGAAAATTACAACTGTAGGAATCCAATCTCGATGACGATTGCTTTATCCCTTGGACGATGTGAACTGTAAAGACGAAGCCTTTGAAGTTGAAAACAACTCTGGAAACTGAAGGCAAAAGCCTCTGAAGTTGAAGACAAAAAGTCTCGGAAGAATGCAGCAGCACTTTGGCAAGAACTCCTGGACTCTCTGATTTCTGATCTTGATTTCTGATCTTGATCTCTCTGCCTCTTGAATGAAGACTTGAAACTCTATTTATAGAGTTCTGGAAATAACTAACTTTCAGTTATTTTGGACTGCGCATGATGATTTGCGCAGCATTAGTTTGCGCAACATTGATTTGCGCAGATAGTTACTGGATCGTGGGCCGACTATCATGGACACATGGCATGATTTGATAGAAATGCGCATGATCGTGCATAAACAGTTGCCACGTAATGAACAATCGATGGCATGAATGCCACGTGTAACTTGACAGTTACGTTTGATAGAGTGCGCAGAGTTGAATTGCGCATACATGGTTTGCGCAAACTCAAACTGCGCAGGATTGGTTTGCGCTGCCAGCTGTCAGCCGCCCTCGAGCACTGTGCGGCGCAGGAAACGAACAGACTCCTTGTTATCCGCGCTGTCAGTTGTCAGAAAAGATTTGATTTGATTTAGTAATGATGACTTCTGCCACGTCAGCTTGCGCAATCGGTTGTGTGCGCAAATTAGAATGCGCAATCGGTTGGCTGCGCAATCTGTTGTCTGCGCAATTCAACAAGATGATGTATATTTTGATTTCTTGATTTTGTTGATTGATGCAACTTGATTTTTTAGGACCTACAAGACCCCCTTCAAAGTTTTCGAAAGTTGATTTGATTCAAAGTTTCGAAATACTTTGAATTTTTGAATTTTTGAATCAAGTTGCGCATGATGATGGGCTGTCTGCGCAAAGCGAAGTATTCCCCGATCTTAGGCGCAATCCAAGGCAGCCGTTTCGTATTTCAAAGGCTATAAATAGCCCACTTCTTCATTTCATTTTTTTACTTTGCCTCTTTCGTGCTTTTGAGAGAAAAATTCCCGAACCCTTTCTGTCTTCTTTCTCCGACGACTTCCATGGCGCCCCGACGATCTAATGTTGCCGCCACCGCCGCTGCGAAGGGAAAAGCTCCGGCCGAATCCTCTGACAGAGTTGCTCGGCGAGCATCTCGACATGAGTCTGCGCACCCTGCTCTGATAGGTAGTAAAACCGATCGAAACCCCTTTTTAGGGTGTTTTGACTTCCTTCGATCTTCGAAACTCATTTCTTTTTAGAGATGAGTTCAACTTGTGCCACCCTTTTTAGGGTTTTTGGTTGCATAAACAGTCAGTCTTCATTTTTATGAAGACTGTAATCCTGCGCCATCTATCGAATTGTGCTGACAGAAAGTCAGCGCAATCGATTGATTTGCGCTGAATGTCAGCGCAATCGATTGGTTTGCGCACCCTATTATGATGCGCAAACTAATGTTGCGCAATCCATATTAGCGCAATCTGAGGATTGTGTACTCTTCTGTTTTGCTTGTCTGAAAAATAGAGTTTTTGACTTGTACTGATCTTCCTCTGTTTTTGATGCAGTTGAAACCAATGAAGATCCAAACTATGAACATTTTGTGGGAACTTTGTCTGAATCTGAATATAAAGAAGATTTGTCTCACGTCCATTATCCTCAATACGATCTGCCGACTTCTCGTCAGGCAATATTGATTTCTCAGGACAACGAAACTTTAATGTGTCTAATGAATGGACAGCCTCTGGAATCAGCAGATGCTGTTATCCACAAGAAACCCTTATTCTTGTTTGGTGACGCCTTTGAAAAAGTCTCCCAGCCTAGGCCAATGATGGAGGAGATGGTAGTCCACCGGGAAGACAGATCATTCTTCATTCCTAAAATTGCTCGATGCCTTCCTTTGTCACGGTATGCTCATGCGAGCTACCCAAGGAAAATGGATTGGAACATCACCCTTCTCCAGGATGCTCGTGCAGGGAAGATCTTTGTAAAGAAGGTTAACGGGAAAGATATATTTTACAGCTCTTCTGACAGATACAGTGTTATGTTGAGAGGTTTAAGACCCAGCTGCATCCCACCGGAAAACTCCTCTATGCTGATGCCCGTCAGAACCTCTATATTCGCAAATGAATTTGCGAAGGAAGAAGGAAGATACCCTGAACAGGATATCAGAATAACTGGATTAGTGAATCCAGATTACAAACGATGGAATTGCATTGCAAATTGGGTTCTGACAACCTTCCAAGACAAACTTCAACAAATTAACCTGTTTCAAGCAGTGCATGCCACTGTATACGGGTTTGCTCCTAACCCTCAAATGTTTTTGGCCTTGGCTGAGCGATACAATTACAGAACAGGAACCTTCATGACCCCGGGTGGAGAGATGGGGTTTGCACTCCATGAGATGAAGTACATCTCATACTTGCCCATGGCGGATGCTCCATATGAGGAGTTTGTTCCCACAAATGACGAATTGGAGAAACTCAGAAAAGACAATGCAGAAATGGTAGCAGTGTTTGAAGAACTGCTATGCCATTACAAAATTTGCTCTTTGTACTATAAGAGTGCTACGGCCAACACTTGCTATTCTTCGAAGTGGTTGCCATATTTGTTCTTAAATCATATTGAAGAGAAGAAAACCAAGGAAAATGACAAATGTTACCCTCATTTTTTCAAACCCTTGATTAACACGGAAGTCATGAAGATGATGGAAGAAAGTAAACATTATGATAAGGAAATGAAGGATGATTATCAATGTCCACCTTTAAAGAAAGGTGACATTTTGGAGAGTTTTTTGAGAATGGGTTACAGACCCATGTCCAAAGAAGCCCAGTTAGCAGGGTTTCTGACACACTGGCTCAGACGATTCGTGGTCCCGGGATCTAGTGCAGTGGACCGTTTTCATCGCGGTGTACTTTTTGCTGCCGTCAAGCTAGTCTTCGGTTATAAGGTTGACTTGTTATCGGCAATGACCTGCAGATTGAATGCGAGTCTTCGCTTGTATGTTGACTCGATGCTGAAGGCAAAGGGAGAGAAAGAATTCCCCCGTCTCGAAATGTCGTACACTTATCTCTTTGGATGGTTACTCCTCCACTATCCAACTTTAATGGACCCTGGTATGGGACCAGTAGATGGCAGCTTCTTGCGCAGATATTCTCAGGGTAAATGGAAGTACACCTCTCTGAGTGAATGTAGATTTGTTTTAAATTTGAACAGAGGATGGAACTTCTGTTGCGCCCCTCTCCCGGCCGGTCATGACCAGATGCCACCCAATATGGTAGATTCAAAACTGCAGCCCTTAAACCGTGTGGCCTTTGAATGGTTGAAGACAATTCGACCATCTCATTTAGTATACCGCTTTGAAGAAGAATGCTTTTTGGAACCATACCTCCCTAGCCGTTTTGCTAGACAATTTGGGTATGATCAGTTCCACGTAGGGAACGCAATCACCTGCCTTCAGGGCAAAGGTTTCTTGATTGACGGGGCCCGAGCTTGGGCCTACTACAATGCCCGTGACACAAAGGCTACCTTCTCTATGCCACCAAAGAGCACTCCTCAAGGGCCTCGGATGCTCTTTACATACTCGGTATTTTACACATCTGCAAATACTTTTGCCGAGAACTTTAATCTCGCCGATAGTTTTGCTTCTGCGATAAGATTGAGGAAAGGGAGGATAGCTTTATCAATCCCTGCCAATGATGAGGCAAACGAACCGGCGGATGAACCCCTAGAAACTTCAAGAGAAATGATGTTCCAACAAGAGATAAACGCAGCAATGCGGATCTCTCTAAGAGTGGGAAAGTCTCCTGCCAAGAAAAGAAGAAGAGAGGAGCCTCCTGCTCCTGCAGCAAAGAAGAAATTGGTCTTGGAGCATTCTTCTGATAAAGTGACTACAAGATCCCAATCTCGGCAGCTAGCCGAGATAAATCAAGAAGTTACTACTACACCAACTTCTGTACAGAAGCAAACAGCACCAATAAATGTAGAGAGTCCCGATAGACCTCTACACAGAAAGAAGAAGAAGTTGGTTACCAGAAGAAATTTAGAAGCCTCTTCTTCCAAACAACTCTTGACTTCAGTAGATGCTGCAGCAGGATTTATAATGCCATCTCCCACCCCTGTTTCTGAATCAGGGAATAAAATCCTTGAAGAGACTGAACAAAGGGAAGATCTTGACCCCAGAACTGAAGTTGAAACATTCAGAGAAAACATCATTGAGGATGAGCAAAATATTACACGACCCCTTTCACCTGTCGTGGAGACGACTCAGCTTCCTCCTACCCCAAAGACTCTTCGTGAAGAAGAAGAGCATAAAATGATCGAAGCTTTAGAAGATTGTTATAGCCTACAGGAGGATCTCACCGCAACTGACAGTGGGAATGTAGCCCAAGAAGAAGAAGAAGATAAGGATGAAGAAAGCTCTTCGTCTGGAAATATTGATAAGTATATACAGAATCCTGAAGGGGACAACGAAGAACACATATCTCTTGAAACCGCCGACGATGCTTCGGATCCTAAAAAGGATATTGAAGTAGAAGCGTTAGTAGAAAAGGTTGTTAACCCTGATGAAGACGTCGAGATAGAAGTATCCCCTGAAGAAGTGGCTGGTGAAGATGTTCAGCAAGAGAGTCCCGCTACCGAACCCCAAGGTATAAAATGATATTTAACAATCTTCTTTCTTTAAAATAGATTGATATCTAATATCTTCATTTGTAGTTCTTGCAGGTCTTGATACTCTACCAACACCTCCGAGGGACCTGGCTATGGTGCCTATTCCAACGGTAGTTGTTAGTAGTAGCCATCACTTATCTTGCGGCTCTGAAGCGGGCAGCAGCCAAGCTGTCGCAACTGAAGCTACTTCCGTTCAACGGGAGTCTATTCCAGCAGGAAATGCAGTTGTTGTTAGATCCAATCAAGGTAAGACTGCTGCTTTTTTAATTTGATCTTTTTGTTTATTGGCAAATTAGTAAAATAATAATTTTACTTTTTGCAGAAGAACAAACAGGAGGAGCAGCTAGTTCTACTCTGACTCCTTTGTTTAAAGAGCCTATCATTCATCAGCAAAGGATTGAGCAACCGACTACCCCATCCTCAACAGGGGTAGCTTCGACTCCTGGAACTATAGCCATCAATCAGCAAGTTGTCCAATCTTTTAACAGATGTTTCTTTGAGTCATTAGGATCTCTTGTCCGTAAAATGATAGAGAAGGAAGGAGCTAACTTCATTATGGTTAGGGACCCCACTTCTTTCCTGATAAAAGCCATAAGAGGCCAAGGAGACGAAGCCCAAGCCGTTCTTCTTGAACATATATTAGATGAGTTGGAAGTATCCATAAGGAAATATAAAGAGCTCAAGAAGAAGAATATAGACTCTCTGGTGCAAGCTGAATATGAACGACTAGCCCAAGAAGCTGATATAGAAAGGATAAACCTTCAGAACCTTTTAGAAGCTCATTCTGCAAAGTCAGCAGAATTCAACTCAAAGATAGAATCAGTTACTTTGGCAGCTGAGAACAAAGGACAGAGGCTTGCTGAATTGAAAGCGGAAATTATTCGCCTTCAGAAGGAATTTGAAGAAGAAACTGCCAATCAACGATTTATGATTGAACAACTCAATGCCCTAATTCAGGAGAAAAATGAGTATGACGAGACTCATAGTGCTGAAATTACCCGCAGGACAGTAGATATGCCCATCTTTGATGAAGAAAATGGGATGGAGGAAGCAAGAATGAGAGTAACAACTAATCACGAAGAAGAGCTGCAGACCTTGAAGCAGCAAATTGACAATCTGATTGTCCCTCCTTCTTGATTTTGTATTTGTGTTTTATTGCTATAGCTACATTTTTGTAATGTCCCGTATTTTGATATAAAAGACATTTTATTGTGGCTCCATTATTTATTGCATATCTTATTTAGATATAAATAAATAGAGATAGAAAATATATTCAGAGGTGCAAGACATGATATATTTCTTGATAATTTTGTAGAAAATAATTATATTCATTATATCTGCTCAGAGGTAATATGGACATGGCAGAATATATTGAATATTATTATTTCGATTTTGACAACTTAATCGAAAACGACAAGTTGCTAATGTAGATAATGAACGATGATGAATCGTCAATATTTGTGAAAATGAATGAACGGGAAGACCATCAAATGATGGATGACAATGAACGGGTGAACCGTCAAACGAATATAATAAATGAACGGATGAACCGTCGGGCCTTTAATGAACGGATGAACCGTCTGATGAATGTGATAAATGAACGGATGAACCATCGGGCTTTAATGAACGGATGAACCGTCTGATGAATGTGATAAATGAACGGATGAACCGTCTCTTCGTTATTTGAGGAACTTCTGCCTATAAATATAACAGAAGTCTGACAGGAATGAACACTTCTGCTTTTCAACATAAAAATGTCGTCGTCCGGAGAAGTATCTAAGAAGGCCGAGATCGCCCCGAAGGTTGAGAAGGGCACTGAAGAGCGCCCTGTCGATCCAATCCAGCCGAAGGAGGCAAAAGCGGGCGAAGGTCCGTCTGCACCCCAGCCGCCACGGGATATCTTGGACTTCCTGCTCGAACCAGGAAAGACTGAAGAAGAAGAAGCCATGAGGATGGCCGCCTGCAAATTCCTCGTGGGTTCCAGCAAGGAGGTTCTTAACTCTTTTGCTGATCATGTCTTCGAGAAGGACGGCAGTGGCCCGCGTCCCAATGTAGAAAAAGATGATAGTGACCTTTAACATTATGTACTATCATCTAATGAAATAAAATTTGCATTTTATTTATGAACTTGATTCTGTTTGACAATTTTACAAGCATTTACATTTATACATAATACTTCTTGAGAAATTTGCCATTGATAGGCATCATGGCAATTCGACCATCGAGCTCTGAAAGTTGATAGGCTCCATTTGAGAAGACTTTGCTTACAACATAGGGACCTTCCCATTTCGTATCGAATTTCCCTTTGCTCATATGAGTCATAGTCATAGGACGTCTGACTGCTAGAACAAGTTCTCCTTGTTGAAATGCTCTGACTTTAACTTTGCGATTGAAAGTCTTTGAGATGCGGGCTTGATATAGCTCAATATGCTGTTGAGCCATTAATCGCTTCTCATCCAACGCTTCTAACTCTTGAAGTCGAAGAAGATCATTATTTTCTGTGGTAAGCTCATTGGCAATAGCGATCCTTAAAGAAGGAATTTGCAGCTCTAAAGGAAGAACGGCTTCACAGCCATACACTAAAGAGAAAGGTGTAAAGCCCGTTGGATTACGGACTGTAGTTCGATAGGCCCAAAGACATTCGCCAAGTTTCTCGCTCCAGTTCCGTTTGTTAGTGGAAACAAACTTCTTGAGGAGTTTAATGATGGTTTTATTGAAAGCTTCAGCTAGGCCATTAGCGGCAGGATTGTATGCTGTCGAAGCGACATTATTAATCCGGTGATCATCGCAGAATCTAGTGAACTTCTGACTGATGAATTGAGGTCCATTGTCATGGATGATTCTTCGGGGTACACCAAATCTATAGATGACGTGGTGTTTAACGAAGTTGATGACATTGCTAGTCTTAACCTCAGTCAGTGGTATAGCTTCAGCCCACTTGGAGAAGTAATCAGTTATTGCCAATATGAACCGATGTCCTTTAGAAGAAGGAGGATTAATAGGCCCTATGATGTCCATACCCCAAGCTTCAAAAGGCCAGGAAGCAGCCGTCGGGTGTAAGAATTCTGATGGTTGATGAATGAAGTCTGCATGGATTTGACAAGCTCGACATTTCTTTGCATACTCAATGGCATCCGATACCATAGAGGGCCAGTAGTAACCCATACGTCTAATGCGATCTTGTAGCTTAGGACCAGGCTGATGTGCTCCACATACACCGTCATGAGCTTCACGCAGTATTTGCTTAGCTTCATCACCAGCGAGACAGCGTAAAAGAAGACCGTCATAAGTTCGTCGATAGAGAGTTTTAGTAGTTTGATTATAATAGAATCGGAGAGATCGTCGACGAACACTTGTAGCCTCCTTAGGATCTTCGGGGAGTATGTCATGTACCACGAAGTCGATAAAAGGAGTTCTCCAATCATCATCGATAACATTAACTTCAGCAAAATTGCTGAATTCAATATTACGATTATTTTCAATACATAACAGTTCACGATTGGAGATAACTACCACCTGCTGTCTTTTAATAGGGATAGCTAAGATAGCTGCAAGATTGGCTAAAGCGTCTGCTTCAGTATTGCAAGCCCGCCGCACATAGTCAATGAAGAAATCTTTGAATGATATAGCTAAATTGATTGCCGCTTCATGATAAGACACTAGGTCTTGATGACGGACTTCATAGGTTCCTCTAACCTGATTAACAACCAGTTTAGAATCACCGTATACTTCAAGATATTCAACGTTCAGTTGTTTAGCTAACTGAAGGCCAATAAGTAGAGCATTATACTCTGCTACATTGTTAGAACAAGGTTCATCTAGAGAGTAGGCTCTTTGGATAGTTGATCCATCTGGAGAAACGAGGACCACTCCAACACCTGCCACAACAGCACCATTTGGTCCAATCCTTGATGCACCATCAAAGAATAAACGCCAGGTTGGAAATTCTTCGGAGATATATTAACTTCCAATGTTTCGTCTGGAATTTCGTCATAGAGCTTAGATGTCTCAGGTACAGGATGAGCCGCTAAGAAGTCCGCCAGCGCTTGACCTTTGACAGACTTTTGTGGAACATACACCATGTCATATTGAGCTAGCAGGATTGCCCATGTAGCCAACCGAGAATTAAGTGTACTTGGTTTCTTCATAAGTACCCGGAGAGGGTTAACTCGAGATATAACATGAATAGTTTGACCAATGATATAATGCCTCGTCTTTTGTACAGCAAACATGAGAGCCAAGCATTCTTTTTCAACTGGACTATAACGGTGTTCAGCACCAATCATAGTACGGCTAAGATAATAAATGGCCTGTTCGTGACCTTCTTTGTTCTTTTGGGCAAGTAAAGCACCCAATGAATGATCCATAGCACGGACATACATTAAGAACGGAATACCAGAAATAGGTGGCACCAAGACTGGTGGGTTCATGAGATATCGCTTGATATCATCGAATGCTTGTTGACATTCTTCAGTCCAAACGAAAGATACACCTTTCTTCATTAGTTGAGTGAATGGTCTGCAACGTCCAGACAAATTCGAAATGAATCGCCTGATGTATGCAAGTCGACCTTGGAATCCTCGTAGCTCTTTTAAGTTGCGTGGAGGACGCATCTCTTGAATGGCTTTGATCTTCTCGGGATCTACGTGTATACCTTTAGAGGTAATGACGAAGCCGAGAAATTTGCCACTAGAGACACCCAAGAACGACTTGGTGGGATTCATTTTGAGTTGATGTTGGCGCATGAGATTGAAGATAGTTCTCAGGTCTTGGAGGTGATCTTCCTTTAGACGACTTTTGACAGCAATATCGTCAACATAGCATTCAACAGTTTTGCGAAGATGATCTTTAAAAATAGTACTCATAGCACGTTGGTAAGTTGCACCAGCATTCTTAAGACCAAATGGCATCACCGTATAGCAATAAACACCACGAGGAGTGCGGAAAGAAGTATGCTTTTCATCTTCAGGATGCATCTTGATTTGATTGTATCCAGAGAATCCATCCATAAAAGATATTCGTTCGAACCCACAAGTATTGTCGATCATGACGTTCGTAATAGGAAGAGGAAATTCATCTTTTGGACATGCTTCATTAAGATCCCGGAAGTCAATACAGACTCGAACTTTGCCAGTTTTCTTCAGAACTGGGACGACATTGGCTACCCAATCAGGATGTTGTTCTTCTCGAATGAAGCCACAAGCAATGAGCTTTTTGACTTCATCATCGATCGCGTCCATCATTTCTGGTTTGAAGCGTCGCTGTTGTTGCTTAACAGGTTTTGCATTAGGCAAAATGTTCAATTTATGTGTAGCAATCTTGGGATCTAAACCCGGCATGTCTTCATAACTCCAAGCAAAGACATCAATATATTCTTTAATAAGAAGAATCAACTCTTCCTTGTCTGTTTCTGGAAGATTTTTGCTAATAAAAATTGGCCGAGGTGAATCTCTTTCTCCTACATCAATTTGAAGTAGTTGATCTTCAGTAGGGGGTTCACGTTGTTCAAAGCGAAGTACCCATTGATTGTCCATATGCTGAGCCCAAGGATCTGTTTCAGGATTTTCTTCCACATTCTCGTCATAGTCTTCTGGAAGTTCAACAGAGACCATGTTAGATGATACGACCAACCTATGGACTTCACCAATGCTAGTATCAGAATCCCAAGATCTGGAATCAGATGAGTTAGAGCGTTCTTCACTGTCGGATTCGGAGACTGCTGGGGATAACAATGGAGGAGAAGCATATCCGAGACCTCTCTTAGTCCTGCTATAGTACATGTCTGACTTTCCTTTCGGAACAGTTGTACGAATAGGAGTTCGTCTACCCTTACCGTAATTGAAGCCACTTTTGAAATCATAACCCATTTTCCGAATGATGTCTTTTGATTGTTGACTATAACGATGGAGTTGGATACGCCCCGTGTCGTTAAGTTTACTGTCATCCGTATAACTGAATTTTTGTTCTGGTCCTTTAATAAAAATTATTGGACTTTCGCCTCTCTTTCGAGAAGAGACAATAAAGTATGAATCATATGAGTGTTCGAGTAAGACCTCTGTATGAAGAGATTGCACAACTCCCATTGTAATTGATTGGAAGCTATCTAACATATCTAAATAGTATTTAGTATGATAAATAACATCAGTATACTGGAAAGTAGGTGCTTTTTCATTGATTTGTACATCAGTATTTACAACAGGACCTTTGGCCTTAGCAGGCTTAGTCAGATTAATTACAAGAGGGGGAGAAGAAGAACGTGGAGGCGGTTTGTTACGACGGAGGTCGATAACAAGTGGCTCAGAGGAAGTGAGCTCCTTTTTTTCTTTGTTGCGAATGAGATCAACAACAATTGGCTCAGAAGAAGTGAGCTGCTTTTTGTCCTTGTTACGACGTAAATCGATAACAAGTGGCTCAGAAGAGGTGAGCTCCCTTTGATCTTGATCAGCATCAATTGACTTCTTTTGGGCTGATAAGTGAATAGCCAGTGGCTTGGAAGATTGAGGATGAGAAACTCGCCCTTTGACGGGTATGATTAGAGTGTCTTTAGGCGTCGCTTCTTGTTCTTCTTCAGTGTCTAATGCTAACACGATTTTCATGAATTCATCCTTATACATCCGAGCGTCGTTGCAGTATGCTTCAACACCCTTGAAAGGATAAAGATCCGCAACCTCCTTACGAACTACGCCTTTGTCATCAATATATTTGAAACATTGATGAAGGGTTGATGGAACAACATTGTGCTCGTGTAAGAATGGTCTCCCCAATAGAGCATTGTAAGAACAACCAAAATTGTCAATAATGTAGAATGTAACTTTTGTGCGAAGATTGCCAATTTGAAGTTTTAGGCGAATCTTGTCCAAAGGTTCACTCTTTCCTTGATTGAATCCAAGGATGGTAGTGATTGTAGTGGAGAGACTATGCACAGGAATTTTCAAAGCATCGAGCATTGTCTTCGGCATGATACTAAGAGCAGACCCTGGATCTATCAGAATACGATCGACTTTCATCGAATCGACATATCCTGTATAGTAAAGAGGACGGTCATGCCTGTTGTCTTCCATCAGCATGTCATCTTGCGTAAAAGTTATGTTCGGAATGAATTCCTGAATACTATTACAAGAGACTGATTCTACTTCAGGCTTTTTGAGAAAGGTTAGACAAGCTTCTGCTTGCATAAGAGCTTCGCTGAGGGTTTCTCGAGTCTCTTTGGAAAGACGCAAGAGTTCAAAGATAGACAACTTTGCTGGGGTATTGGCTAGTTGAGCCAATATATCGAAGTTGTAAGGCTTCTCGAATCCTGTAGGAGACGATTTCTTCAAAGGTTTGTCAAAGTGGATTTGTTGTTTGCCTTTATCAGCAGTCACTGGCTTAGGAGGAATAGGAATCACAACTGGTGAAGGTACAGCAGGATTCTCTTCAGCTAGAGCAGGTTGTGCTGAGGTAGGTTCAGAAGAAGAAGCAAGATTCTCTTGAGTTTCAGGGTAATCCTTCAAATAGGGCTTTCCTGATCTGGTGCCTAATAGAATTTCTTCGTCAACTATGGGATCAAAAGATACCATGTTGCAAATCTTCGTCTTGCCTTTGGAGCGACTTTTCTTCTTGGAAGAAGAAGAATCCTCGAACTCTGAAGTAAGATCGGGGTGAATCCACATAACCTCGCCATTGTCTAGAGACAAAGGAACGAGACCTTCATTTGGTGGAGAAGGAATATTTTCAATCTCAAGAGTAGTTTTCGGAATAGGAATGACACCATGCTGTATCATCTGCGGGGGAAAGTTACCGAACTGAACTGAAACCATATTGGCAGTGACAGTCTTTTCATCTTGTTGCAGAGTAACAACTCCAGCATTAACAAGCTCTTGAATCTTGCCCTTGAGCACATAACATGCTCTAGTAGGATGTCCAATGAATCGGTGGTAAACACAGTACTTAGGATGATCGGTCTTACCGACTTCATCAGGTTTCTTTGGGTCTGGGAGCTGGATCTTATTGCTTTTGAGTAAACAATCGAAGATACTTGCCGTGTCATTCTCGTCAAAAGAATACTCTACCTTAGGACGAGGTTCCCTCAGTTGTGGTGCAGAAGGAGTGGAAGTAGACGTAGGCTGAGCTACGTTGACAGCCAAAGACTCTTTGCTTTTCAGATTAATGTTCAGAGTCTCTTTGTTCTTGCGGTTGTTTTGGCGATTACCACCGCCTGACGCTTGATGTTCATCCCGATCGGGGTTAGACATTTGTACCCCCAACTGTTTGAATTTATCAGCACTTACTTCAGCTGCTTTGGCATTAACAATGAAGGATGGCCAGTCTTGAAACTGAGTTGAGCCTGTCCACATACTGATAATAGGCAAGAGATTTGCCTTACAAGTATCTATGGTAACAGCAGCAGGAGTCCCTGGAGGCATTTTCAGGGCTTCTCGACGAAAACGTTCAATGAAACTCTCTGCAGTCTCGTTATGTTTCTGTTTGATTTTATTTAGGGCTGACATAGTCATGTCATTGAATCCCTCATAGAATCGTTCTAGAAAGATTTGCTTGAGACCTGAGAAAGAAGTGATACAACCATCGGGCAGACTTCTGTACCAGTCATATGCTACGCCGGCTAAACAACCGACGAACACTCTGGTAAGAAGAGCGTCGTTTGGTTGAAGTTGAACAGTCATTACCTCGAAGTGATTGATGAATTGACTTGGTGAGGTACTACCGTCAAAGAGAGCGATTGTTGGAATCTTGTATTTGGGAGGAAATAGAACTTCTTTCCATTCGACGGGATATGGCTGTTTGATTTCCAACCTTTGTAGGTTGTCTTTCTCTTTGAAAGCTTCAAACTGAGTCCGTAAAAGCTTGACTGCTTCATTAGCATCTTCAGATGAAGAGGAAGAAGCCATGGTAGGAGGAGGGACAGCATTATAAGCACTACCCCCAGCACCTGATTGACTGGGTGTATTTTGAACTTGTACTTGCACAGGAGGCATCTGAGGAGGTACTACCCCCAGCCCAGTATTGACAGGCACCGATGAAGCTATGATTTCAGGGTTTATAGCAGCCGGTACAGTTGGTGGGGTAGCATGTTGTGCCATAATGATAGAATGCATACTGGCGACCATTTCAGCCATGGTTTTCAATTTGTCCTCCAGTGCAACAATCCGCTGTTCTTGGTTTACAGAAGTTGAAGCATCTGGATCATCAGTAACAACATATGCCGTCACTTCTCTAGGCACAGTAGACGAAACTGTTTGTTCAGAGCTTTCACTATATGCATCATAATCAGAGAAAGATTCGTCTCCTGACTGAAAAGTAGGAAGATAAGCTGAAGGATCTTGGGGAAGATTCCTTTGACCGATTGTGTCTCGGCTGTGAGAACGAGTATGTTGAAATACTCCTTCAGATGATTCTTGGAGTAAATCCAAATATCGTTGGCTTGGTCTGCGAGGCTTACCATGTTTGGAGCACTTTCTACCCCCGGTGTCTCGGGAAGCCATATTGACAGAAGCGTACAACACTTCGTCTTCTTCTGACATTGGTTCTGTTTTAGCAAAAGTCAGACGATCGAAGATAGATCGCTTTGTTGTTTGACAACAACATTGGATGATGACTTTATGATTGCAATGATGATCAGATGGTTGATTTGAAGGAGTTGAGACATTATCCCGTTTCTGTCTGAGATGTTCTCGAAGATCAGAAACCATGCCGGGACGGGGAAAAGTTCGAGGAATGTGTTCTTTAACAATATTTGGGACATGGTTTCAATTCTTCAAATGTTTTGTCCCCTGTGTATACAAGGAAGTACTCATCTCATTGGCATAGGTATCAGAATTTATGTTCCTGGAGATTTGTCTTTGAGGCTTGACCTTCGGCATTGGCTGTTTACGTTTTGCCGAAGTTGTCCTGTTAAGATATGTTCGTAGGTCTGCAAATTCACTCCCAGGGGTTTCTGTTTGAGACACCAACAGTTTTCCTTGTTTGGAACGAGATATTTTGAAAGTTGGGAGGTCTTGGAATTCTGCTACTGGGGTAGGCAGAATACCTCTTTGATCAGTGCAAGTTCTTTTGTTATGAAGGTAAAAAGAATCTTTGTTCGTAGGAGATCTTGTACTGACGGGTGTTGAAACACGTGCAGTTTGATCTGCTTCAGTAAAGACCGAAGAAGACTGAGAAAAGACCAAAGGGCCTTTTTCTTTGTTCTGAGAAGAAGGGATAACTAAAGAGCATTTCCCTCTGTTGTCTTCCAAGTCATGAGACAAGGAAGTTTGAGAAAAGACCAATGGGCCTTTTCCTTTGATCTGAGAAGGAGGAGGAATAGCCAAAGGACTACCCCCAGTAGATTGTGCTAGAACAGCAGGATGTTTAAGAGGAGAATCAGATATTTTCTCTTGATTATGAGAAGGAGAGAGTCTAGCCAAAGGGCTGTTTCTCTTGGTTTGCGCAGAAGTGATTTGCGCATGAGTGGAGGGTACATTGGTTCTGGCCACAGAAGTAGGAGTCCTTGCTTTAGAGTGCTTAGGATGCACTTTGGTTGCTGGAATGCTGTTTTGCGCAGGAAAAGCCACTGCCAATTGCGCCAGAGTCATAGGAGTCTTCTGTTTTGACAAGGCAGCATATGAAGTAGCTTGTGCAACTTTTGCAACAGATTGCGCAACATTGACTGCAACAGATTGTGCAGCAGTTGCTGAGACAGACTGTGCAGCAGTTGACACAGCAGTTTGCGCAGCAGACTGGCCAGCAGTTTGTGCAACAGAATGTGCAGCACCTTTGGTGGCAAAACTGCCAGATTGTGCAGCAATCTTGGAGACCCAAACTGAGCGCACTTTGCTCTTGGCAGAAGTGGCTGCAGTACGGGGAATGGTCTTGGAGTTGAGCATTGCCTCGTAGGCTGTCTGGTTGACCTTGACAACCAGGGTCTTCTGCGTCTTCCCGATAGACGCTACGTCACATTGAGTTGCTACTTCCTCGTCGGAGGAGAAAGTTTTCCCCAGCAGAGTCGCCATTTTGTTTGCAAAAACAAAAGTATAGAACTTTATTGATACAAACTGTAATAAAGATTATAAGAATTCTGGGAAAATTACAACTGTAGGAATCCAATCTCGATGACGATTGCTTTATCCCTTGGACGATGTGAACTGTAAAGACGAAGCCTTTGAAGTTGAAAACAACTCTGGAAACTGAAGGCAAAAGCCTCTGAAGTTGAAGACAAAAAGTCTCGGAAGAATGCAGCAGCACTTTGGCAAGAACTCCTGGACTCTCTGATTTCTGATCTTGATTTCTGATCTTGATCTCTCTGCCTCTTGAATGAAGACTTGAAACTCTATTTATAGAGTTCTGGAAATAACTAACTTTCAGTTATTTTGGACTGCGCATGATGATTTGCGCAGCATTAGTTTGCGCAACATTGATTTGCGCAGATAGTTACTGGATCGTGGGCCGACTATCATGGACACATGGCATGATTTGATAGAAATGCGCATGATCGTGCATAAACAGTTGCCACGTAATGAACAATCGATGGCATGAATGCCACGTGTAACTTGATAGTTACGTTTGATAGAGTGCGCAGAGTTGAATTGCGCATACATGGTTTGCGCAAACTCAAACTGCGCAGGATTGGTTTGCGCTGCCAGCTGTCAGCCGCCCTCGAGCACTGTGCGGCGCAGGAAACGAACAGACTCCTTATTATCCGCGCTGTCAGTTGTTAGAAAAGATTTGATTTGATTTAGTAATGATGACTTCTGCCACGTCAGCTTGCGCAATCGGTTGTGTGCGCAAATTAGAATGCACAATCGGTTGGCTGCGCAATCTGTTGTCTGCACAATTCAACAAGATGATGTATATTTTGATTTCTTGATTTTGTTGATTGATGCAACTTGATTTTTTAGGACCTACAGCTACGGTGGTGGAAGGGGAACTTACTCTGGAGGCAACAAGGCACATCTGGCGGATGAAGGTGGGGACAATCAGCTGGCGGACATCACTCCATTTGAGAGAGAAGTTCTCGAGAAGATGTGCGGCTCCAAGCTTGGTTCTGGTGAAAGACAAGTCATTCCTGGGGCGCCGTCAACTACAGGAGATTACTGCACTTACTTCTCCCAAACCACTGCTGGTATACCCCCGCGTGCTCTTGCATCTGTCTCTCAGCCAGCTTGGATTATGGACTCTGGGGCATCTTGCCATGTCACGGGTTCCCGAGGAGAGTTCCGGAAATACTCTACTCTAACGCCGCCAGAGAGCATTCAGACTGCTGATGGTACCTCTAGGCCTGTTACGGGTAAAGGCACTGTTGATTGCACTCCTTCCATCACTTTATCTAATGTCTTACATGCTCCTTCCTTTCCTGTCAATCTTATATCCATTAGCGCCATTATCCTTGATCTAAACTGTATTGTTTCCTTTGATATTCCTAAGGTAACTTTTCAGGAGAAGGGAACGGGGAGACGACTAGGCACTGGCACATGGCATAAGGGTCTATGGTACTTGGACAAGAACGGTCTGGATAGAGCACTGGCATCTTTGGTTGCCGACGCACAACCGGAAGTCCGTAGTCGAAGTGTCGAAGCCAAGCTTCTCCTCCACCATCAGCGTGTAGGACATTCTTCTTTTCCCGTTATTAGTCGTTTGTATCCGTCTTTATATCAAAAAGCAAATAAAGAGTTGTTAGTTTGTGATGCTTGTGAGTTGGGAAAACATACCAGAAGCTCCTATGTGAGTTCTGGGCATCGATGTTCTGCTGTTTTTGATATGATTCATTCCGATGTGTGGGGCCCTTGTCCTACAAACGGTGTTAACGGTTATAGATGGTTTGTTACTTTTATTGACTGCTCTACCCGCGTAACTTGGGTCTACCTGCTGACGAATAAAAGTAATGTTTTTGAGGCATTTCAAAACTTCCATCAACAGGTAAGGACACAGTATAATGCTCGTGTTAAGTGTTTTCGGTCGGATAATGGGACGGAATATACCCATAAGAGGTTTGCTGCATATTTATCCTCTCATGGTATACTGCATCAAACCTCTTGTGCTTATATACCGGCTCAAAATGGTGTTGCCGAACGAAAGAATAGGCACCTGCTGGAGGTAGCTCGGACAATGATGCTGGCTATGAATGTCCCTAAATTTTTGTGGGGGCAGGCTGTCTTGACAGCCTCTTATCTCATCAACAGGATGCCCTCTCAATTACTGAACTAGAAGACGCCTTTGGAAGTGCTCACGGGGACAACTGCGTACACCGTTCCTCCGAAAGTATTTGGTTGCGTATGCTTTGTCCACGATAACAGGCCTGGCGTTGGTAAGTTGGATCCTCGAGCAGCTAAGTGTGTCTTTGTTGGGTACACCGGGACACAGAAGGGTTACGTATGCTGGAGCCCGGTTGAACGGAAGCTGTTTGTAAGCATGGACGTTACATTCAGAGAGCTGGAACCTTATTATGGTTCGGACGAAGGTTCTGCGTTTGGGAACACGCCTCCCACAACGGGTGTTAGACGTGAGGGGGAGGTAATACGCCCAAACGTAGTTGTCGGATCGGTACCTTGTCCTGTCGTGACAAACTGGAAGAAAGGAGAAGAAAGCATCGATGATACTGATACAGAGGATGAAGAAGACAATACGTACATTACGCAGGGGGAGAAGCAGACAAGGGAAAAGGAGCTCCAAGTTTACAGAAAAAGACAGCAGACGTCCAGTACTGTGCCGTGCCCTGTGCCAAATGTGCCAAGTCCCTCGTCTACTCCTGCCCCAACTCCTGAAGATATTACTCCCGGACCGGATCACTCGGATTCGGAAGCGGGTCTCTCCGACTCAGATGGTATGCTTTCTCCACCACCCATTGCTCCCTTAAGGAGGTCTTCTCGCATTAATGCGGGAAAGGCTCCTATTCGTTATCAAGATTATGAACATGATATCGCCAACTACTTGTCTTATTCTAATATCTCTCCGACTTATCAAGCCTTCCTCACTTCGTTAGACTCCACTTCTTTACCTAAGAATTGGCAGGAAGCAAAGAAGGACCCAAGATGGAAAGCTGTAATGATGGAAGAACTTGGGGCACTAGAGAAAAATAAGACATGGGAGCTGGTGCCATTACCTGAAGGGAAGAAAGCTGTGGGATGCAAATGGGTGTACACAGTGAAGGAAACACCAGAAGAAAAAGTTGAGCGGTACAAGGCGAGACTGGTTGCAAAAGGCTATACCCAGACATATGGCATCGACTATGATGAGACTTTTGCCCCAGTAGCGAAGATGAGTACCGTAAGAACGCTGGTCTCCATTACAGCAAACTATGGGTGGAAGCTACACCAGTTAGACGTAAAGAACGCATTTCTTCATGGAGACCTACAAGAAGAAGTTTACATGGAGACTCCTCCGGGGTGCTACTCTGTGTCAGATTCAGGTGAAGGAACGTCACATGAAAAAGTGTACAAACTGAAGAAGTCGCTGTACGGGCTGAAGCAATCTCCTCGAGCCTGGTTTGACAGATTCAGGAAGGCTGTCACTGGCATGGGGTACCATCAGACAAATGCAGATCACACGGTCTTCCTCCAGCATGCAAGAGGCCACATAACTATACTTGCTGTATATGTGGATGATATAGTAATCACAGGTGATGATGCTGATGAGATCACTAAGCTGAAGACGAAACTCGCCAAAGAGTTTGAGGTGAAGGACCTGGAAGAGATGAGATACTTTTTGGGTATCGAGGTGTGTAATGGTGAACAAGGAATTGTTCTCTCACAAAGGAAATATGTACTAGATCTGCTAAAGGAGACAGGAATGCTGGGATGTCGAGCAGCAGTCACTCCAATTGACCAGAAGTGCAAGATGAAAGCAGAAGCAGGAGAGCCTGTTGATCGCGAAAGGTATCAAAGGCTAGTAGGCAGACTGATTTATCTAGGGCATACTCGCCCTGATATCTCATTTGCAGTAAGTGTTGTAAGCCGCTATATGCATGATCCAAGAACGGGTCATATGGATGCAGTATTTCAGATCCTAAGATATCTGAAAGGGACGCCGGGAAAAGGACTGTGGTTCAAGAAGAATGGATGCACAGATGTTGAGGGATACTGCGATGCAGACTGGGCAAGCTGCATAGACGACAGAAGGTCTACCACAGGGTACTGTGTTTTTGTAGGAGGAAACCTGGTTTCATGGAGAAGCAAGAAACAGTCAGTGGTAGCACGGTCAACAGCTGAAGCAGAATACAGAGCAATGGCTCTAGGAGTATCAGAATTGCTATGGGTAAAGGCGCTGCTGACAGAGTTGAAGCTAGACAAGGGGACATCATTGCACCTTCGGAGCGATAGTCAAGCTGCGATAAGTATAGCGAACAATCCGGTTCAGCACGACAGAACGAAGCACATCGAGATCGATCGATTCTTCATCAAGGAAAAGCTGGAACAAGGAATGCTGAAGATTGACTATGTTCGCTCAGAAGAACAAGTGGCAGACTGTCTGACTAAGGGTCTTAGTTCATTGAGTCTGTCAAAGCTATGTAACAAGATGGGGATGATTAATATCTATCGCCCATCTTGAGGGGGAGTGTTGAGAATCAATAAGGGACTTTTAGTCCCACATCGGAATTTGTAGTATGTAGAGGAGCTAGACTTCCTATAAGTAGTGAAGTAGTCCATCAATAAAATCATCCCAACTATTATTTTCTACAGATACAAAATGAAAAACTGTAATTCTAGTATGTAGAAGACTAGAACTACAGAACCACCTAGAAACGTGATATCTGTAACTCCACATTCATCCAATTTACCTAAAAAATAAAACCCATCGGACAATTATAAATTGTGACACATGTCACTCATGTTGCAGTACACGTGATGTCAATTTTTTTCTGAAGACTATGGGAGATCAATAAAAGGATTATTTTGTATAAAGGTACCAGGTTTAGGACTAATTAGACTTTGGGTACTCGAAATTTTTTAGTCACACATTTTAGTGACGAAATTGGACTTCCAGTGACGAAATGAATGTTTTAATGACGAATGTTCGTCACTAAAATGCGTCACTAAAATATTTTGAGTACCCAAACCCATCAACAGACAAATCTAGTACCCTAAGTGTAGTTAGGTCCTAAACTGTTGGTGTTTTCACTTAGCTTTAGGAATTTTTAGTCTCACATTGGAAAACTACCATAGTGTATATGTCAATATGCTTGTGTTAGAGTATGCACATGGGGTGAGGTGGCACACGTGGGTTGATTTTCCTAGAAGATTAAGTTTAAATCACAAGGAACAAACTTTTGTTTTATCACTCACTTTAGGAATCCATCGGAGCTAAGCCCCATAGAGACTTAGTGATTCAGACTCGAACTTGGACAAAGGGTGTAAAGTGGCACTTTGATGGTGCACTTTGCACTTAGCACGTCATCATCGTCTCCTGGCGCTCGTGCGCTCCTTTTATGCACGAGTCACATGCACGGTTGTTTGCTCGAGGCGCATGCTCAAGACGTATCTGCGAGCTATACGAGGCGCATGCGTTAGACGCTATGCGGCAAGACACGTATAAGGCATGGCATGTAATAGGCCATGCATATATGCGTCCAGAAGCATATGCGGCCATGCGCATATGTGGCCATACGCTATGCGGCTAGGTGCTATGCTCTAGGCACATACGCGTGGTTACTTTTGGCGATGTTGGCTGTCAGCATGCGGCGAGGGCGGCGCAGGCGGCGCTGTCAACGTGCGGTGCGGGAGGTGCAGGTGGAGATGCCGGCTTGTGGCACGCTGCTGTGTCGGTTCATAGGACTCTGTGATCTGGATTTCGTAGGATTTGGTCGGCCTGTGTGCATGTGCTTTTATATGCGCGCATAGGTGCCATCCTGCTCTATAAATAGAGCCTCATCTCATCCATTTGAAGGGGGTTGAAGAGAGAGAACGTGAGGGCCACAAATACCACTCCAGAAGGTCTATGCACCTAGCAGCAGCAAAGTCTATGTGCGCATAGAGCTTTTCTTCCTTATTTTGAGTTCCAAAGTCTTTCAAAGGTGGCAAGAACGTTTCAGAAGTTCATTTGTGAACTTGTTGGTTCCTGAGGCCAGATTGTGTATAGGACGAATCTTGCTTTGAGCACCGGTGACCTGTTCACTTCACCCTAGCAAGAAGTTTTCTTTGAGTTTTCCTCTTGTAGTTTTTGTACCATCTCATTGTAGCGTCTGCGAACGTAAAGAAGAGAACATTTTTTGAGTTTATTATTGTATTTTGCATTTTCTTGAAGTCGGTTTATAACCTATTCTAGTACTTCATTTGGGTTGGCTAGAGAACAGACTTTGTGTCTTGCGAGATCTCAGCCCTCTCTTGGTGTTGGCTAGAGAGCAAACTTTGAGTCTTGCATAGATCTCTACGTTTTTTTGGATCTCTCCATTCTTTAGATCTGTCTTCGGAACTAACAATCTCAAAGCAAGATCACAAAAAAGATAGAGTCTGAACGTTCAAGTCTTCTTGATAAAAGTTTTCACAAACTTGAGAAGTTTGATGGTGAATACTACAATATTTGGAAGAGGGAGATTTCTTTGAATCTTCAACTTGTCAATGTTGGCTATGTGTTGACAGATCCGGAATCTACCATTCCCGAAGATGGTGGTGAACTTGCTATCGATATCGCAACGACAACACATACCAAGTGGAAGAAAGACAACGACCTCTGCAGGTTGTTGATTCTGAATGGTATGGACGACTCGATGGCGGAGTCCTACAGCAAGAAGGAGAAAGCTTGAGTTGTTCGAGAAGCACTAGAAGACTGACGAAAAGATGTCCAAAATCTATCTCGCTGAAAAGTTCTTCACCATGCAATTTGAAGGAGAAAAATAATGATGCCACAAGTTAAAGAACTTTTGAAGTTGCAAATGAAGTTGGAGGAAGAGGGCATGAAACAAGAGGATAAGTTCATGGTGGGTGCAATAGTTACCAGGCTTCCTCCGGGCTGGATCACTTTCAAGACTGACATATACCGCAAGATGGAAATCCAGCTCAAAAATCTCCTGCACTAGATTCATATTAAAGATGGAGCCGGAGGACAGCAGAAGGTAGACTCCTTGACCAAGCAGTTGGCCAAGGCTAACATGGTACGGTCTGGTGATCACAAAGGAAAGCAAATGGCACCCTTCAAGAAGAAGAAGAAGGACGTTAACCAGCTGAAGGTTAAGTCGACTCCGTTAAAGCTGAAGCCGAAGTCAAAAGTGACTTGCTACAACTGTGGCAAGAAAGGTTACTACAAGAAGGACTGTAGGTCCAAACCTACGCCGAAAGAGTAAGGTGAGCTTACCATGATTGCTATAATTGTGTAGGTTGAACCACATGGCATGGATAGTGACTGGTGGGTGGACACTGATGTATCTTTCCACGTATGCTCGAGGAAGGAACTATTCACCAAGTACGAGCCTACTTATGAGAAGGTCTCGATGGTGAACAAGACTTACGCTAAAGTTCAAGGGATCGGAATAGTGGAGATGCAACTGACTTTATGGAAGTTACTTACACTGGAGAACGTGAAGCACGTGCCGATGATTGCCAAGAACCTGATCTCAGGGAGTCTGTTGTGCAAGACAGGCTTAAGAATGTACATTAATGTTGGTCAGATGGTGATGTCCTACAAAGGAGTTTACTTCAACAAAGCTTTTTGCACCGGAGGGATGTTTAAACTGCAGCTTGTAACTTGTTCTGATAGTATTAATGCAGTTTCTTCTTCTGGTTTTTCTCTTGAGTTATGGCATAATAGACTAGGACATGTGCATTATAAAAGAATTATCAAGATGTCTAGTCTAGGCCTTATCATCAAATGTGGGGGTAAGGAGTTGGAAAAATGTAAAATCTGTGCGCTGACGAAGACTGTCAGAAAGCGTTTAGAAAAGTGAACAAGAGCACATATCTTCTAGAGTTGGTACACTTAGATATCTGTGACTTCAAGCAATTCTTCACGAAAGTCGGGATAAAGTATTTTATTACTTTTATCGACGATTTCTCGAAGTACGCATCCATATTCTTCTCAAATCGAAAGATAAAGCGTTCGAGAAATTCAAATACTTCAAGGCTGAAGCTGAGTATAAAATCGATCAACAACTCAAGAGACTCAGAAGTGATCGAGGCGGAGAGTAATATTCTTAGAATTCACATAATTTTGCAGACAACATAAAATGTCAATGAAATGACTGCTTCATGTTATCCCCAATCCAATAGAGTTACAGAAAGGAAGAACAGAATGCTGACAGAGATGATGAACTCTATATTGTTGATTATGGGTCTTCTGAAATGTTACTAGGGAGAAACAGTGCTTACGACTAGATTCATTCTGAACAGAGTATCGTTCGGAATGTCTGGTATTACTCCTCATGAACTCTGGTTCAAGATCAGACCCAACTTGAATGTCATTCGAGTGTGGGGGTATTTGGCATACGTGAAGCTTCTGGATATTAAAATTTAGAAGCTAGGGACGTGGACCACGAAGACCATATTTCTGGGCTATGCAAATAAGAGTGATGCTAGGAGGTTCCTTGATATCAAAACAAATCATATCATTGAATCTCGCGACGCAGAGTTCTTTGAAGACAAGTTTTCTATGGACAAGAACATTGTTCTTGCGGATGTTCGGAGAACGTTGTTAGTGCCGAAGAAGCAAGTACTTCCAAGGAAGTTGTGGTCAAGAAGAAGTTGTCGCAGAGGAGACAACATTCAAACTATAACTCATTAAGCCACCAGTGAAGCGAGTAAGGAAACTGTAGGACTTCGAAAATGACTTTGTCGCCCAACATGTGGAAGCTAATCCGCTAACCTACAATTAGACAATGAAGACCAGAGATACTATCTTCTGAAAAGAGGCAGTTAATGATAAAATTGACTCCATTACTTCCAATAATACATGAAAGTTGGTCGATCTGCCTGAAGGAGCTAAATTTATAGGATGCAAATGGATCTTCAAGAAGAAGATGAGGGCTGATGGAACTTTTGATAAGTTCAAAGCCAGGTCGGTAGCCAAGGGTTTCTCATATAAGTAGGAGATTGACTATTTTGACACGTATGCTCCCGTGGCGAGAATGACTACTATAAGAATGTTGATTATCGTAGGCGCTATCCATAAACTGGTTGTTCATCAAATAGATGTGAAGATAACATTCATGAATGAAAATCTGACAGAGAAAATTTATATGCAACAACCAAAAGGATTTTTCATCAAGAGTCTTAAAGACAAAATCTGCAAGTTGGTAAAATATATGTACGATCTAAAGTGAGCTCTCAAACTGTGGCATGAGAAGTTTGACAAAGTCATCAAGTCAAACGGCTATAGGGCTAGCGAGACAGATAAGTTTGTTTACCCCAAGTTCGCTTAGGGCAGAGGGGTGATCGTTTGTCTGTACGTGGATGATATGTTAATCCTGGGTACGGATTTAGAATGTGTCATAAAGGCGAAGAAGTTCCTCTCGTCCAAGTTCAGTATAAAGGACATGGGAGAAGCTGATGTCAGCCTGGGGATTAAGATAATCCGGACGGAAGCTGGGCTAGCTTTATCGCAAGCTCATTATGTGAAAAAGATGCTCACACGTTATAGATATCAGGATCTTCCAGGGATCAATACTCCTTATAGGTGTGATAAGAAGATGAAGCTAAATTCAGGAAAAAGCATTAGACAGCTGGAGTATTCGAACGTCATCAGGAGTTTGATGTATCTTACGAATGACACCAAGCCTGACATAGCCTTCGTTATAGGCATGATGAGTCGGTTCACAAATAATCCAGGTATTGAATACTGGAAAGATGTGAAAAAGTTGATGAGATATCTGAAGAGGACCCAGAGGTTTGTACTATGCTACAGAGAAGAGGACAGCGAGAGATCCATATGAGGATATGTCTTCTCCATGGGATGTGTTGCTATATCGTGGAAGTCGAAGAAGCAGACCATGCTCTCTCACTCATCTATGGAGTCTGAGTTCTTTGCACTATTTGTTGTAACAGATGAAACAGAATAGCTTCGAGAGCTCATGTTTGATCTTCCAGTGGTTTGTATGCAGATCCCTGTCATCCTGTATTTTATGATAACAAGGCGGCTGCAGCGGTAGTATCGAATGATCGCTTCAATAGCAAGAAGATGATTGTACGTCTACAACATAGGACACTGAATGATCGAATCAAAAGAGACATCATTACAGTGATTGATGTTTGGAGTCAGGAGAATCTGGCAGATCCATTCAAAAAGGGCCTCAAGCGCTAGCTGGTCGAAAATACAGCAAAGAAGATGGACTTTGTCATAGCCTATTTATTTATATTTTGTTTAATTATTTTCACCCTTAAATTTTCTTATTTTATTATTTTTCTTTAAATCAATTCTCCTTTTTTTACTTTGGTCCTCATGCAAATTACAATTTTGCATCATGATGTCCCATCCAAGTGGCATTCATGCATGAGAGAGGGGCCATGTGTCATTCCCCTCTCATGACAAAGCCCAAAGGGTATTCTAGTCATTTTCTTGCCTTGTCATTTATAGGAATGAAGAGGAAGAAAAAAAATTTCATTCTCCCCTTTTGATTACCAGGTGACTTCTTCTTCTTCTTCTTCTCTTTTCTCCTCCTCCTCCTAAAACCCCCTTTTTTTGTTTACTGCTGCTGTCGCTGGCCGCGGCCCCCGGCCCCTTGACCTCCTCTTCCTTCTCTCCTCCTCTTCCTCTCCATCTTCCACTTGTGGCATTCTCCTCCTTTTTTTTTTTCCTTTATTCCTTCAATTCATTTTTTTGATTATTAATCAAATCTCAATTTTGTGTAGGAAGGTCCTGAATTGGATCTTAGGAGAGAATTTTTTCTTAGGGAGCATCCAAAAACCCAAGGCAAGCTCTCCACACTCTCATTCTCATGTTTTCTTGTCCATAAATATTTTTTCTTTCATTATTAATTTTTGGACATAAATTAATTATGTTAATAGGTTCTCTTTTACATAATTATCATAAGTCTTGAGATGGAACATTTTCACATATGGATAATTGTGAGATTAGGTTCATTTTCTAATCTTTTTTGATACATGTATATTTGCTAAATAGAGTATGGGTTACTCTCCCGCATTACATTTCTTTAAAGTATAAGTAGATTGTATCTTTTGCCTTCTTGTTTACGCACGCTAACGTAGGACAACGTACATGATGATGGTAGTCCATATACGTTAATTTACCTAAGATGGTATTTTATAGCTTACTAAATGCTACCAAGCTAATGTTAGGATGTTCTCGTATTAGCCATCAATTGTACAAATCTCTAGTACTGTGATATATATATATATATATATATATATATATATATATATATATATATACACACACACACAAGTTTTATATATATATATATATAAAAAATATATATATATATATATATATATATATATATATATATATATATATATATATATATATATATATATATATATATATATATATATATATATATACACACACACACACACAAGTTAGAAATGGTGAGACCCCCACACTAGATACATATAGATGTACATGTATATGTGCACATTCATAACTGTACGTTTTTACATTATATTATGTGTACTAATAGTATACATTTCAGTAAAAAATTTTTAAGGAACTACACCTGGAATCCGAACTTTCTTATTCTCAAAAATTGTTCTTAAAATAACTTTAAAATACAAATCAATGAATTATGTATGATTTTAATTATATTTTAATGCTGTCCAAATATTCAAATATACTTAAATATAGCTATCATAAAGTTTTACTTACTAAGAAAATCATTTTCGGACCACCCGGATATGTATATATCTTGAGAAATACTTTTGTACCATAAACTAGGCTCCTTTGGGAATGTTGTCACAATCTATATCCATTTATATATTTTATGCAGCATTTTACGTAGCATGTATACCTCTTTTACTATACAATTCTTTTAGTGTCTTTAGAACTAATCGTATTTTCCTTTATGCAAATCTACATGACATCCTTTACTCATTTTATTGCGTGGTTCCGGTATTGAGGGTTGCTCCACCGCTACCCGGGTTTATATTTTGTGTTTGCTTGAATTAAAATTATATCCGGATCAGTAAATACAAAGGAGACTGCCGAAATTTTTAAAAATTTCCAGAGTTAATCATTTTTCCAGGAATCCGGGCCTTTTTGAAAATTTTGATTTATGTCCTAGATTCTGGAACCATCTCCGATTTATAACACCAGGAAATTCTTGTAAACCATTGTCCTAATTGATACTTTTGGAATTCCCTTTGGTTTCAAATACTTTCTTGGACTTTTTAAGTTTCGGAAAGGACGAAACTATCTAGTGAATTCAACTTTACTTGTATAAGATTCCCGTTTAAAGAATAATTTCTATTAGAATCAGAGTATCATAAAATTCACTAGAATATGTTGTATTGGCTTGGGAGAAAAACCATTGGATCACACCCGGCTGAATTTTTACAATATAAATTTCTTTTTATCTTTCGTACTGATCAGTCCCTGAATCAGTGTTCGTGCGGCCGCACGAATATCCGAGGTGAGGCTTAGCTCATCTTCCTGATACAATTGGACACCCAGGCCCTGAGTTTCAGCTCAGCTATCCATTGTATATATTTACAGGCCCTGAGTCTCAGTTCAGCCTATATTTTATTTCATTAGATATCCAGGCCCTGAGTTCAGCTCAGCTATCTAATGAATGAATTTGATATTCTTGGAAAAGTTGAAGCCATACGAATTTCTTTTATAGCGCATGAATCAATAATCGACCCAGATGATTCGAAAACCAACTCATGACACTATCTTGCTTGCAGTCACATTAATATCCGATAGTACAGACGGATGGATAATCTAAGCACTACCCGTTTTGTACAAGCCTGATCCCGGGTAAATGGGGTTATTATCGATATGCTAGGCGTGTGTGTGATCCAGAAGGGTTTCTCTAACTTGCATTTAGGTATAGAAAGGTCTTATATGTTCCTTGTGAAATTATTTTGGAGAGCTATGTACTCCTTGCATGATATTCTACGGTATGAGTTTAATTGTTCAAGTATCCTCCTTCTTGCATTCTTTTACCTTATCCTCCTATATTCTTAATTCTTTTCTTTGACCGAGAGCTTGCTCGTCGTATTGACAACCTAGTTTTGTTCACTAGGGATTGATGGAGATCGGGATGGATGTCAGACGTACACTGAGGATGAACTCTATGAATGATGTGGAATTGAAGGATAGTAGCCTTATTTTGGGAATATAAACAAATATGTAAATTATGTGTTTTGAAGAACCTTGAACAAATATGTAAATTATGTGTTTTGAAGAACCTTGAACAAATATGTAATATTTTGGACAAGTGGATGCCATGTAAATTATGGAAATTTTCTGTGGTTATGCCTTATGTCTATGCCTATCCCGGACCTCACAGGCGACAATCGCGGGTACAATACGATATTCATTGTAGGGGTGCATAGACTGGGGAGATGTATCACAATGTACCGATATCTATTTGGGAACCGGGGCATGACAAACTTGAAGGAAATCTTATATTATGTTTGTACATCCTACCATTAAGTTTTATGCTATTAGTTCAAAGAGAAATCTACTAGGCATCTAGCTTTTGGTTCAAGAGAGGACTACTAACATGGACAGTATCAGGTACAGTAGTTAGCCCTTCTGAATATTGATGGGATACTATCCCTCCACTGTAATCTACAAATAGTTCTTATAATAGAACATGTTCCGTGAGAGGTTAGCTATTAACTTTAATGACTTATCAGGCATCGTGGATGTCCGGCGTACTCGACAGAAAGCACGGGTAGCTCTGTACTATAAATAAGCAAATTACTCCATGCTACAGTGGGATGACACCACCATGAGGTATCGTAATAGGATAAAGCCTCGACTCCGGGCTATGTCATAGCAACGTAGCACCGCATATAGGCATGTGGCCTAATGCTGAAGAATGCAGAGTTGTAGGCAGCACTACAAAGGGGTTGGGATCCCATGCTACAGTGGTGTGACACCATGATGAGATAAAAGATGTAAAGCCTCGACTTTAGGCCATGTCACATCAGCATAGCACCGCAGAGGAGCGCAATACTTCATGCTGAGTAGTACAACACTACAAAGAGACCTGTGACCTCATGCTACAGTGGCATGACACCAGAGATAGAACCGCGACTTTGTGTCATGTCATAGTGGTGTAGCATCGCAAAGAAGCACAATGCTTTATGTTGAAACTCTTTAGAAAAGAACTCACCTAAGTGTATAGATAGACATGTGGGCCATCTCTTGAGGGTAAACTTGTAGACACCTAAGATAGATAAACTGAAACCAGGTCACCACAAGATCTTTCATGTGCGATTGGAGGCGCAGCTGATGCCATTGTGTGAGTGGAAAGAACAACAATTAGGGAGCAAAATTTAAGCCTTAGTCCATTCTTGCATCGTACTGTTGTTTGACCTATGCAGAAAAATTCAAGTCGAAGCGACATCTCTCTTAATGCATGATGGCAGACACTGTGAGGAACGCTCAACCAGGTCAGCACAAGGCCTTTAATGTGCGACCGGAGGCGCAGACGATGTCATTGTGTGATTGGAAAGAACATCAATTAGGGTGCATAATTCAAGGCTTAGTCCATTCTTGCATCGTACTGTTGTTTGACCCATACGAAAAGATTCAAATCGAAGCAACATCTCTCCTAATGCATAATGGCAGTCACTGTGAAGAACACTTAACCATATATTGAGATATATGTGGGATTTTTGGTATTTTCACTTAGCTTTAAGAAATTTTAGTCCCACATTGAAAAACCACCATAGTGTATATCTCAATATATCTATGCTTGTGTTAAAGTATGCACATAGGGTGAGGTGGCATATGTGGGTTGATTTTTCTACAGGGTTAAGTTTAAATCACAAGGAACAAACCTTTGTTTTGTCACTCACTTTAGTAATCCATTGGAGTTAAGCCCCATAGGGGCTTAGCGACTCGGGCTTGGGCGCGGGCTGGGGCGAAGGGCACAAAGTGGCACTTTGATGGTGCACTTTGCACTTAGCACGTCAGCATCATCGCATGACGCTTGTGCGCTCTATTTATGCGTGAGTTGCATGCATGGTTTTTTGCTCGAGGCACATGCTCAAGACGTATGTGTGGGCTATGCGAGACGCCTGCGTTAGGCGGGTATGCGACAAGGCGCGTATGTGGCATGGCGTGTATGAGGCTCGGCGTGTATGAGGCTCGGCGTGTATGCATCTAGGCGCATATGCGGCCATGCGCATATACGGCCATGAGCTATGCGGCCATGCGCTAAGCGACTAGGCGCATACGCGTGGTTGCTCTCGGCGCTGTCAGCTGTCAGCATGCGGTATGGGTGGCGCAGGCGACGCTGTCAGTTTGCGGCGTGGGCAATGTTGTCGGCGTGCGGCACGCTGCTGTGTAAGCGCCTGAGACTCTGTGATCCGGATTTCGTGGGATTTGGTCGGCCTGCGCGTATGTGTTTTCATATGCACGCATAGGTGTCATCCTGCTCTTATAAAAAGAGTCTCATCTCTCCATTTGAAGGGGGTTGAAGAGAGAACATGAGGGCCACAAATACCACTCTGGAAGGTCTATGCGCCTAGCAGCAGCTGCAGCAAAGTCTATGCGCACATAGAGATTTTCTTGCTCATTTTGAGTTCCAAAGTCTTTCTAAAGGTGACAAAGACCATTCCAGATGTTCATTTGTGAACTTATTGGTTCCTTGGAGCAGATCGCATACATGACGAATCTTGCCTTGAGCACCGGTAACCCGTTCATCCCGGCAAGGAGTTTTCTTTGAGTTTTCCTCTTGTAGTTTTTGTTCTCTTATTGTTGTGTCTGCAAACGTAAAGAAAATAACATTTTTGAGTTTATTGTTGTATTTTGTATTTTCTTGAAAGTCAATTTGTAACTTATTCTAGTGCTTCATTTGGGTTGGATAGAGAGCAGACGTTGTGTCTTGAGAGATCTCATCCCTCTCTTGGTGTTGGCTAGAGAGCAGACTTTAAGTCTTGCATAGATCTCTACGTTTTCCTTGTATCTCTCCACTTTTTAGATCTGTCTTCGGGACTAACATAAGCCTGCTACAGTTATACAAAATAATCCTCAATAAAAGGTCATCAAGTTCCTCCCCTAACAGGGACAGGCAATGCTGTGTCAAAGCATACAAGGATTATTTATAAGACACAGTACTACCACTAGGAGCATATCAAATTGGCACGGTGAGAGTCCTCTCCCTCGGAGGAATTTCGTCGAACATGTTGCTGGCGTGACCGTTGCACGTTCAACTGCATAATACTTCCTTCTCTAATGCAACTGGAGATCTCCAAGAGCATTTGATTCCCAGCACAAACACGGGGATGGCTTGCCATGCACGAGTGTGAGTGGGTGCAATTTTGAAAATAGATGGGAGGCTGCTTGTTTCACAAGCTGAAGCTGCTCCTGCTACCTATGATGACCAGCACCATAACTTTAAGAAAGGGGCCTTACAGAAATTTTCACTCAAAAGAACCATCAAGGCTGCTTTTTTTCACTTTAATACATTAAATTATTATTTTAGTAGATTTTTTTTTTTTGAGATGTCCGACATAACGTACAAAATTTTGTGTACACTGTATTGCATGTCATTTGGACCCACCCACGCCTCTCCTGCGGTTCGATCCTGAAACCGTCCGCCTAGTCAAAGAGGTTATACCTCTCCTTACTGACCATAAGAGTCAGATGAGTTCGGTAGTAGATAAATATTTTGAATTAGTTAAATGATGTTCAAGCCACGGAAGTGGGCTAGAGCATTCGGTTAATTCGGTTCAAACCAAACCCAATAACCGAAAACTGAACTGGACCAAAAATCGTATAAGCAAAACCGAATCCGAACCGAATTGGCACATAACAGAATCAAACCGAACTGAATTAAATAGATTCGATTTTCGGTTAATGATGTTGAAGCCACGGAAGTGGGCTAGCGATTAGGGGTGAGCATTCGGTTAATTCGGTTCAAACTAAACCCAATAACTGAAAACTGAATTGGACCAAAAATCGAATAAGCAAAACCTAACTCGAACCGAATTGGCACATAACAGAATCAAACCGAACCGAATTAAATCGGTTTGATTTTCGGTTATTCGGTTTATTTTTCGATTTATTTGCATTTTTTTTGTTTATATATATATATATATATATATATATATATATATATATATATATATATATATATATATATATATATATATATATATATTTGAAGCAATGGGTAATTGTGGTGAACTCGCCTCCACTGAGGCTCGAATTCCCGACCACTTGGGCCGCATGCATCTCTCTTAACCACTAGGCTAGAGGTCATTTGCTATATATATATATATATATATATATATATAATAACTAAATATACCTAAATTTATTTAGTATGTACCTATAGTATATATATAAACTCTGTTTTCAATTTTGGACCGAAACCGAAATCCGAAACAAAAAACGAAACCGAATAATTTTTTTTTTCGTATTTTCAAAACATTCTTTTGTTCGGTTTGATTTTCGGTCCAAAATCGATTATTGCTCACCCCGGCTAGCGATTGGGACTGGTCAAAATTATTAGGCATATCATAAATTCAACCCCCAATTTCTCGCACAAAATAAGAGGGGAAAAGTTGAAAACTCAAAAAGTGTTGTTATTTTGTTGCGAGTCCACCCTTTTCCGTACGCTATATTTTGTAATAGAAAATATTTTTATTAAATAAAAAATGTAATAAGCAGGAGCAGAGCCATGTTCAAAATTTTGGAGAGGTATTACTGGTATATATAGAAATCTTTACAGTTATTATGTTAATTGAAATTAAATAACAAGAAAAAATACTAAATAAATCCGTCAATGAAAATTTGTTAGATTACATATATTTACTTTTTATTAAAAATTTGTGATAATTGAACGGTTTCTTCTCCATTATTTAGCAGAGCAACTCTTAAATTCCTAATTAAATCTTAGATTTTTCAAATTTGACCTTAAACTGTAGATCCTTAAAATACATCTATCCAACAACTTGTCAAATATTTCTCTTCTTATGCACATGATATGGTTTACTTCTTGTCTTGTGCCCCCAAAATTATATGTTGTAACTATTTTGATGTTGTTTAGACATCAATTTATATCTTCAAACTCACATAAGAAGTAGTCAATTAGTAAACATTTAGACCGGAATGTTCAAGCTTGATCGAGAAAAAAAAAAAGGCTAAATTACAACTTGATACCCTCAACTATCTAAAATGTTCAACTTGATACCCTCAACTTTGATAGGTACTAACTTAATACCCTCAACTATATAATAATTTTATATTGATACCCAAATTTTTTTAAATGACAAAATTACCCCCTCCTTCCTCCTTCCCAGTGAGGCCCCCCCTCCCCCCCCCCCCCCCCCCCCCGCGCGCCGCCCCCGTGCACCCCTCCCCGTGGCCGTGGCCCCGTGCCCCCCCCCCCCCCCCCCCCCCCCCCCCCCCCCGCGCCGCCTCCGGCTGCTTCCCAGCGGGAGGTCGCAAGCTGGAGAGGGAGGGCAAGGTCGCCGGCGTGGGGGGGAGGTCGCCAGCCGAGGCAGGAGGGGGGGGGGGTGTTCACCGGCGGGAGAGGGGGGTTCGCCGGCGGGAGAGGAGGGGGGGGGGGGGGGGGGGTCGTCGACCGGGGGCAGGAGGGGGGGGGGGGCCGTTGGAAGGGAGGGGCAATTTTGTCAAAAATTTTTTCAGGGTATCAAGTTGGTACCTATCAAAGTTGAGGGTATCAAGTTGAAAAACTGAAATAGTTGAGGGTATTAAGTTGTAATTTAGCCAAAAAAAAATACAATAGTCCTACTCTTCGTAGATGGTATCTAAACTATTGGTTAATGTACGAAGGTGAACTAGACCGAACAGGTGAACAAACAAAAAAAGTATAGGATTTAATAGGCGAGCCAAGACGAGCGGCTAGTATGGGCGGTTCCAGGCATAGGCATAAGCATGGCATAGAGCCCACCCCATTTTTTTTTCCATATAGCTTTATTATTATTATTTTTGTAGAGTTAGCCCACATCTTGTCCACCACAATCTATTCTATCTCATCCTAGTGTATGTTTCTGGATCCGTCCTGACGGTTAGCATATGCCGAACATATAGTCCCAAAAGCTTGAGGTGAAAGGATTCGACTAATAGGGATGATAATTTTCTTCGAATCCGACGGTGATCCGATTTTTTTTCCCAATATGAACGAATTTGGGGACTTAAAAACGAGGATGAGACGGAAATGGGGATTAAAATAAATCCCCGATTAAATTCGGGGCCGGATATGAATATAGTTTCCTATAAATTACCGACCCGATAGTTCTATATATAAAAAATTATAAGTATAATACTTTCCATCCCGACAATTCCATCTTAGATGGAAACATTTTGCTTCAAACAATATGGATCTTTTATTATTTATGCGAATGTGATTGTACTACTAAACCAATTTAACCAATTAATCATTATGGTTGTTTGAAGCTGGGGAGTAAGGATCCAGTTGCATGTTCCCACTGGAACGATAAAAATGACCAAATTTATCTTCTGACAGTTTGTTTGCCATTTTCAGGTGGAATAAACCTAGACACTAAACAATAGAATAAACGGAGATGGGAACGGAGACGGAAAATTCGGCCCCAAAAGAGATAACTGGGAGGGGATGGACGCAGAGACGGAGATTGTATTGTTTAACGGGGACGATGATGAGAATAAAAATCTAAACCCGTTCGGGGATGGAAACGGAGATAGGGATTAGATTATTAACCGGATATGGAGATGAGGGATATGATCTCCAACCCGTACCCGTCTCGTTGCCATCCCTATCGACTATTAGGGGGCGTTTGGTTCAAGTTTTTGAGGCTTAGAAATGGGTTTTGAATTTCTTACCCATGTTTGGTATGTTTAGGATTGGGAATGAGGAGGGAATAGGAGAGGCTTATGTGAGAAAGTTATTCCCATTGACTTGGGAAAGCTATTCCCAAGTCCCCCTTGGGAATAAATTTGCTTTTCTAGAAATGATGTTTAGATAATTGGTTTAGACGGTTATACCCTCTCTTTATTTTCAAAATTTTAACTTCTATCCCAAGCATGTGAATCATCATGAAATTAATGAAAGGGTATTAAAGGAAAACTAAATAAATTAATATTTCTATTCCTTTGTAAACTAAATCAGATGAAATTTTTTAAATATTTGAACTACCTATTTCCAACATAACCAAATATGGGTATGAAAATATTGAATTTCTTTTCCATGAAAAATGAATTGAAAATCTATTTCTATAAATACAAAAACTTAATCTAAACGAGCCCTTAATATGTAGCAAGGACACAAAACAACCAAATTAATATAATATGTAGGCTCTATATTACACAGACACCAACCCCGAAAAGCCTCTTATTGTTCTTAAATGTCAATATATTTTGTGAAAAATTTAATAATCTAAAGTGCGTTGAATATCAAATCAATGAAATAAAGGAATTTCAATTAGCCTACTACTGTTTGTGGGTTGTGGCACAGTGATAGCAACGGATGCAAAAAGCATTGGTTCGAATCTCTTTCTTTGGATTTGTCAAGTCGGAAAAAAAAAAAAGACACTTAAAAAAAAAAAAAAAAAAAAACCTATGTGTGCTGTAAGTTGACAGAGTATATAAACTAGAACTGATTTGGAGCAGTGGAAAAGATTTGGAGAAGAAAACTAGTATTCCATTTGGAAATAACCATAAGAACAGCAAATAAAATCGTTTTAAAATTAGAAAGTTAAAATGAGAGTATTTTTGTCGTGTTACTACACCTTGTTAATTTTCTATTATTAGGTCCGAGAAGATTTATTTAAATTTTTTTATAGAGCCAGTTCGGTCCGAGTCGATTTGGTTCGAAAAGTTTGACTATTGTGAACAGATTTGGACTTCATAAATAATAATTAAGCCAGGTCCGACCCGGCTCGAAAATTTTTTAAGGCAAAAAAATCGGCCTATGTCCCGCCCGAGCCCATATTTTATGGACTTGGACGGTCCGGCCTGGCCCAATGCCGATCCCTACCTAAATAACAACTAACAAAAGACTAGTCATTGTTGATGAAATGAGCTATAAAAAAAAAAGCTACGTTGTCTGTAGTTTTGGCCAGCAATTTTAGCTTGCCAGCCGCGTGTTGGTCCCCCATTAGAGAGGCGGACGCGGAGGGAATAGGGGGGACACGTTGGTTGTGGTCACAGTCAAACCACAAAGAATTTCATCCGAAGAATTATTTATTGTTAATTATAAGATAGATTTTATTCAATAAAAATATATAATAATGATAATATTTTTATTGTTATTTTTATTTGCAACTAGTTAAAAATGCTTGTACTTACTAAATGATATGATAACTTCTTATTGGTAGTAATGTTACACCTTCTTCAAGTTTATGTCGGATTTCCTCTTTTTATATTTCATCCCATTAAAACAGATATTTAAAAAAAAAAAAAAAACATGAGGTAGATTTCATGTAACAACAGAAGAAATATTTCTATCAATCATAAAAAAAAGAGAGAGACGCAGTATATATATATATATATATATATATATATATATATATATATATATATATATATATAAATATATATATATATATATATATATAAATATATATATATATATATATATATATATATAGAGGCATTGCTCTACCTGTTCCCCTATGGCAGCCTGAACAAGTCCACTGTCAGTGGACATGCTTTCTATCACCTCTCCCACATTACCACCGTCGTCGAAGAAGGAAATATCTTGTCCCAGCACAGCCTTCAGATACTGGTTCCGTATCCGTGTCGCTTGCCTTTGCCCGGTGATCGTCCAACACGCCACCTCTATTTCCAAACCAAACCCACACACACAAAAATCAGATTTATTTATATATAGTTAGCACTCGACAATACCAAATTCAAGTTGTTGATCAGTATATATATATATATTTGCGTTGTGTGCAAAGAGAGTTAATATTGTTCTCACGGAGGAAGTGAGCGACGCCACTCGCCACACCCAGAACCACGTAAGAGAGAACCACCTAAAGGATATGTGTAATCAGTACTCGATGGTCTGATTAGTAGTGTTACAGGAAATGGACGTGCTACGTTGCCCGTGGGCTTGGACCGCAGTCTTGGCCCGCGGATCATGTGTCGTCTTTCGATTGGCCAGGGACGGGTGGAGCCGGAAGTTAGCAGAGGCAATCGTTTGACAACACGTGGTCCTTGGATGAGGACCGCGGTCCAATCCCGCGGGCAAAAAAGAATTTTCTAACAGGAAACTAGCATTGCATGCGTGCATGCGTGCGTGCACCTTGTGGATGCCAGTGAACCTGTTGGTAGCAGCGAACGTTCCGAAGGAATTCAAGGTGTCGTTGAAGAGGATCGTCATGAAAGGCAAAGACAGCCCGCTCAGCGCGGCTGCAAGCCCCCCTGCGGCCATCAGGAGGAGATCCAGGGAGTCCGCGTAGGAGAAGAGCTTGTAGTAAGGAACAGCAGTGCCCTTGTCTTGGCCTCGCTGATGATCATGGCATTCTGCAGAAGTTTTCTTGTCCATCGATGTTAACTTTCGCTAGCTCACTCTAATGGTTACTTCAAACACAAATAGCAGGTTCTTTAGCTTAAATACTAGTAACACCAGTTAAAGACACAAGGAGAGTCCACAAGAGCAGGCTTACAGTAGCTACAATGCAGCAGCAGGAGATACGATTCCTAGCGAAAACGTTCGACACAATTATCATTTTCAAATATATATTATTTTTATTCGTAACATTTTGTCCTTGTTCATCTCTAATGATGGAGGGAATGATCCTTGGATTCCTTAGGATTTGCTTGGCAGTTGTAGGAATAACAGCTGTGAGGTATTTTTAGAGTACGAGTTATGAGTTATTTTTAGAGTACGAGATATTTTTAAAGTACGAATTATGAGAAAATTTTTAGTTAGTCAACAAAAAACATTGTCTCAAAAAAACTTAACAAATACAGGTTTTTATAAAGGTCAGTTAAAAAAATAATCTCAAAAATGGTGCAAATATCATTACCAAGCAGTTCCTTTCTTTTATCCTAAAAAAGTGTGTAATTGACAAAACAAGCCACCTGTTGATGTTGCTTAAAGACGAGCCAGTCTTGGCTCGGCCAAGCAGACAGAGTAAGTGATACTAAAATTGAAATAATCTATTTTCGATTGTGACTACAACTTTGGATGTAGATTAGGCTATATAGTTTATGTTGCTTTCACACTCCCTTGTCAAAATCTCAATACCTACAGTAACGGAATGTCTTTGTATTGATAATTTGCCAATTCAAGCATCTGCAATACTAGCCGCCAAACTTCGTGTGCCGGAATTTGTCAAATACTACGTGGATTCATTAACGCTACTATTTTGTCTTTTTTACACCCTTCTTGGTCATTGTTTTTATTCACTTGAAAGTAGAATATTTTGGAGGCTCATTTGAGGTTTTCTTGCTGTGTGATACCGTTTGAGCAGGGCGGCCCTTGTCCAGGACAGCCAAGACAACCATCCATGATCTCATACAAAATATATATATATATATATATATATATATATATATATATATATATATATATAAAAGAATATATATATATATATATATATATATATATATATATATATATATATATATATATATATTCTTTTTTTCTCATTTATATATATATATATATATATATATATATATATATATATATATATATATATATATATATATATATATATATATGTTGGAATTTTTTCAATATTCTTCCCTTAAAAATCTGCAAACAAAATAAAATATGTAATTGTTATCGGCTTCTGGAGAAGTCGCGCATGTAGCATTGTCCTAAGAGTTAGTCCGGGTCTATGTGCAGACTGGATCCGAACGCTCTTAGTGGTAAAATCTCCGCTCCGCCGGAATCTCTTTGCCGCACACGACTTGGAGAGAGCGACCCCGACTTAGCTCTGCCCAGAGCAACAAAAGAAGAACAAAATGTTTCGGAAAGAGCAGAATTTCTGAAGTAGAGTTTTGGCAAGAAGTTTTTTTTCCAGTGTGTTTTGAGAAGAGAAAGCTCATGAATATATATAGGCTATGCTGAGTACTCCCAACAGACATGTGAGTAAAAGCAATTAATCTGTCAATTAAGATGGAACGTTATAAAATATTACATGAAAAACATGTGGTTCATTGAACCTGGATATGTATCCAAACGTTACATAATAAATGGATTTGTAACAGTCAAAAAAAAAATGAATGAGGAGCAAAAGAATTTTTAGGGTCTCAGCACGAACCCGAAGAGGAAATCAAATCGGCATTCGGCGCCTACAGATGTGGGCACGTACCCGCACCCGTTACGCGCACCGAACCGAACCAAACCGAGATAGGCCGGGTCGGACGGCGGCGGCGGCGCGCGCGCATGTGGCCCATAGGGCTTCCACACATGACTTCAAAGAAGCACAAGAGTGTAAAGCAATATAAGCACACATAAGTCCACATGCAAATCCGATGTGGGACTAAATAAGGAATGGGGCTTGAGCTTTTGCTCAAAAGCAACAATAGCTAACAATCCTCCCCCCCCCAAAAGGTCAAGTTCCAAAGTAATGAAGAAAAAAGAAGAAGGAAGGAATAAGAAAATTTCTGGGCAGTTGTATACAATGCATAAATGAGATAGACTATGGCCTTGAATCTCACGTAATGACTATTGTCTTTGTCTGAAGAAGAGCTTGATGGACTACGCATTGAATTAGTCTTCTTGAACCAGACTCGGAGAATAGCACACATAGTACGCTAGAGGTACTTGGGTCTATCAGGTGGCGCGTTTGATTGACCATGCACACTTTTATACATTCATAGGAGTTGTCTAGGATCACCCTGTCCTATTGTCGCGGCCTTCACGACCTCTCATATAGGTAAGTCCTCAAGGGTTGGTGATAGGAATCAACCCTGGATATCATGCTTGGACTTATTAAGAGTTTAAACTCATCCTATCCATATCACACAAGAAACACTATCACCATAGGGATGGGGTATCAATGTACACATGTACAATCTCTTAGGCTTTTATTTTAAAGAGAATTTGATCTCAAGGTCAGTGTTCCATAATAGTCACCTAGTCCAGCTTGTTCCTATCCATTGAACCGACTTCTTGGGATCTCTAGTCAGACTTGGTTAAGTTGTCACTACTGGTAACGCATTGAACCCTAAGGTGTAGAATACGGAAATACTGAATCGAGGCGTGCATCGAATGCACGACGGAAGGAATGAAGAATAACTCTATCAAAGCGTGCTTATGTGGTCGAGACTTACAAATGATGGCTTCATTTGCGAAGGGAATAGTTGTGGCACGAATGTGGTAGAACTTTCCAATGTGGCATGGTGCCTTCAAAATGTTTATGGCCTTCGGGGAGTTCATTGATAAACATTAAGTTGGGGCATTGTGCCAATTGAAATATAGATAGGCGAATTTGCTTGGTTGTATGAAAGATAAGATGCGTTGCATGGTCAAATGAACTTAAAGATATATTGGCCATGCACAGATGTTTTCTTCCTTCGAACGTGGTTCGCCAGGGCGCTGGGACCATTCGGCCTATGAGGGATTGCGGAATATCGGTATTGTTGGTGCACTTCATTAAGACGGTTTGTGACCTACTATTGATGTGATAAGCCACTTACTCGAGTAATTCGAGGGTCCTCTAATTTTTTGGGTTAGCAATCGCATAGAGTGATCATCGTCTTACATATTCGATTTAAGAAATATAAGTCTATTCTAGCCCGGAAAGCTAGTGACCTCCATATAGATAAGGAACGATGGGTCGAAAGTACAAGGTATGCATATATCCTGCACAAATAGATCCGGGGTCGAAAGTGTAAGGTACATATATATTCTGTACACATAAATCTTGCATAGAGAGTACTTATAACATGACAGGGAAAGAGGATAGGCGTATTCACCTTACGTCAGTGTAAGGGCGAGTGCGTCAAAGTTGATAAGAAGTCACGAAACAACACGAGATTGCTATTGGTTGCCTGCTTGTTTATACGTATTGAAGTAACATGCTTTCCGTGATAACATGCTTTACAGTCTTTGAATATGTTATGAACTGATCCTAAGGAGAACATAGAAAGAGAACTAAATTGTATGCTTGCATGAATCATTACGTTACTAAATGTCGGTTTGTTAAATAGGTCTTTGATCAGTACAAAGAGGACTAAAGTACTAATCCTCCACTAGTTTGCTAGCAGGTTCAGAGAATGGTCTGCCCGTGGCAGAGCTTCGCTTGATCGCACTGAGGGATGGAATGTCGTAGCATTTGAAGCATGCGATCGCATTGAAGCTCGATCTTGCAACAGGATTGATGCGACCGAGATATAGAAGATATAATGTATGGAACGATGAAATCCTTTGTGGGCAAGAGAGAACTTGAGTGTTGTAGCCAATCTAGCAAATTTTGTTGGGCTATTGAAAGCCTTTGTAATCTCAGTTCATTTATCAATAAAAGAATTTTTTCGTATACTCTGTTTGCCTTCGTTACTAATATCAAATAAAAGATAACTGTCATGACCCGCACCCTAGAGTTAGGGCACGAGAACGTAACAACGCCCAGCCTACGCCGCAGTGTCGGCGGTAGAACGCTGTCCTTGGTCTCAATGCATCTAACAGTATAAGACTAAACAGTTTATACTTCCCGAATGGGGGTGACATAGCAGATACAGTCTCAATCACATCTAAGGTAGAGCATGATAAAGATAGATAAAACATGAAATCCAAATAAATACAGGAGATAGAAGTCTAAGTGTCTAAGATACATAAACCCAGAAATACATCTCAAAACTCAAATACAGTAATCCACAAAGTAAATACAACTCCAGAAAAAATGAAATAACTATCTAAACAACCTCTACTGTGTCTCCTCTAGGCTAGCAGGAAATCCTAGGCCATCTGTAAAATTTATCAACAGGTCCAGTCAGGACAGGAGCGAGCACATTACATCTCAACAGTTCATAGCAGGTTAGAAGATATAATCATGCAGCAAAGTAAGATACAAGTGTTGGCACATCGATTTTGATCATTGTTCACAATAATCCTTGTACGTCTTTTAGTTTGCACTTCTCACAGGCAAGAATAGAAGAAAGGATTCTCCAGTTCATAACGCTAATCAAAGATCATGGAGCTCTGCATCTCTCCTTTATCAGTTTTACCAAAGACTATGAAGCAGCTTGGAGACTACAAAGAAGACGGTTTTTCTCCTTATTCTATTTCTGAATCTGTAATTGTCTAGGAATTCTTTGTACGTACTTTGTTAGGATGACAATGCTAAAGGAAGAAAATGGTGAAAGTCTTTTAGTAGAGGCAGAAAATCCGCCGGATTTTCGGGCTAATCTGTCGGATTATCCGATCACTCACAGCAAGTCTTTGAGCCAATGTTCGGATAATCCGACGGACTTCCGAAGAAATCCGCCGGATAATCCGCTCGATCACAGCAAGTTAGTGAGTCAAAAGTTCGGATCATCCGACGGACATCCACGGAAGTCCGACGGATAATCCGGTTCTCTCACAGCAAGTCTGTAAGGTAGTGTTCGGATCATCCACCGGATTTCCGCTGAAATCCGACGGATAATCCGCTTGACTTGTTTGTAACTTTTGAATTCAAATCCAACGGCATCTGGCAAGTGCATTTAATGCATCCAACGGCTCTTTTTATGACCGTTACTATTGACTGGATAATCCGACGAATTTCTACGGAAATCTGACGGATAATCCGGTTGACGGCTGATTTGCCTTTATGACTTTGGATTTGTATAAAATGAGTTTGACTCTCTCCTCTTAAAATCTATCTCTTACAAGCTTTAAATTTTCTCAACCACAAAAGAGCTTCACCATTAATACTCCACCAAGCTTTCAAATTGTCATCCTTTCCAAGTGCTAGAGTATTTGCAAGTTGTAAATTTTGATCTTTACGTGTTAGAAGATCAACAAGTTCTTTTCTCTTTTGTTTGAAGTTGGCGAGCCTTCGTAAGAAAACTCGTGTGTAGAAGTTGGCGAGTCTTCGGATCCAAACTCGTGTTGAAGTTGGCGAGTTCTTCGGATCCAAACTCGTGTGTACTATTTGCATAAATAGTGGATTAAAGTCGGAGAGAGTTCCGGGACTGGACTGCCTCAAAAGAGGATACCAGGATACATCCTTGCGTTTGATCTTTCTACTCTTTACTTTCAATTGTCTTTATTGCATCAATTGTTGTAGTTAATTTTTAATTACCCTATTCACCCCCCTCTAGGGTTCTACAATTGGTATCAGAGCTTTGTTCTCTTGATTTGGATTTACACCCTTGAGTGATCCATGGCCTCTAACCCTAGTATTAACACGTTTCACAATGAGGGGCACTCCACAAATAGCCCTCCCCTATTTGATGGTACCAACTACAACTACTGGAAGATTAGGATGAGCATTTATCTAAAGTCCATAGATTTCGACTTATGGGATTGCGTGATAAATGGTCTTCCTACTCCTTCCAGAGCTATTGAGGATATTGCTTCTGACACCCTTCGGGACACTCTTTCTGAAAATATTAAGAAGCTTGCTAGTCGAGATGCCACGGCAATGAATGCTCTTTATTGTGCTCTCGACAGTAGTGAATTCAACCGAATCTCTACTTGCAAGACTTCCAATGAGATTTGGAAATTACTTGAAGTCACACACGAAGGAACTTCACAAGTGAAGGAGTCTAAGATTAGTAGACTCACTCAAGAATATGAGTCTTTTAAAATGAAGCATGATGAATCTATTACTTCTATGTTTACTCGATTTGGTGATATTATTAATCCTCTCTCCTCTCTTGGTAAGGAATATCCGGCTCATGAAAAGATCAGAAAAATCCTTAGAGGATTGACGAAAGTCTGGAGTCCTAAAGCTACCGCAATCATTGAGGGGAACGACTTGACGGTCATGAACCTTGAGACTCTCATGGGCAAGCTAATGACTCACGAGCTCGATATGAAGGATCAAGAGGAATCCTCCATACAAGAGAAGGAGAAGGAGAAGACCAAAGAGAAGGAGAAGACTCTCGCTCTCAAAGCAACAAGGTCCTACTCCAAAGATAGCTCCGACGACAATGAGTCGGATGATGATGAAGAAATAGCTCTCACAGCTAAGCACTTCCGAAAGTTCTTAAAATTCAACAAGGCCAACCGCTCTAGACGGGACAATGAATAAGATCCGGCGTGCTATCAATGCAGAAGACCCGGACACATCAAGAGGGATTGTCCTATGATAAGAAAAGACTCAAGCAAGTATGAGACGCCTAGCAAGGGAAGCTCATCCTCCAGAAAGTACGCCAATACAAGCATTTGGTGTGAAAGTGACGCAAGCGACTCCGACAATGACAAGGAGTGCAAACACAATGCCAACGTCTGCCTCATGGCAACCGATGAGGTACTTGATGATCTTTCCTTAAACACTCTTACCTATGATGATTTGGAGAAAGCTATTCTTGAATTACATGAAGAACACAAAGGTGTTCGAAATAAATACAAGAAATCTCTTAAAGAGGTTGAGGCTCTTCAACTTGAAGTAGAGAGGCTCTCAAGCATCATTATTGATGTGAAGGGAAAATCTCCTATTTCTGACACGGATGAAATAGAGTCTTTGCGACTCAAGTTTCAAGAATCTCTTGACACCCTCAAGAAAAGGGATGATGAGATTCTATCCTTGAGAAGCTCTTATAAATTTGCTATGCGCAAATGTCAAGATGCTAATAGAAGAGAATATGACACTTCTATCAAGTATAATGATCTTCTTACATGGAGTAAGAATTTAGGTAATAAGAATACCACTCACATGCATGCTCCAAGACACCCCCACACTCATCACAATGCTAGGCAAAACTCTTACATGAACACTACACACAACTCCTTTTCTAACACAAGAAAAGGACCTTTTGTTAAGAAGAACACCTCACGTCATGCATTTTACTATCATCATAACACTCATGGTAGAACTTCTCACACTAGAAATTCACATATGCACAACAATCACACTTCTTCTAAATCTTCTTTGATGTACAATTATTGTGGTTTGGTCGGTCACACTTCCAATTTTTGTTATACAAGAAAACAAGTTGACATGAGAGTTCTTAAATGGGTTCCTAAGACTAACACTCATGGACCCATAAGATCATGGGTACCAAAATGTTCATCTTCAACTTATGTTGTAGGTGACGAATCCTTCTTCATGCTAGAAGCAAGTGGATTCTCGATAGCGGTTGTTCACGGCACATGACCGGTGATGCTTCACTTTTTACAACGCTATCGATGAAGAAAGAAGGACACGTCTCCTTCGGTAACAATCTTAAAGGTTATATTATTGGAAATGGTAATATCGGCTCTCCTCCTTATCCTTGTATTAATAATGTATGTCTTGTTACTAATCTCAAGCATAATCTCCTTAGTATTAGCCATCTTACCGATAATGGCTATGATATCAAGTTTATTAAACTCAAATGCTACATTATCGATAGTTCTAATGGAACTATTATTTATGAAGGCATTAGAGAAAACAACATTTATGTTCTTTATCTTGTTGAAGGTACTAACAATGACAGATGCCTAGTTGCAAAGAACAATGAGAGTTGGCTTTGGCACATGAGGCTTGGACACGCCAACATGGACACCATCTCTCGCCTCGCCTCCAAGAAGCATGTACGAGGTCTCCCAAGTATCCCATTCAAAAGGATATGGTATGTGAAGAATGCGAGAAAAGTAAGTTGACCAAGTCATCCTTCAAATCCATCAACTCTGTGAGTACTTCTAGACCCCTTCAACTTATCCATATGGAGCTTTTTGGGCCTAGTAGAGTAGCTAGCCTTGGCGGCAAACTTTATGCTTTTGTTTTAGTTGATGATTTTTCGAGATTTACTTGGGTCATTTTTCTTGCTTGCAAAAGTGATACTTTTCGTGAATTTGTTGCTTTTTGTAAACGTGTTCAAAATGAGAAAGGTTTTTCTATCAACAAAATTAGGAGTGATCATGGAGGGAAATTTGATAATGTTGATTTCAAAAGATTTTGTGAAAAGAATGGTTTTGGACATGATTTTGCTTGTCCACGAACTCCTCAACAAAATGGTGTTGTGGAGAGAAAGAATAGAACCCTTGGCGATATGGCCCGGGTTATGTTAAACCAATATAAGCTCCCCCAATATTTTTGGGCGGAAGCCGTTAATACGGCATGTCATGTTATTAATAGGGTCTTGATTAGACCTATTTCTAAGAAGACTCCTTATGAGCTTTGGTTTGACAAAATTCCCTCTATTGAATATTTCAAAGTTTTTGGTTGCAATTGTTTTATTTTGAATACCAAGGATAACCTAGGCAAGTTTAAAGAAAAAGCCTATGAAGGAATATTCCTTGGATACTCTACTCATAGTAAAGGTTTTCGAGTTTTTAACAAAAGAAGTCTTGTTGTCGAAGAGTCAATCAATGTCTCTTTTAATGAACTCAACTCTTCTACATTCTCCTCTTCCGAGGATATTGATGACATCTCGTTTGGGTTGGAAAACTCCTCTATTGAGGATCGTCCTTCTTCATCTATCAATGAAGTTGTGACCCCATCAAAGGAGTCTCCTTCTCTCGAGCCTCCTCAAAAGGATCTCCCAAAAGAATGGAGATTTGTCACCAATCATCCTAAGGAACTTATCATTGGGGATCCTTCCTCAAGTGTTAGCACAAGATCCGCCACTCGTGATCTTTGTGCCAATATAGCTTTTATCTCTCAAATAGAGCCTAAAAATGTTAATGATGCTTTTCTTGATGAGTTTTGGATGATAGCTATGCAAGAGGAGCTAAATCAATTTGAGCGAAGCAAGGTTTGGGAACTTGTCCCAAAACCTAGCAATCATCCCATTATTGGAACTAAATGGGTGTTTCGCAACAAACTTAATGAAGATGGGTTAGTGACTCGTAACAAAGCCCGATTGGTTGCTCAAGGCTATAACCAAGAGGAAGGCATTGACTACGACGAAACCTATGCTCCGGTTGCACGTCTTGAATCCATTCGTATGCTTTGTGCCTTTGCTTGTTTTAATGACTTTAAGTTCTTTCAAATGGATGTTAAGAGTGCTTTTCTTAATGGTATTATTAAAGAGGAAGTTTATGTTAAACAACCTCCCGGCTTTGAAGATTTTCAATTTTCTAATCACGTGTTCAAACTTCACAAAGCCCTTTATGGCCTCAAACAAGCTCCTCGTGCTTGGTATGAGCGCCTTAGCTCCTTTCTTATCTCTCATAATTTTTCAAAGGGGAAAGTCGACACAACACTTTTCATCAAATCCCATGATGGCACTCTTTTATTGGTTCAAATTTATGTCGATGACATTATTTTTGGTTATACTAACAATACACTTTGCGTAGAATTTGCTAAAGTTATGCAGGAAGAATTTAAAATGAGCATGATGGGTGAACTTTCATTCTTTTTGGGCTTACAAATCAAGCAAGGACCCAAAGGGACATTCATCAATCAAGTAAAATACACAAAAGATCTCCTCAAGCGCTTTGAACTTGACTCATCCAAATCAATGAGGACTCCTATGGCAGCAACGACAAAGCTTGACAACGATGAAGATGGCACTTCCGTCGACATTCGTAAGTATCGAGGTATGATCGGTAGTTTACTTTATCTTACTGCTAGCCGTCCTGACATTATGTTTAGTGTTTGTCTTTGTGCTCGATATCAAGCAAATCCCAAAGAGTCTCACTTATGTGCCGTAAAACGCATTTTTCGGTATCTCAAGGGCACCATTAACTTGGGGCTATGGTATCCAAAATCCTCATCCTTTGAGCTTCGCGGTTTCTCGGATGCGGATTTTGTCGGGTGCAAACTTGACCGAAAAAGCACTAGCGGCACATGACACTTCTTGGAAAAATCCTTGATATCATGGTTTAGTAAGAAACAAAACTCTGTCGCACTTTCTACCACCGAAGCTGAATACATAGCGGCATGGTGCTGTTGTGCACAAATTCTTTGGATGACACAGACACTAGTAGATTATGGTATTTCTTCCTCATGCATCCCTATTAAATGTGATAATACTACCTTCATTAATCTCACGAAGAATCCGATTTGTCACTCTCGCACTAAACACATTGAGATAAGACATCACTTTCTACGGGATCATCAACTGAAGGGTGATATTTGTCTTGAATTCATTGACACCACTCATCAACTTGCTAATATTTTTACCAAACCTCTCTCTGAAGATCGATTCACTTTTATTTGTCGAGAAATCGGGTTCCTCGATATCTCTATTTGAAACCTTTTCAGTCTTCGCGGATTTTTCGGAGGATTTCTGCTCCAATCCGTCGGATTTTCCGTTCATTTCCAGCAAGCTTTCTATGAACAAGTTCGAAAAAACCGACGAATTTCTGCGGAAATTCGGCGGATTTTTTGCATTAATTGTTCTCCGCCAAACCCGACCGCGAACGGCTATGGCATTTATTAGACATGACCCTCCACCTACCCGCATTGAATTCGTTCTTATCTTCATCCGGATTTTCCGCCGGATTTCCGTACAAATCCGTCGGATTTTCCGATTTCGCGGTACAGGCACAGATAACGAAGCGTCGGCTGCATTCTCTTCACCTCCCCTCCTCTCTATCCGATCCCATTCCTCTCTATCCGTTCCCAACAGTTACACCCCTTCATTAACACCTCTCCACCCACTATTTACTTCATCCCCTCTCCTTCTATCCCTCCATTCTTCTCCAAATAACTCTTACTCACTCTCTCTTCCTCCATGGCCTCTCACACCAAACGTCAGCGCCATGACGGGAGCTCCTCCTCCACTCAACCTCCTACCCTTGCTATGTTTGTTCCTCCTCCCACGCAAGGCCACAATCCTCTCATCTTCAAATCGGCTTCCCACTCCCGGGAATGGTTTTCGTTCTACCACAAAGCTCCTGTCTGCTCCGAGAAACCTATCTCGTGGCTCAACTTCAAGGACCACCGCGACTACTTTCGTTTCTCCTACATCGACGCCCTCCATGAGCGTCAGGTTGACTTCTATCCACATGCTATCCGCATGTTCTACTGCAATCTCGTTTCCGCCAAGGAAGGTCCGGAGTTCGAGACAAAGGTTGGTGGCGTGAAGATCTCTGTCACTTGCCGCTTCTTTGGCCACCATCCTTGGTCTCGATGAACGCAAGGTCCATCGTTCCCTTCCCGGCACCATCGACCACATCTCCTTCTCTCCTGACATGAGCTATGAAGAGTTCCTTTTTAACATCTGTGGGGGCTCCCTTGTTCAGCGACCGGAGGACAAGGATCTGAGTCCCTTCTTCCATGACATGCATCGTATCCTGTGCCACACTCTCACCCCGAAGTCTGGGAATATGGACAGCCTGACTGCTGAGGAACTAATCTGCATGTATTATCTGGTTGCCCGCCAACCCTTTTCACTATCCAAGTCCATCATCTACACCATGATGCTTATCAGGGAATCTCCTCATCGTTCCCTACTCTTCGGTATGTACATCACTATGATCCTTGAAAGCAAATGGTGTCGACCTGACTCATTGCCCGGTTGGCGATCCTTGTCCTACTCCTCTTGCAAAATCCAAGGGACGTGGTCGTACGGCTCCTGCTGTTGCCCCTACTCCTGCTTCTGCTGCTGTTGCCGGTGGTCCTGCATCTCCTCCGACGACTATTCTCACTCATGACGTACGTCGCTACATTGATCGCAAGTTTGCCGATCTCTCTCTCTCTACCCATGAGCGTATTCAGGCCAACACTCGGGGACTTGGCACTCTTATCCACCATGGCTTCATGGACCAGGCATACTACATTCAGCGTATGTTTGAGGAGCACACTCCCTTTCTCAACCCTAACACTCCTCATCCGGACTTTCCGGGGCCTCGCTTCACTGGTCCTAACGTTTATGGCTTCATGTACCCGGATGGCGTCGATCCTTATGGCGCCTTCACCTCTGCTACCGGGGATGACGAGGATCAGGAGGCCGGCCCATCTCATGCGCCTGACAGTTGATGATGTCTTGTTTTTAGTATTGTCTTGTGTGGTCCTTCGGGGACTTTTAGTATGTATTTTGTGTGGTCCTACGGGACTTTTAAAAATCTGCTTTTAGTTATGTGTTCTGTTGGGCGTTTATAGCCTCGTTGTTTGTACCCCTGCTTCTTTTCTATCAAATAAAAGTTTTAGTATGTTATTCTGTCTTTATTCTGTCTTTTTCTCACCATCTTTGATTAACTGACAAAGGGGGAGAAATCATATTGAGGGGGAGATTCTTTATTACGGGGGAGCTATTTACTTTCTTTATTCTTATTATTTGTCAATTATCAAAATGGGGGAGTTTGTTGGCACATCGATTTTGATCATTGTTCACAATAACCCTTGTACGTCTTTTAGTTTGCACTTCTCACAGGCAAGAATAGAAGAAAGGATTCTCCAGTTCATAACGCTAATCAAAGATCATGGAGCTCTGCATCTCTCCTTTATCAGTTTTGCCAAAGACTATGAAGCAGCTTGGAGACTACAAAGAAGACGGTTTTTCTCCTTATTCTGTTTCTGAGTCTGTAATTGTCTAGGAATTCTTTGTACGTACTTTGTTAGGATGACAATGCTAAAGGAAGAAAATGGTGAAAGTCTTTTAGTAGAGGCGAAAAATCCGCCGAATATCCGGGCTAATCCACCGGATTATCCGATCGCTCACAGCAAGTCTTTGAGCTAATGTTTGGATAATCCGACGGACTTCCGAAGAAATCCGTCGGATAATCCGCTCGATCACAGCAAGTTAGTGAGCCAAAAGTTCGGATCATCCGACGGACATCCACGGAAGTCCGACGGATAATCCGGTTCTCTCACAGCAAGTCTGTAAGGTAGTGTTCGGATCATCCGCCGGATTTCCACTGAAATCCGACGGATAATCCGCTTGACTTGTTTGTAACTTTTGAATTCAAATCCAACGGCATCTGGCAAGTGCATTTAATGCATCCAACGGCTCTTTTTATGACCGTTACTATTGACCGGATAATCCGACGGATTTTCGCGAAAATTTACCGGATAATCCGGTTGACGGCTGATTTGTCTTTATGACTTTGGATTTGTATAAAAGGAGTTTGACTCTCTCCTCTTAAAATCTATCTCTTACAAGCTTTAAATTTTCTCAACCATAAAAGAGCTTCACTATTAATACTCCACCAAGCTTTCAAATTGTCATCCTTCCCAAGTGCTAGAGTATTTGCAAGTTGTAAATTTCGATCTTCACGTGTTAGAAGATCAACAAGTTCTCTTCTCTTTTGTTTGAAGTTGGCGAGCCTTCGTAAGAAAACTCGTGTGTAGAAGTTGGCGAGTCTTCGGATCCAAACTCGTGTTGAAGTTGGCGAGTTCTTCGGATCCAAACTCGTGTGTACTATTTGCATAAATAGTGGATTAAAGCCGGAGAGAGTTCCGGGACTGGACTGCCTCAAAAGAGGATACCAGGATACATCCTTGCGTTTGATCTTTCTACTCTTTACTTTCAATTGTCTTTATTGCATCAATTATTGTAGTTAATTTTTAATTACCCTATTCACCCCCCCCTCTAGGGTTCTACAACAAGTACTGAAAGAAATGTTGTATGTAAACAGAGAGAGAAAGCTGTAATAGAAATATCTACTATAAATAAAGAACTAACATGTGGCTAGTGAGTCAGAGTACAATATAGACATGTAAATGGCATAGGAGATTTTGATAAGACACTTTGGAAGAGATTCTGATAAGATACTACTTGGGTATTATTCACATGTCTACTTCTACTCTCCCGTACCCCCAATCAGTACACAAGGATCCAAACAGGTTATGTTATGATACTATGTACAGCCCCCGAAGGGTGATAAGCCTCCGAAAGGTGATAAACCCCCGAAGGGTGGTAGCCTCCGAAAGGTGATAAGCCTCCGAAAGGTGATAGCCCCCGAAGGGTGGTACATAGTAGTCCCAAAAATGGGGATTCTAGGAGACTCTGTGATCATAAGAGTATATGTCACAAGCGATCGAAGAACCTGTGAAGCATAGTGATACGACATGTAAGTGAAATGCACAGAACATGTAGTACCCGATGCTCCCTAAGGATAACATCTCAAGTGGGGATCCGTATAGTACCAATCCGTGTGACCAACGTGACAGTACAAGTAAAGTAATTTAATGCAGGAAATAATTCTAAGCAGGATATGAAATGATCAGAGAATGTACTCGCATGATAACCTGAACAGCTGATAAGTATAGGGGGTCCGACTGAAGCCACAGAGTCCTATTTAAAGCAACACAGGTTACAAGGTGTTCAAGTTATAATAAAAGAATCTCTACAGGCAATCTATATTATTCTAGGTTCTTCTAAGTCAAATTAACTCTAGGTCGACTCCGGCCAATAATCTAGTCAAACTAGGTCAAGTGTTGACTTACAGTTGACTTTGGGTCAACTGGTCAACTTAGGTCAATTCTAGTCTAATATAAAGTGTACTTCGTTATTTGTACATCGAAACTTACGACACGCAAATCGAGATAAGGAGATTATCGGTAAGGTTGATAATCTTATTATAGTGATCCACGTGTCTAACTTGTCAATTTCAGCGATGTGAGATCACTGGAATTGACTGATCTCAGTTTCGTTGTACTAATCCCGAAATACGAACATTATAAAAATTAATTATTAATTAATTTATAAAAAGACTAAACTCAGAGAAACTATCAACAAATATTGTCGGACGATGAAATAAACATCGCCAACGTGTCCAGAATGGTCAAATTAGCTAGGATAGCCTACCCAACGGTCCAATTTAGACACAAGGGCAAAAAAGTAATTTCGGGTCAAAACTGTGTTTGTGTCGGAACCGTTTTGCACCGAAAAACGTGCAAGAAAACAAGTCTATAAAATATAACAAATTATATGTCCACGAAACCAGAATGACGATACGAACCCAACGGTATCTCCAGAATTGGATTCCGTTGACCTGATCTCAATTTGGTCCGTTGACCAGAACTTGGAATTCCGGTTTGCACGAAAATGCGTGCCGGAGCCAATGTTCTCAAAACTCAGCAAACTACCTGTCAACGAGTCCAGAATGATGATATGAACTCAACAATATCTTTGGAATTGGATTCCGATGAGCCCGCGTCCAAAAGTTCCGTTGACCCAGAATATGGGACCCACTTTGCACCAAAAAACGTGCCAGGGCCCACGTTCTCCAAATCTAACAAATTTTATATGAAAACATGCCAGAATGACACCATAAGTCTAATGGTGGTGTCAGAAATGAAATTTGGAGTCCCGTGTTCAAAAATAGAATTTTACAAGTTGGAAATTACGAATTCGGACGGCCAAATTTGGCGTCGAATTCAACCAATCAAACAAGCTCACAATGAAACCAAACTGGAGGGGTAGCAAGAGGGTTATACCAGCTTCGCACTGGAACTGGTAGCACGCCAAACGAAGCTGCGGTGGAGGAGATACAAGCTGACGAAGTTGGCCCCGTGAAACTGTCCAAATTTAATACAATTTAAACGGTCAACTTGGTGGCCGGTTTTGATGTATCAAACGATAAAATTAACGGACAAAAATTGACAGGGATGAAGGTGGATATACCGAGATTGTGACAGAGCTAAGAAATTGCCGATCCAACTGTCGGTTCTCCGGAAAAACATGCGCGAAGCTGCTGCAACGGAAGGCGATTTCAGTCTCGTTTCCGAGCTCGTCACGACGGGACGTCGTGCAAAACGCACGAATCGCCTCGACGGCGCGTCCCGGAGGATGGTGGACGCCATGAGAGGAGAGCCTAGGGAGGGTGCACCCGGGGGGGGTGGTCGACGGCGACCACGGCGGCCGACGGCGGCGGCCAGCGCGCGCGCGCGGCCATGGCGCCGTGCTGCTGCCAGCGCGCGCGGCGCGCGGGGCTGCACGCGGGGCTGCGCGTGGCCAGGCCCGACCGGCGACGGCGTGGGCGGCATGGCGACATGCGGGGAAGGCGGCGTGGTGGTGGTTGGCCGGAGTGAAGTTGATGGCGGTGGCGTTGGTTTGTTGGAGGAGAAAGAGGAGGAAGGAGGTGGAGGAAATGTCAACGGCGATGGCCGGGGAGGCCGACTGCCAGTGGGAATGGTGGTGTTCGGGTGTGTGCTGTACGGAGATGAGGGAATGGGTGTTGCATGGTGTTAGTTTATTGCTGTGTGGTTTGTATAGGAATGGAAAGAATAAGGAGGAGAGAGAGATGATAGTAATAAATGAGAGAGAGAGTGGGAAAAAAGTTGTGCTCCTCTAGAATTTAGGTCCGGCCAACTATAGGAAGTGTGGAAAAAGTTGGCTGCTAAGGATATGGAGGGAAATTAATGGTGAGGATTTATTGGGAGAAATCAAGTGGCTAAGGTTAAAAGTAGGGAAATTGGCCATTCCAAGGGTTTTTAATAAATAAAAATTTCCAATAAATATTAGAAATAGGTAGAAGGATATCTGATATTATTTTTCAAGAATAATGATCTGAGGTGTCATGATGGAGGGTAGCACGAAGCTGGGCTGGACTTGGTGGAGCCGGATTGGATCAAAACTGGACATTGTGCAAAAATCGAATTAAAAATAGGCGTTGATGATCATGGGCAAATAAGTAACACATGGAGATTCCAATAAATGGGACACAAGTGGCGGACGGGAAGTAGGCTCAATGTGGGCCATGTCTATAATTGGGGCTGACAGGTTTTGGTCGATAGGGGACCCATAAATCAAGTTGGAAGATAAATGTGACACCGAGGGGTGAAATAAAATCGGGTCACGTGTCGGAAAAGTTGTACGAAGCAAATGGAGCACAAGATGGCGTGTCTGAGTGGGACACGAAGGTCATGGGTGACGAGTGTCTCGAGTAGATCATGCATGAGGAGTTGGTTTCAAGAAACTGACTGGTCTTGCGCTCCCAAATGAAAAGTCACGGTAACGTGCTAAAAATGATCAAGGAAAAGAGTGGGAAAATTAATTAATGATCAAATGGTCTATATCGACCCGAAGTTCAGCGAAGCAAAAAGAGCACAAGGGAACAAGTCTGAGTGGGACACTATATACCGTCATAAAGGTAATCATGTCTACTCCAAAACTTGTGAAGAAGATTTCCAGAATTGAACATCCCTGATACTCCAAATATCAATGGCACGGAAAAGGCACACTTAAGGAAAAAAATAACAGAATAAATTATTTATCGAAACCAAATCAATCAGAAAATAAAATAAAATAAATAAAAAAAATCAACCCGAAATTCAGGGTGCTCACATCCTACCCACCTTATAAAAATTTCGTCCTCGAAATTAAAATGTCCATACTCTCTCTAGGTCAAAACCCCACAATCAAAGTCCCAGAACTTAAACAAATCATACCATCAAAAAAGGAGAACGGCATACAGGGTCATGGCATATGGTGGTGGTGAAAGTCTCATATAGGTATACTAGTCGTGCTAATACCAAAACGGTCATAGGGTATCAAAACACACAAGCAATCCAGGGTGCTAAACTAGAAAAGATACAGAAATAACAAATCATCAAAACTGTAAGGCAGTCTGCCATCCAACATGAAAACTAGTACTCAAAAAAATAAAAATAACTACCAATTATCTATAAAGGGGTATTATTCAAAAAAATTAAATCAGAAGTTAAAGAATGCAAGTCAATTGCATAGAATCCAATCACAATATATATATTAAGAATATTTAGTCTCGATACGATCTAAGTTGATCAAATTAGGGAAATCAAGATATGGGCAATATGGAGGACAGTTCAACAAAGTCTGAGAACAAGCATACAAGGATGGAGATTCAGGTCACAATCAAATTTAATTCAATTAAGTACAACCCAAGATATAAATATGATAAGAAAGGATAATCGAAGTCGATTTGGTCGTGATTGAAACTAGGATTCAATGATATTGAAAAACCCTTTTTAGAGAAAACAGGAAAAGATTTCATACGAAGTCAGTAAATCATCTCTCTCTAATACTATCAGTTTATCATTTGCCAAATCATATATATTTTTTTCCACAAGTCCCAATATGAAAATCAACCTCTATATAACTATCATCGAAATTTTATAACCTTCAGTCATCTAAACATTTACTATGATCACCATAGACAAAATTCCAAACTTCCAAAACATTTTCCACGAAGCATACCCCTCTTAATTAGGTATCAACACTTATCCATTTAATCAAGTTTCCATATTCTTTTACCTCGTTCTAAATTAGATCCGAAACTCCTTGGACTTGTTTAAATCAAGTCTCGTATTTAATTTAACTCCAATACCACTATATCACACAAATTTATTCTTGTTTAGAAATCAACCTTCATATTTTCTTCAACGTTTACCTTCAAATGTTATCCTTTTGAATTCCACAATTTCTCCCAATCATCTAAAATAATTTCTATAACGTAAAATTCTTGTGTTCTCTCTGTCTCTAGTCACCCTCTTAAAATATCTAGTTCAATTTTGCATAATCATTTTATTCAATTAAGTTCTCCTTTCCATCTCTAAATTTCTACATAGCCTTGTAATAGTTCCCAAGAATCAATAACAAAGATTTTTAAGTTCTCAAAACTAGGTTGACCTCTGATACCCTCATTAGTTTTTTTTTTTGAAATATATCCCTGAATTACTCATAACCAAAATTTTCCGCGATTGTTTCTAAATTGATAACATTTATCACTTGATTCCATTCTAAACCTTTACCACATCTTCATTTCAAAATTTTCATATTTGACATCCAACACTCTGATTCCTACAAAATTATCATATGATAACCAATTACATCATTTCCGAACTAGATGATTTACGTCACTTCCTCAACATTTCTCAGATAAAAAAAATGATATAAAGATTCAAGAGTTTCAAAGTACAGCTGACAGAATGTGATACGAGACGGAATTGATATAATCGGGACAGTTATATAAGACAAGGAATGATGGTAATAAATATTGGCAGGAAGAGAATGATAAAAAAATATGTTCTGCTTATCTGTTCAAAAGAGAAACCCATTTTTTTTGAAACCAGAATTATAATACCAATCCAAAATAAGGCCTAGCAAAATCATTGATTTATTGTATTAAGAAGAAATAAATTTTGTAAGAAGTTACACAAGGTTTATAAAACAGCTAAAGCTACTCCTAAGTAAACAAGGAGAAACAAAATAAAACAACAATAGTTCTTCTTTTCTTTTTTTTTTGACTGAAACAAAAGTCGTAAAAATATGTTCGAAAATATTTAAGGTACAATCTGATAATCATATGCGTCTATCCAAAAATCATGGTACTCTAAATCCTCGTCATATTAATAAGCAAGGCTACGATAATCACAGAGTCCTTGACATATGCACATACCTCTAGAATCATGGTATTTAACATTTTCGCGGTGCCGCTAGCTTGGCTGCGAAAACCTTAAATTCCCACACCCGAGAAATATATCCAGAGTCAGACTATATGTCCTTACCATGCTGGCTAATGTGACTATAGAAGACTAGATACCAAAACTCAGATGACCTAGCCCATATAATTTTATCTTGTCAAAAATTAAATTAAATCAACAATGAATACCCAAAAATTAAATCAAATTTATCAACGAACATCAAAATTCAAAAATGAACAAAATCCATCAAAATACAAATTCGAATGCAACAGCTATCATCAAGATTTAAAATTCGACAATCATCCATCAAAATCAATGAATACAAACTCAAATTCAACCATAATCCATCAAAATCAAATTTAACAACAGAAAGTAAAAATAAATCAAATCAAGAAAAAAAAAGAGTTTTCAAATCGAAGTTAAAATAAGATTCTCAAGGGTCGTCCCAGTAATCTCTCAAGGGTTCCTAACTGTGATTGAGTACCTTCAAAATATATCCTATTCCTACCGCAGGCTGTAGTGGTACTCAAGTTCGAATACCACTACACTTTTAGTCTCGACCTGCATGGGCCACCACTAAAATATGTCACGACCCGTACCCTAGAGTTAGGGCACGAGAACGTAACAACGCCCAACCTACGCCGCAGTGTCAGCGGTAGAACGCTGTCCCAGGTCTCAATACATCTAACAGTATAAGACTAAACAGTTTATACTCCCCGAATGGGGATGACATAGCAGATACAGTCTCAATCACATCTAAGGTAGAGCATGATAAAGATAGATAAAACATGAAATCCAAAATAAATACAGGAGATAGAAGTCTAAGTATCTAAGATACATAAACCCAGAAATACATCTCAAAACTTAAATACAGTAATCCACAAAGTAAATACAACTCCAGGCAAATTGAAATAACTATCTAAACAACCTCTACTGTATTTTCTCTAGGCTAGCAGGCAATCCCAGGCCATCTGTAAAATTTATCAACAGGTCCAGTCAGGACAGGAGCGAACACATTACATCTCAACAGTTCATAGCAGGTTAGAAGATATAATCATGCAGTAAAGTAAGATACATGTACTGAAAGAAGTGCTGTATGTAAACAGAAAGAGAAAGCTGTAATAGAAATATCTACTATAAATAAAGAACTAACATGTGGCTAGTGAGTCAGAGTATAATATAGATATGTAAATGGCATAGGAGATTCTGATAAGACACTATGGAAGAGATTCTGATAAGATACTACTTGGATATTATTCACATGTCTACTTCTACTCCTCCGTACCCCCAATCAGTACACAAGGATCCAAATATGTTATGTTATGATACTATGTACAGCCCCCGAAGGGTGATAAGCCTCCGAAAGGTGATAAGCCCCCGAAGGGTGGTAGCCTCCAAAAAGTGATAAGCCTCCGAAAGGTGATAGCCCCCGAAGGGTGGTACATAGTAGTCCCAAAAATGGGGATTCTAGGAGACTCTATGATCATAAGAGTATATGTCACAAGTGATCGAAGAACCTGTGAAGCATAGTGATACGACATGTAAGTGAAACGCACAGAACATGTAGTACCCGATGCTCCCTAAGGATAACATCTCAAGTGGGGATTCGTATAGTACCAATCCGTGTGACCAACGTGACAGTACAAGTAAAGTAATTTAATGCAGGAAATAATTCTAAGCAGGATATAAAATGATCAGAGAATGTACTCGCCTGATAACCTGAACAGCTGATAAGTATAGGGGGTCCGACTAAAGCCACATAGTCCTATTTAAAGCAACACAGGTTACAAGATGTTCAAGTTATAATAAAAGAATCTCTACAGGCAATCTATATTATCCTAGGTTCTTCTAAGTCAAATTAACTCTAGGTCGACTCCGGCCAATAATCTAGTCAAACTAGGTCAAATGTTGACTTACAGTTGACTTTAGGTCAACTGGTCAACTTAGGTCAATCAGGGTCAATTCTAGTCTAATATAAAGTGTACTTCGTTATTTGTACGTCGAAACTTACGACACGTAAATCGAGATAAGAAGATTATCGGTAAGGTTGATAATCTTATTATAGTGATCCACGTGTCCAACTTATCAATTTCAACGATGTGAGATCACTGGAATTGACTGATCTCAGTTTCGTTGTACTAATCCCGAAATACGAACATTATAAGAATTAATTATTAATTAATTTATAAAAGGACTAAATTCAGAGAAACCATAAACAAACATTATCGGACGATGAAATAAACATCGCCAACGTGTCCAGAATGGTCAAATTAGCTAGGATAGCCTACCCAACGGTCCAATTTGGACACAAGGGCAAAAGGTAATTTCGGGTCAAAACGGTGTTCGTGTCGGAGCCGTTTTGCACCGAAAAATGTGCAAGAAAACAAGTCTATAAAATATAACAAATTATATGTCCACAAAACCAGAATGACGATACAAACCCAACGGCATCTCCAGAATTGGATTCCGTTGACCCGATCTCAATTTGGTCCGTTGACTAGAACTTGGAATTCCGGTTTACACGGAAATGCGTACCGGAGCCAATGTTCTCAAAACTCAGAAAACTACCTGTCAACGAGTTCAGAATGATGATACGAACTCAATGGTATCTCCGAAATTGGATTTCGATGAGCCGGCGTCAAAAAGTCCCGTTGATCCAGAATGTGGGACCCACTTTGTACCGAAAAATGTGCCAGGGACCACGTTCTCCAAATATAACAAATTTTATATAAAAACATGCCAGAACGATGCCACAAGTCTAATGGTGGTGTCAGAAATGAAATCTGGAGTCCCGTGTTCAAAAATGGAATTTTACAAGTTGGAAATTACGAATTCGGACGGCCAACTTTGGCGTCGAATTCAACCAATCAAACAAGCTCACAATGAAACGAAACTGGAGGGGTAGCAAGAGGGTTATACCAGCTTTGCACCAGAACTGGTAGTATGCCAAACGGAGCTGCGGTGGAGGAGATACAAGCTGACGAAGTTGGCCCCGCAAAATTGTCCAAATTTAATACAATTTAAACGGTCAACTTGGTGGCCGGTTTTGATGTATCAAACGATAAAATTAACGGACGAAAATTGACAGGGATGAAGGTGGATATACTGAGATTGTGAGAGAGAGAAGAAATCGCCGATCCAACGGTCGGATCTTCGGGAAAACGTGCGTGAAGTTGCTGCAACGGAAGGCGATTTCAGTCTCGTTTCCGAGCTCGTCACGACGGGACGTCGTGCAAAACGCACGAATCGCCTCGACGGCGCATCCCGGAGGACGGTGGCCGCCATGAGAGGAGAGCCTAGGAAGGGTGCACCCGGGGGGGGGTCGACGGCGACCACGGCGGCCGACGGCGGCGGCCAGCACGGCCAGCGCGCGCGTGCTGCCATGGCGCCGTGCTGCTGCCAGCACGCGCACGACATGCGAGGCTGCACATGGCCAGGCCCGACCGAAGACGACGTGGGCGGCATGGCGACGCACGGGGAAGGCAGCGTGGTGGTAGTTGGCCGGAGTGAAGTTGATGGCGGTGGCGTTGGTTTGTTGGAGGAGAAGGAGGAGGAAGGAGGTGGAGAAATGTCAACGGCGATGGCCGGGAAGGCCGACTGCCAGTGGAAGTGGTGGTGTTCGAGTGTGTGCTGTGCGAAGATGAGGGAATGGGTGTTGCATGGTGTTAGTTTGTTGTTGTGTGGTTTGTATAGGAATGGAAAGAATAAGGAGGAGAGAGAGATGATAGTAATAAATGAGAGAGAGAGTGGGAAAAAAGTTGTGCTCCTCTAGAATTTAGGGCCGGCCAACTATAGGGAGTGTGGAAAAAGTTGGCTGCTAAGGATATGGAGGGAAATTAATGGTAAGGATTTATTGGGAGAAATCAAGTGGCTAAGGTTAAAAGTAGGGAAATTGGCCATTCCAAGGGTTTTTAATAATAAAAATTTCTAATATATTAGAAATAGGTAAAAGGATATCTGATATTATTTTTCAAGAATAATGATCTGAGGTGTCATGATGGAGGGTAGCACGAAGCTGGGCTGGACTTGGTTGAGCCGGATTGGATCAAAACTGGACATTGTGCAAAAATCGAATTAAAAATAGGCGTTGATGATCGTGGACAAATAAGTAGTACATAAAGATTCCAATAAATGGGACACAAGTGGCGGACGGGTAGTAGGCTCAATGTGGGCCATGTCCATAATTGGGGACGACAGGTTTTGGTCGACAGGGGACCCACAAATCAAGTTGGAAGATAAATGTGACACCGTGGGGTGAAATAAAATCGGGTCACGTGTCGGAAAAGTTGTGCGAAGCAAATAGAGCACAAGATAGCGTGTCTGAGTGGGACACGAAGGTCATGGGTAACGAGCATCTCGAGTAGATCATGCATGAGGAGTTGGTTTCAAGAAACTGACTGGTCTTGCGCTCCCAAATAAAAAGTCACGGTAACGTGCTAAAAATGATCAAGGAAAAGAGTGGAAAAATTAATTAATGATCAAATGGTCTATATCGACCCGAAGTTCAGCGAAGCAAAAAGAGCACAAGGGAACAAGTCTTAGTGGGACACTATATACCGTCATGAAGGTAATCATGTCCACTCCAAAACTTGTGAAGAAGACTTCCAGAATTGAACATCCCTGATACTCCAAATATCAATGGCACGAAAAAGGCACACTTAAGAAAAAAATAACTGAATAAATTATTTATCGAAACCAAATCAATCAGAAAATAAAATAAAATAAAATAAAAAAAAAATCAACCCGAAATTCAGGGTGCTCACAATAACCATTTGAGAACTTGTCATCTTGCTTTGTACGATGGCAACTCCAGACTCGTGCGACATCACGCCCCAGCAAGGACGATGATTCGGATAAAATCGATACGAGGACGAGCGATTTTTTGGGTCGGGGCGTGACAGGTACCACTCTCTCGACCATCACGCATATAAAGGCCCCAATTGATCGAGGTCCCCTACCGGAGCCGGGTAAATGGAGCTTCCGGTGCCACTGCCTTCTGATGTCGTTTCATCTTTAACGGTGACTTTGATTTTTAGAATTATTTCTTCCTTATTAGTCACCAGTTCCTCTTTGAAAAAAGGAGAGAGAACTTCTTCCTTGACAATGAATTTAGCTTTTGGTGCCATAGAAAAAAAGAAACAAGATTTAGAATAATGAAAGATTATTTTTATAAAATTAAATCTAAGTAATTTTTAGCCTTGCACAAATCTTAGATGTCACAATACACAGTGTGATAGTTTTTAAATGGCACATGTAGTATAACAATTTTTGTTTTGTGCAAGATAGTGCGCTATTGGCGAGATTGTGACATATAGCGCATAGCGCACTTTGATTGAACAAAGAGTGCACAATATGATTTTGGCTAATACTTTGAAAGAGGGGCGTGTTTTGGAAATAGCGCAGCGCTAACCAACACTCTGAAAGAGGAGGTCAACGCTGGCTTTAGTTCGCGCTATCACCAAATAGCACTGACTGTATTGTTCGTCTTCTCCGACCGTTCATTCACCTTCAAGGGCGGGTTGGCCTCCTCGGCTCTCACCGATGACAGCACGTGCTGTGGCACCCTCAGCGATATTGCTCGTGACAGAGCTTCGGCGATGCCCTTGCCCTTCTCTACGGTAGATCTCGTTGGTGCCACTGACGACGGTTGGAAAAGCTTCGTTAACTCGGAAGGAGAAGAAGAAGAAGATGAGAGTTCAAGAGGAAAAATTCTAAGTGAACAACTCTCCCTCTCTCTCTCTCTTCTCAAAAGCCAATTTATAACCCAAGCCTATATGTAAACGTCCGCACAAATTATGTACGAAACAACAGGTCGGTTGAGATTCTCGTGCACCAATCACGCGTGAACGCTTCTTATTCAAAGTACTTCAAATTTTAAAAATTTTAAAATTTGAAAAACTTTGAAGGGGATCGTGTAGAAGTTTACAATATCAAGACAATGTAGTACGCTATTCATAGATAGCACTAGTACTTACCTATTAAATAGCTTCGAGTATCTAATCGAGCCCAAACCTAAATAGTGCCACCTTCAGATAGCGCAGGCTGCCACATGGAAATCTTCCCTAAGAAGTTAAGATGCTAATCATGATAACTGACCACACGACAGTTGATAAAAATCTTTTCGAATCCCGAGCGCGCAACGCTCGAGAAGATTTTGTCAGATTTGTCATAATGACGGCCGTTTGTTTCTTAGCACCATTTATCAATGGCACGAACTGATTAAAATTCTTTACGACCTTGATGCTCAGTACTTTTCACAGTTGGCACCAATCAACATATCGTACTATTCATTTACTGGCGCCAATCAATCAATCATCATCCAGAAGTAGTTAGATGATGTGGTACGCATGCCAATAATATCGGAGAATGCACACGCAACACTGCCCACGTCCAAATGCACTTCTCCTACAGAATGTCATGTGTCCCATGCAGTTAAGCTAACCGTTCAAACGACTGGACGATTATGCGCCAAACAGTGCATAATCAGTCATGTTTTATACTGCGTGCCAATCATGATAACTACTTGACAGTTATTCCAAAACTCTATAAAAGGAGTTCAAAATCACTCTTCAAAGCATCAATTAATGATTATAATCTCCTGATCAAGCTTCAGCAGCATGCACAAGAGCTTTTCTTCTCCTCCATCGCATAGTCCAAGGGATAAAGTTATCGTCTTCTGATTAGATTCCTATAGTTGTACTTCACCAGAATTTAATTGTACTTTTATACTCTTTTCTTTTTCTTAGTTTGTAGTTAAACTTTTGTTTTTACAAACAACATTGCCATATTTATTATTGTTTATTTCTAGTTCATCCACTTGCACCTCTGTTTACTGTTTATGGTTTACTTTGCTGTGATTCCAGTTATATATGATGCAAAGTGTTAGTCATATTTTCATTCTTGTCTTTAAATTATACATGTGGACATAAAATTAAGGGACTACCTCTTGTTTAGTATATTTTTATAAACTTTGAGATGGATGTGCCACGAGATATGTGTGAGTTGTGAGTAGCATATAGAGGTAACTTGCGTGTTGGATGATCACCCGTGCACATGTGTTAGGCCTACCTGCCAAATAGATGCATGCTAGGAGGCTTGTCGGTTAGTAGAGGTACAGTGTCGTGGATACGACATAGATAGGTGCCTAGGGTGGGAAGGACAGTTCAATAGCATATGGGACAAGTATACACATTCTCTTTTAGTAACCCAGAAGCTGTACTGGAGATACGGTGTGAGATGACCCTCTCAGTTTGTCCACTGACGTTATCGGAATGTTATGCGCTTGGCCCTTGGTGCCCCAAGTGGGGACTATATCGATCCCATTACAGCCAGAGTACCCATGCTTTGAATATTTGTTCTTAACTACATATTCATAGTAGAATGGTTAGTTGACCTTGTTTGATGTCTTGCCATACTCTGTTCCGATCATGACAGAGGGCAGTGTCACATCATGGAATAATGTGCCACCCATTGTCCTTATTTGGTTGGAGGGGTTGTCCACTATTTCAATGATGGGATACTATGCCTTGTTGTGATTTAGAATATTTTACTTTTTATCATGGCTTTGTGACATATTTATATTCAGTTTATATCGCATATTTCTCTGTATCTTGTTATGTCCCTTTCAGGACCTGGTAATTGTTCGACGTAACAAAAGGTTGAACGAACTTTTTACTTTATTGAACGTATAAGGTATCTGTGTACAAAGAAGGAAGTCCTAAATAGGATATTCTAAGTACAGGGAGGAGAGGTTTCTAGAAAAGTGTGACGATGGAGATCGAGCGCTGCAGTGGCTCCTTTACTCCGTTGACGATCTGACGACGAATCAACCTTGCTATGACTCTCTGACGCCTTCAATGGGACTCTGGGTCACCGATTAAGAGGCTGTCTGGATGAGAAGATCCTTTGAAGATGGTTGGTTGGTTGGTTTTTTGGTTGATAGGTGGATGAGGGTGGTCGACTCTTTGTAGATAGAAATCGCTGCTCCTTTGAAGATTGTCGATTGTCAATGTTTCCTCTATTTTTTTTCTCTCTTTTAGTGGAAGAAGAACTCCTTCTATTTATAGAGAACCGAGCACATATGCGATGTGCATTAGGGTTCTTGAGATATGAAAGAATCTGCCGTCATTGTACGGTACGGGCTTCTGTGGCGCTGGCATGTGGCGGACATCGAGATTTCCCTCAAACGAGATCTCTGGTAGTTATAAACATAACCGAAGGAGGTGACACATGGCGCGTGCTAATTTGCTTGCTCGGATACAGCCGAGTAAATCTTGAGATTTTATCCTAGATTTGGAGTCTAATTGGTCCTTGTTTAAGATTTAAATCAATCTGATATGATATCAATCTTGATTTAATCCCATTCTTCTCTGCAGGAGGCGGTTTAAACAAACCAATTAGGGTAAACCCATGCTTCCTGCACCTCTGGTGAGGACTAAGTGCTGATGTGCTTCTGGGGCGACGAGTAGACCGTACTTCTGGAGACGACAGAACCTCTATGCTTTCAGACGACGAGTGGACTTGGCTTCGAATGACGATGAGACTTCTGTGCATATAGAGAAACTTATGAAGCTGTGTTTCTGTAGCACCCAGTTTCCCAAATGAGGATAATTTTGAAATTTCGTATTTATAATTATTTTAATAATGATATTTAAATCATGATTGTTTTTTAGTGATTTTAAATTATTTTAAAATTATTTAAATCAATGACTTGTGGTTTTGACGTTTTGCTAGTGAAACCCTAGAGACTGTTTGACCTAGAGCCTAACCATGTGATTATGATATTTTAATGTCATTTTTGGCCTAAGAATATTTTTGCATTTGACCTCTTTGAATTATTTGATATTATTTTATTATTTATGATATTGTTTTGGGGTTATTTGAGTCGGGTTCGAATTTCAACTCAATCCTACTTGAAACGGGGACCCGGAGGTAGTTTGACTCTAGTGGGACCCACACACTAGTTAGGCATGGCCCATATGATATTAATTTTAGTCCACATGATATAAATATTTTAGTTAGAGGTTAGACTAATTATTATGGATAAGGTTAGTGTGATTAGAGACTTTAGAATGACTAATTTAGCCCCAACCAATTAGCCCTTTCCTAATACTTATAGAATAGGTTAGTGGGGGCATTTTGGACCTTACCATAATAGGACAAATAGCCCCATATGGCCAGCCACTTTAGGAGAGGATAGGCTCAAGTTCATTTCATTATTCTCATCCACACTCTCTCTCTTGTTCTTCCCCAAATTTCTAGAGAGCAATCCCTAGCAATTTATTCACCAAATCCTTCCATTTCACCACCAAATCTTCTTCTTTCCTTCTCCATTCTAGCCAAGGAGGAAGCTACTCAAGTTTGGGAGGATTCGGAGCTCGTTCGTGTCCTTTTGGAATCTCTACGTGTCGGTGTCGCTCCGGGAAGGCTTTTCTTCGATTCGATCTACCGGGAGGTATAAATCCCTTCTCCTTTTCATTTTTTTATGCATATAGGTCTATTTTGAACCCATAGGAATGACCCCCATGGTTGTATCTCCATTTGTGTCCATTTTGTGTTCATTTGGAGGTCATAGGAGTGTCCTTTGTGTTGTGGTTGTGTCCATGTGGGAAAATCCCCAAATTTGGACACACTATGTGTTGTTGTTATGTATGAATGAATTATTACATGTTTAATCTCATATTTTTGTATTGGAGATGTGTTCTATAGTGTCTCATATATATATATATATATATATATATATATATATATATATATATATATTAGTGTAGAGAGTGAGTTCTTGATATATTATGTTATATACTTGTGTTCTTTTGTCTCAAACTATCCAAATCCGTCATGATTTTTATCCACGTTTTTAATTTCAGCCCTAACTTAGAAATGTCATAACTTCTAGCTCAAAGCTCGGTTTAATCTTTTGTTTTTTTAAAAGAAGCGTATTGAAGTTAGCTTTCCAAAAACATGTATTAATAGGCCTAATTCTTTGTGTAACTTTTTGGAGAGTGTCAGCTGTACGAAAGACAAACGCGTTCTCGGTGTTTTCGCGATTTCGGGAGTTTCCGAAAATGAAAACGCGATCCGATTGAAGTTTCGGAAAGCTAACACATAGATCTATAAAATAATTTAATCCTAGATTTTAATTCATGCTGAGATGGTACAGTATTGATTATTAATAGGAGTTACTATTCGGCATATGCATTTTGTGTACCCTTGTGTGTAATATAATGTTCTATTTGATTTTAACCCATGTTAATGTATATACATTATGTAATTAAATAGAGAATGCAAGCATGAGTAATGGTTAAATAAATGATGTATGAGGTGTAAGTATCCTATCTAATGTAAGCATGTATAAGTATGGCTTGTAATGAATATGTAGGTTCCATAGTATGTAATGTATGGTGCATATAGTGGTACAAGAGAATAAATGAATGATGAATGAATGCAAGCATAAATGTAATGTAATAATAGATGTAATGTATGCAATATACAAGTTAATGAGATGTAATGTTCTATGTTAACACAAATCTTATATTACCTCATGTACCCCCTTACACTATGTTGACACTATCACACTTGACACATTGTTCACTTACACTTTGACACTCTTTGATATGTATACACTATGTATGCCCATTTAACCCTCACTTGTCCCTTTGCCATGTTCACATACACACACATAGACTCTTAAATAAGTATTTATGAATATAGTTAACTTAGCTATGTATGTATATTATATATGTTAGCATATTGTGTTGTAATATATAAGTTTATATAACCATTTGAAATGCCATGATTATAGACCTAATGTTGAATACCAATATTGCATGTGTATATATGTGTAGACATATATAGCTTAAAGTAATAGATTATCTAGTGTATATCCAATGTGAATTCTTACCTATTTGAGTATTAAATAATTGCATGCTATATAGAGTTGGATGTATGTTGGCTTGTATAGCCTTGTATTGATGTGTGCTTGCTAGGATAGTCTTGGTTAGGCCTAGTAAGACTTACTGGGTTAGGACATGACCTAGTTTGACCTAGTTTGACTAGTACAGTCGACCAGAGTTGACCAAGGGTTGACTTTGGCCTAGTTTGACCTAGATTCATGTAGAATATATTGTAGTACTTTATATTACCCTTCTGGACATGTTGTGACTTGTGCTGTTCTAATTATGAGCCAGAAACCTCTCCTCGGACAGTATCTTTACCTTGGACATTCAGATATCAGGCGAGTACATTCTCTGATCATTTCATATTTGTTTAGAATTATTTTCCTGCTTTAAATTACTTTACTTGATACTGTCACGTTGGTCACACGGATTGGTACTATATAGATCTTTTCATGAGATGTTATCCCCCTCGGGAGCATCGGATACTGCATGTTTTGTGCGTTTCACGAATCATCACGTATCTCTATGCTTCTCTGATTCACGAATTGCTTGTGACACATATACTCTCATGTTCACAGAGCCATCATGAATCACCTTCACGTATCACATTTTATGAGCCATGTGAAGTTTTACGAATCTTAACATAACTTGAACAGATCCTTGTGTATTGATTGGGGATGGAGGAGTAGAAATAGACATGTGAATATTATCCAAGTAGCTGTAGTCATGAATCACTCTCTTAGCTGTAGTCATGAATCTCCTATGCCATTCATATGTTTATATTTACTCTGACTCACTAGTCACTGTTAGTTCTCTATGTTTAGTAGATATTTCTATTACAGTTCTCTTTCTCTGTTTACATACTGTATTTCCTTCAGATCTTGTATCTTACTTTACTGCATGATTATATTTTCTAACCTGCTATGATCTGTTGAGATGTACTGTGCTCGCTCCAGTCCTGACTGGACCCGTTGATAAATTTTACAGATAGCCTGGAGGTTGCCTGCTAGCCTAGAGGAGACTGTAGAGGTTGCATAGATAGCTAGGATTTTTGCTTATAATTTATTTTCAGTCATCTTGAGTTGTATTTATGGATTACTGTATTTGAGTTTTGAGATGTATTCTGAGTTTGTATCTTAGACACTTAGACTTCTATCTGTTGTATCTCTTTTCGATTTCATGTTTTATCTATCTTCCTTTATGCTCTACCTTAAATGTGATTGAGTTTACATTCTGCTATGTCATCCCTATTCGGGGAGTATAAATGGTTTAGTCTTATACTGTTAGATGCATTGAGACCTAGGACAGCGTTCTACCGCCGACACGGCGGCGTAGGCTGGGCGTTGTTACGTTCTCGTGCCCTAACTCTAGGGTGCGGGTCGTGACACATTTTTAGTGGTGGCCCATACAGGTCGAGATTCGCATTAGTGCGATTTCGTAGTAGCGCAACGACTTAGTTGTACTACTACGAGCCTGCTATAGGATATATAAACACTAAAATATGATCTATTAGCGACGTAATTTAGCGACGGCGTAAAATTACGTCGCTATATATGGAAGTCAGCGACTCCTTTATATAAACATCGCAAAACGTCGCTGAATAGCTACGTTCAGCGACAGGTATAAAATTACGTCGCTGAATAGCGACGTTACGTCGCTGGATTATTAAAATATGTCACCAGTTTACGACGTTTAGCGACGTCCTCATGTGACGTCGCTAATATTTTACTTAGGGCACAGCGTTTCATTTTTCCCACTCACTCAAAATTTCCAATTTTTTCCACTATCCTTCCCCCCCTCCGGCGATTCCTTCGCGACCCCCCCCCCCCCCCCCCCCCCGACGACTTCCTCCCCCCCCGGCGACTCCCTCCCTCTCCGGCAACCCGTACCCCCCCCCCGTCGAGCTCCTCCTCCTCGAGCTCAGGTAAACCCTAACCTAACTCCTCCTCCTCCTCCTCTCCCACGAACACACACACACCGGACACACACGCACACACACAGAGACACACCACACACACATGGATCACACGGACACACACACAGATGGACACACACACACACTGGACACACTGTGTCATGTTGTGGTGGACACGAGACACTATGTTGGACACGTACACATAGCCTAGATCCTTTACCAACCATTTATTTTCCATTTTAACATGTTTTATATATCAATTTCTAAATACCCTATGTTGACTGATTCCTTGTTAATTTATTGTATTTTCTAATTTTGAAAACCCAATTTTGACGACCATTTTAACCTAGTTTAATGCTTTAATTTAGATGTTTAAAACCCTAGTGTAGTGTATCTATATGTGTGCTGACTGAGTTTCAAGTTTGGGGTGATTTGGTTAGAATTTTGGTTCTCGATTTGGGTTTGAGGTGAATGGGTCTGAAATATGTTATAGGAGTATGTAATGTTGTGTGAAATGAACTAATTTCCTTTCTTTTCCTTTCCTATTTGACTGAACACAGTAAATCCCCTTACTATCCAGATTGGACTGACCTATAGTTCATATCACTCACTCACTCACTCACTCTTGCCTAGGTACACACACGCATATAGCCTAATACAAGCATGTTAGCCTCCCTCATATACACGTATATGTGACTGTCACATGTAACAGTCAACACACTCACCCCCCATTCACATGTGCATGTACACACACCACCCACTCTCTACTTCTCTCTCTCTATATATATATGTTTGATAGATGGTATTGTATACATATATACATAACTATATCATGTAACTCATATGTGATATAGGCATATAGCCTATGTTAGAGTGTCTAAATATATGAATGCATGAAAGTTGCCTTGTCTTGTAATATAGGCATATAGTATATACATGCCTATATATATATATATTATATGTATATATCTATATAGATATTACTTGTGTGTATGAGATAGCTTGAGTTGACTTTGGTCATTATTGGTACTTGAATTGATCGGAACAAAGACCCCCCAATGTCGGTATCGGTCAATATTTGGTATCGGTCGGTATCGGATCGGAACATGCCAAACCGTATCGATATCGGCCGTATCGGATCGGTATCGGCCGATACTTTAAAATTATATGAAATAGTAGTCACCCCCAAGGTTGACTATTTTTACTGAAAGTCAAAGTAGAGTAAACATCTGACCTAGATTGGACTAAGAGTTGACAAAGTCAACTATAGGTCAACCCTTGACCTAGTTTGACCTTGTTTGACTTTGTTTGACTTAGCTTGACCTTGTTTGACTTTGTTGTCTTCATGTTTGTTAAATGACACCCAGATACTAGTTTTAGTTGTTTAAATGACACCCAGATACTAGTTTTAGTTTCAGTTTGCTTTGGTAACTCACTATTGCTCATTACTTGGTACTAGTTTTAGTTGATTGTATTTTTTAAGACTAAACAAATGACACCCAGATATTACTTGTGTGTATGAGATAGCTTGAGTTGACTCTGGTCATTATTGGTACTTGAATTATAGGTTAGGCTTGTATAGCCTTGAATGGTGTGTGCTAGCTAGTATTAGGATACCAATAGCGATAAGGTAAAGGGTACCGTGGTAGGTCATGACTAGAAATAGGATATTTGACTTAGATTTGACCTTGTTTGACCAAGGTTGACTATTTGACCTAGTTTGACCTTGTTTGACTTTGTTTGACTTAGCTTGACCTTGTTTGACTTAGTACAACCTAGTTTGACCTAGTTTGACCTTGTTTTGACTTTGTTTGACTTTGTTTGACTTAGCTTGACCTTGTTTGACTTAGTACAACCTAGTTTGACCTAGATTGCATATCATTGTTATTAGTAACTGTCCGCTACTAATGTGTGTCCCATAATAAGACATAATATACGAATTTGTGCCTGTTGGATAATGTGTGTCCATCTTTGTAGAATTATTTCCAAATGGATATGAATTACTACTTGAGGAATCGGTCATGGATGTACAATCGTCGTCCTGATAATATGTGTGGTGTGCGGGATGAATACATAGCGGGAGTAGAGCAGTTCCTGCAGTTTGCTAAGGCGTTCCCTCAGTACATAGACGGCACCAAAATTAAGTGTCCGTGTGTGAAATGTCATAACGTGAAATATTATCCAGAAGTGGAAGTGACATATCATTTGTACTCGAGGGGTTTCACACCTAATTACTATCAGTGGACCGCACACGGAGAACTTGTGTCTTTAGCATCAGAGCCGGAGCCTTATGTTGAGCCGTATATGCATGCGGGACCTAATTTTGTTTCAGATAATCATACATACGACGACGGGTGCGTGAACATGGTTTTCGACGCTGCGGGCCTAGTTTCGTTCATGATGCACCTGAGGAGGGCACCGAACGCCGATGCTGCACAGTTCATGGAATTATTGGAGAATGCAAGGACTCCATTGTATCCTGGTTGTGAGGATCATTCACCGTTGGAGGTGGTTACAAGACTGTTGAGCATTAAGTCAGATTTTAACATGTCGCAAGAATGCTACAACCGAGTGTTGGAGTTGATTATAGAGATCTTGCCGGCGGGTGCTAAGTTGCCTAAAGACTTCTACCGGTCTAAGAGGATGGTGAGATCGCTCTGGATGGGATACGAGAAAATCGATTCCTGTCGCAATGGGTGCATGCTGTACTACAAAGATGACAAGGACGCAGATGTGTGCAGATTTTGTGATGCTGATCGCTATAAGACAACTAGTACAGGAAGGTCTACCAGTGCAAGAAGACCGACCGATTCAATGCACTACTTGCCTTTAACGCCGCGGTTGCAAAGATTATTTATGGTGAAAGAGACGACCGAAAATATGAGTTGGCACATGCGAGAACAGATTGAAGGAGTGTTGGATCACCCATCCGATGGAGAAGCGTGGAAGCACTTTGATCGAGTGTATCCAGATTTTGCTTCAGATCCGCGAAATGTCAGGTTGGGACTATCTTCTGACGGTTTTACTCCTTTTGGTCTTTCGGGATCCCAGTATTCGTGCTGGCCTGTGATTGTCACTCCGTATAACCTACCGCCTTGGATGTGCATGAAGACTCAGATGCTTCCGCAAAACTATGGTGGGCCTTGGCTCAACTACTCAGATGCTCCCGCAGATAGGAAGGCCTTTTGGTTCGCCCACTTCAAGGTAAAAAATTGGTTTATTTTTAAATTTTAATAATCATTTGTGCATATTATACAACTTTTGTATTTACTTCTTGTAGAGGACCTATTTCTATCCACCACACCGGGCGGCGAGGATCGAGGGCCAATTTTCTGCCGTCATAGCCAAGCTCATCCGTGATGCGATCGACGACCAGAAGCGTCGTGATCGCTCCGGACAGCCGATCCAGGGTTGGATTATGCCAGAGCAGTGGACTGCGATGAAGGCTAGATTCAGCGAGCCCAAGTACCAGGAGCGGTCTGAGAAGGCCAAGGTGGCGCGATCGAGCGCCAGTAAGTGGTGTGGTGGCTCCATTCCGATGACGAAACATTTTCGTCGTCTGGTACGTTTCCTATGACAGATATTAATTTATATATAGTTCGATATAATGTTTAATACTAATAATAGATAATATATTTTAACAGGTAAAGAAGGGTGAGGACCCGAACATGGTGACCGTCTTCCTGGTCACCCATCGGAGGGCTGGGGACTTCATTGACGAGAGGACGACGCAGGCATATGTACGTTCTATTCTTTATATTAACTGACTATAATTTAGAAAACAGGAAAATAGATATCAATATAGACTTTAGTAAACACTTACACTTTAGCAAACATGTTCTAGGCCGAGTTTGTTCGGCTACAGAAGGAGGCGGCTGATGTTGCTGCTGCTGCTAGTGCGCAAGCAGAGGGAAGGGCTGGTACTTCCTCCCAGCCGCCTACAGAGCCATCGCCGGACGAGCTCTGGATGACCGCCGTTGGCGGTCTTCAGAAGGGTACGTACTACGATACGGGATCCTACGGCACGTATTTGGCTTCGGAGTCATCCCGGGCCCCCTCTATCAGTACGCAGTCTCCGGCTACGCAGGCGTCGTCACGAGCTGAGGATGTTCGTCGTCAGATCGAGGAGCTGCGTCGCGAGTTGCAGCAGCAGATTTCTGATGCGGTCGAGCGACGATCCGACCCTCCGATCGTCACCGGACGATTTGATGCGGTCGAGCGCAGTATACAGGAGCTGATGAGTCTGCATCAGGCTGCAGCTGCCAACTTGCAGACGCTCACCGAGTCTACGCAGTGCACAGAGCGTAGACAGGTCGAGCTGGAGGGATCGCAGAGGAGCATATCTGCCTCACTCGCTCAGTATACTGAGAAGGTGGTGAGTACCCTTGCTGCGCATGGTGAGCGAATGCAAGAGCTGGAGCAGGTACGTCCACCCGGTCCATCGACGGCGCCGACTCCAGATACTGCACTGCCTCCGGCGCCGACTCCAGACATTGTACTGCCTCCTACTGCCCCTACGGTACAGCTCACCCAGGAGCAGTATGACTACATTCTATCCCAGTTGCGCGGCAGGGGTCCGCAGTGATTTTATTAGTTTTTTTATGACTTGTATGTATTGACCCTATGGGCAAATTGTTTATTCATACACTGTTGTTTATACACTTGGTGGGAGACTTTTTATCATCTTTCATTTTTATTTGACTCTATTGGATGTTTGTGAGGATGTGTGTCTGTGATATTTACTTTGCACTGTCTCCTATTTTTATTGTGATATTTACTTTGTCATATCTGCGACGGGATGACAATATACCTACGCTGGGTTATAAGCGATGATCTGATATACAAAGGAGGTGCTGCCGAAATTTTAAAAAATATATTGTGTATTTTGTTATGATGTGTGTCTGTGTTTACAGTGAATGTAAAATGCAGTGTTCGGAACCATCGACAGTTTCGATTACTGTTGTATGTTTTATCTTGGATAGAAATAGCAACAGTTCAGGGTACACTTTTGAGAGCTTCATTTTCACATCCTTCACTTTCTCGGACGTCGTAAAGGTTCCCGAGAAGGTGAAGGACGTGAAGAGGAAGCTCTGAGAAGTGCACCCTGAACTGTTGCTCTTTCTATCCAAGATAAAACATAGAACAGTAAGCGAAACTGTCGATGGTTCGAACACTGCACTTCACACACACTGTAAACACAGAAACACAGCATAACAAAAATATCAATTATATTTTTTTAAAATTTTTTTTTAACATTAGCGACGTATAGCGACGTTCTGCGACGTACTGCGACGGCAAATAGACGTCGCTATACGTTGCTAACTAGCGACGTTACGTCGCTCGACGTCGCTAATATACGTCGCTATGTTGCCCACGTGGCCACGTGGATGCCATGCCTCGTCATCATTTATAAACTTTTGAAGCGTCACTAGTGGTCGCTTTACGTCGCAATGTTGGCGACGTACTGATACGTCGCTCTCTGTCGCTCATTTGGCGACGTCTAGCGACAATGGACGCCGCGTCGCAAATAGCGACGTTCGGCGACGAAAGTATCATCTGCGACTTGCCTATAAGTGACGTAAGTTTTTCGTCACTAAATACGTTGCAAATCATTTTTAGCGACGTATTTCTGTATTTAGCGACGTCTCCTGACGTCGCTAATCTGGGTTATTTTAGTAGTGAAATTAAGATGTTAGGATGAGAGGATACTCAATCACTGTTAGGATTCCTTGATAGATTCCTAGGATGAACCTTGAGAATCTCATTTTGAATTCTGATTTAAACTCATTTTCCTTGTTTTGATTCACCTTTTTCCTTGATTTGAATTTAATTTTGTGGATTTATTGTAGAACTTTGAATCCTGGTATTAGTTGATGATTTTGATAAAATTTTGTAGTTGTTGATTTAATTTTGTATTTAGATTAATATTTTCAAATCCAAGGTACTCAATCACACTTAGGATTCTTTGAGAGATTTCTGGGACGACCCCTGAGAAACTCATGTTGAACTTTAATTGGAATTCTTTTTCCTCTTGTTTGGATTCACCCTCATTCCTTGCTATTGAATTTAAGCTTGATGGGTTCCTCTCGTTTGAACCGATGAGAAGGAACATATCTTCATTATTCTTTCTCGCTATTATTTCCTTGCATTCTTATTTACCTCTTATCTTAAACTCTGTCTCATTACATTAATTACCCATATCTTGTCGTCCCTACCAGATGTACTTCGAAACACTTGAATCTTTGTATCTTTTGCATGGAAAAGGCTAAGGAAGTGACGTAAATTATGTAGCTCAGAGAAGACGTAACTGGTTATTTTATGATGATCTAAAAGAAATCAAATGTGGAGTGTTCTATATGAAAACTTGAGATAGAAATGTGATAAAGGTCTCGAATAGAATAAAGAGATGTATAGTACCAATCTGGAAACAATTACATTTAGAGAAATTTTGGGGTTATGAGATAGTTTATAGGTGTATTCAAAACTAATGAGGATATCAGAGGTCAACCTAGTTTTGAGAACTTAGAAAATCTTGGTTATTGATTCTGGGAAAAACTTTTACTCTGAGGCTATGTAGAAGGTTAGTAATGGAAAAGAGAAGTTAATTGTGTTTAATAAGGATATTAAACAAGATGTTGTGAGGAAATGACTAGGGATAGAGAGAACACAAAGTTATGGAAGTTTAGAGATTGTCGTGAAATATTTTTAGGAGAATAATATTCAAGGGTGTATGTCGAAGAAAATACGAAAGTTGATTTTTTGATGGAAGATAAGTTTTGTAAGGCCTAGAGATTTAAATTAAATAATACGAGGAGAACAATTTGAACAAGTTCAAGGAATTCGTAAACGAGATTTAGAGGTTTTGGGTCAAATTTAAGACAAGGTGAAAGAACTTGGAAATTTAAATAAATGGTTAATGTTGATTCCTAAATGTGAGGGCTGTGCTTCAAGAGTGATGTTTGGAAATTGGGAATTGCCTACGGTAGTCATGGTAAGGGTTTAAGTAAAGGTTAAATTTTCATATGGAGACTGGTAAGGTAAAGATATGATTGGCAAGTTATGACCAAATGAACTTAAGAGTATCAGAAGCAGATGACTAACTCGATCTTCATTATTTTTGTGCATTAATTACCACCTCTTGAACTCCCACTTTCTAATTGAGATCCTTGACGTTCCTTATCATGACTTTGATATTCGAAATGTAATACTAGCTGTTACCCTCCAACAAATCTTATATGCAAGACCTAGACGAGCTCACCTTCGTGTAGGTATATCATGTCCCACTAAAATCCGTCTTCTTGTACTCTATTTTCTTGATATGATTTTCTGGTCAACTGGCTAAACTATAACCTCTACCATTATACTAAATTTCTTCTTATTTCAATTAGAAATCCAGCCTTGACTCAATTCTTTCGACCCGACATGTGATGGAGTTCTGCTTGTTTCCTTAAATGCTTAACCTTGTACCTTATCTGATTACTTGACCCGTTGGTTAAGAAACTTGGACTATGTAATTCCTTTTATCATTACCACCCTTATATCTTGTGCTGCTAAATTAGCCTTAGTTTTGCAAGCTTATCTATTTTCGAGCTTGGTCATGACATATTTTATTGGGTGGCCATCCACTAACATATTGTCTAATCAGAACCGGTACATGATGGTCTGATCAACCTATTGCACTTTGGTTCGCTTTTTCATGTATCAATCTACGAGAATGGAGACATAGTTAAACTTGACCCTAGAGTCTCATTCGCGACAGCCTTGAAAATTCTCCTTAAAATCTTTTCATCGCCTATGAACCTCGTATTCGTACTCAGTCGAATTAAATTTAATCATGACCTGAACCTCCATCATTGGATGCTCGTACTCATACTTTGATTTCATTGATTTCCCTTCTTGTCCAAATCTCATTTTATCCCGAAATTGATCAACTTAGATCGTGTCAAGACAAAATCTATTTGTGATTTGTTGTGCCTAAATTTTCAATTTTTGCCATTTTATGGAGTAGTAACCTTTTAATAATTTCTTAGTTGCTTGTTAATGACCAATTTTTATATAGGATGGTAGACAGCCCTACAACCTTGATGATTGTTGTTCCCTTACCTTCCCAATTAGGACACCCTAGATTGTTTGTGTGTTGATACCATAGTACTATTTTGACCTAGAATGATTAGTGTACCTAGGTGAGACTTCCAACTGCTACGGTATGCCCTGACCTTGTATACTATTCCTTCAAATTGCATGATTTAGATAAAAAAATTTAGACCTTGATTGTTGGAAAATAGGGACGTCACCCCATTAGTATCAGTTGTAGATATATATAGGTTAGTCCTTGATGTGGGGATGTGTGTCTATAAACATGTAGCTTATGAGATTTATGAGAGATTATAGTATCAGCCTTGATAGGATGTACTAGTCTTTTGGTGAGTATAAATGTGTTATGAGAGATAGGGGCCTATATGTCTTAGTAATGCATCGTTCCTATGGTAATAGAATGTATTAATAGATGGTTAATAGAAAGATAATAGTTTGAGCATACCTATAGCCTATGATCAGTTCCTTTTCATCCTTAGTTAAGACCACTTTAAAATAGGTCCAGTCCCTTGGATATAGGTTCCAGTCCATATTTTATTGAAGTTCCATTACCGCCGTACAGCAGAGCAGTGTTGGAGGTATTCCTAGATTGACACTTTTTAGATGTCCGTTTATTATTCCAGTGTTAGGAAGTGTTACCTTAGATATTGGTTATGTTAGAGGCTCTAGAAGGAGTACTATCGATCTTAAATTTCAAGGACGAAATTTTTCTAAGGTGGGTAGAGTTGTAGCACCCAGTTTTCCAAATGAGGATAATTTTGAAATTTTATGTTTATAATTATTTTAATAATGATATTTAATTTATGATATGATTTTTAGTAATTTTAAATTATTTTAAAATTATTTAAATCAATGACTTGTGGTTTTGACGTTTTGCTAGTGAAACCCTAGAGACTGTTTGACCTAGAGCCTAACCATGTGATTATGATATTTTAATGTCATTTTTGGCCTAAGGATATTTTTGCATTTGACCTCTTTGAATTATTTTGATAATATTTTATTATTTATGATATTGTTTTGGGGATATTTGAGTCGGGTTCGAATTTCAACTCAATCCGACTTGAAACGGGGACCCGGAGGTAGTTTGACTCTAGTGGGACCCACACACTAGTTAGGCATGGCCCACATGATATTACTTTTAGTCCACATGATATAAATATTTTAGTTAGAGGTTAGACTAATTATTATGGATAAGGTTAGTGTGATTAGAGACTTTAGAATGACTAATTTAGCCCCAACCAATTAGCCATTTCCTAATACTCATAGAATAGGTTAGTGGGGGCATTTTGGACCTTACCATAATAGGACAAATAGCCCCATATGGCCAGCCACTTTAGGAGAGGATAGGCTCAAGTTCATTTTATTATTCTCATCCACACTCTCTCTCTTGTTCTTCCCTAAATTCCTAGAGAGCAATCCCTAGCAATTTCTCCACCAAATCCTTCTATTTCACCACCAAATCTTCTTCTTTCCTTCTCCATTCTAGCCAAGGAGGAAGCTACCCAAGTTTGGGAGGATTCGGAGCTCGTTCGTGTCCTTTTGGAATCTCTACGTGTCGGTGTCGCTCCGGGAAGGCTTTTCTTTGATTCGATCTACCGGGAGGTATAAATCCTTTTTTCTTTTCATTTCCTCATGCATATAGGTCTATTTTGAACCCATAGGAATGACCCCCATGGTTGTATCTCTATTTGTGTCCATTTTGTGTCCATTTGGAGGTCATAGGAGTGTCCTTTGTGTTGTGGTCGTGTCCATGTGGGAAAATCCCAAATTTGGACACACTATGTGTTGTTGTTATGTATGAATGAATTATTACATGTTTAATCTCATATTTTTGTATTGAAGATGTGTTCTATAGTGTCTCATATATATATATATATAGTGTAGAGAGTGAGTTCTTGATATATTATGTTATATACTTGTGTTCTTTTGTCTCAAACTATCCAAATCCGTCATGATTTTTATCCACGTTTTTAATTTCAGCCCTAACTTAGAAATGTCATAACTTCTAGCTCAAAGCTCGGTTTAATCTTTCATTTTTTTTAAAAGAAGCGTATTGAAGTTAGCTTTCCAAAAACATGTATTAATAGGCCTAATTCTTTCTGTAACTTTCTGGAGAGTGTCAGCTGTACGAAAGACAAACGCGTTCTCGGTGTTTTCACGATTCCGGGAGTTTCCGAAAACGAAAACGCGATCCGTTTGAAGTTTCAGAAAGCTAACACATAGATCTATAACGTAATTTAATCCTAGATTTTAATTCATGCTGAGATGGTACAGTATTGATTATTAGTAGGAGTTACTATTCGGCATATACATTTTGTGCACCCTTGTGTGTAATATAATGTTCTATTTGATTTTAACCTATGTTAATGTATATACATTATGTAATTAAATGGAGAATGCAAGCATGAGTAAATGGTTAAATAAATGATGTATGAGGTGTAAGTATCGTATCTAATGTAAGCATGTATAAGTATGGCTTGTAATGAATATGTAGGTTCCATAGTATGTAATGTATGGTGCATATAGTGGTGCAAGAGAATAAATGAATGATGAATGAATGCAAGCATGAATGTAATGTAATAATAGATGTAATGTAATAATAGATGTAATGTATGCAATATACAAGTTAATGAGATGTAATGTTCTATGTTAACACAAATCCTATATTACCTCATGTACCCCCTTACACTATGTTGACACTATCACACTTGACACATTGTTCACTTACACTTTGACACTCTTTGATATGTATACACTATTTATGTCCATTTAACCCTCACTTGCCCCCTTGCCATGTTCACATACACACACATAGCCTCTTAAATAAGTATTTATGAATATAGTTAACTTAACTATGTATGTATATTATATATATGTTAGCATATTGTGTTGTAATATATAAGTTTATATAACCATTTGAATTGCCATGATTATAGACCTAATGTTGAATACCAATATATGCATGTGTATATATGTATAGACATATATAGCTTAATGTAATAGATTACCTAGTGTATATCCAATGTGAATTCTTGTCTATTTGAGTATTGAATAATTGCATGCTATATAGAGTTGGGTGTATGTTGGCTTGTATAGCCTTGTATTGATGTGTGCTTGCTAGGATAGTCTTGGTTAGGCCTAGTAAGACTTACTGGGTTAGGACATGACCTAGTTTGACCTAGTTTGACTAGTGCAGTTGACCAGAGTTGACCAAGGGTTGACTTTGGCCTAGTTTGACCTAGATTCATGTAGAATGTATTGTAGTACTTTATATTACCCTTCTGGATATGTTGTGACTTGTGCTGTTCTAATTATGAGCCAGACACCTCTCCTCGGACAGTATCTTTACCTTGGACATTCAGATATCAGGCGAGTACATTCTCTGATCATTTCATATCTTGTTTAGAATTATTTTCCTGCTTTAAATTACTTTACTTGATACTGTCACATTGGTCACACGGATTGGTACTATATGGATCTTTTTATGAGATGTTATCCCCCTCGGGAGCATCGGATACTGCATATTTTGTGCGTTTCACGAATCATTACGTATCTCTATGCTTCCTCTAATTTACGAATCGCTTGTGACACATGTACTCTCATGTTCACAGAGCCATCATGAATCATCTTCACGTATCACTCATTTTATGAGCCATGTAAAGTTTCACGAATCTTAACATAACTTGAACTGATCCTTGTGTATTGATTGGGGATGGGCGAGTAGAAATAGACATGTGAATATTATCCAAGTAGCTGTAGTCATGAATCACTCTCTTAGCTGTAGTCATGAATCTCCTATGCCATTCACATGTTTATATTTTACTCTGTTTCACTAGTCACTGTTAGTTCTCTATGTATAGTAGATATTTCTATTACAGTTCTCTTTCTCTGTTTACATACTGTATTTCTTTCAGATCCTGTATCTTACTTTACTGTATGACTATATTTTCTAACCTGCTATGATCTGTTGAGATGTACTGTGCTCGCTCCAGTCCTGACTGGACCCGTTGATAAATTTTACAGATAGCCTGGAGGTTGCCTGCTAGCCTAGAGGAGACAGTAGAGGTTGCATAGATAGCTAGGATTTTTGCTTATAGTTTATTTTCAGTCATCTTGAGTTGTATTTATGGATTACTGTATTTGAGTTTTGAGATGTATTCTGAGTTTGTATCTTAGACACTTAAACTTCTATCTGTTGTATCTCTTTTCGATTTCATGTTTTATCTATCTTCCTTTATGCTCTACCTTAGATGTGATTGAGTTTACATTCTGCTATGTCACTCCCATTCGGGAAGTATAAACTGTTTAGTCTTATACTGTTAGATGCATTGAGACCTAGGACAGCGTTCTACCGCCGACACTGCGGCGTAGGCTGGGCGTTGTTACGTTCTCGTGCCCTAACTCTAGGGTGCGGGTCGTGACAGTTTCGGGCTACCAGAGTTATTGTGCTGTAGGCGACAAGTAGGCTTGTGCTTCAGGTTGACGAGGTTACTGTGCTTTTGGAGCGACAGGTTGACTTGCATTGGTTATGATGGGAGTTCCCAAGTCTCTTATAGAGAAGTGACTTAAGCATCTGATCCGGAGCAGATGAATGCATCATGGGAATGGAGATAATGTGAGCATATCACCATCCTGTGCCTCACGCGGACGCAGGTAAGTAGCTGCGTCTCTGAACAGTAAAGGCATTGGCTGCGAAGGGAAGGGTATGACACCCTTGCGCACCCGTAATTAGAGCCGGCAGGTAGCTGTGCCTCTGGAATAAAAACACTGACTTCTGAAAAAAAAAGTAGAGGAGGGCCTACCACCATCTTATTTTTTAGGTTGGCGCAGGCAGATAACTGCACCTCTGGCTCAAAGGCTCTAGCTTCTTCAAAGTGCTGAGTTATTGTTATACTTCGGAGAGGCTGTGCCCACAAGAATATCAAAAACTACATCGGTGGAAGTCAATCTTCCAACGTGCGTATCGAGAAGAAGGAAGGCTGCGCTTTGATGAAGACTATATCCGTTGTAGATCCCTCTAGGATTCTATCGATTTTGTACTAGATCCTTTGTAAAAGAACATAATTAGTCCCTTATGTATAGTCCTAATGTGTCTGTACTAGACTTTGGTGGACATGACAATAAAGGAACTTCTCTCTATATCTTCTATTTTGTCTTTTTAGTACAGAGCCTCAGTCTTTTGCATCTTCTGCGTTTTGGCGAAGGGATGTCTTAGCTGAGATTTTTCAAGCTTCTACAAGAACTCCTTCAAAGTGTCCTAAACTTGAGTCAAGCTCGGGATACTTTGAACAGAAGCATGAACACGTGTCAGGACTGTACGAGCTGGGTGATGGCTGGTGTCACGCCTAGCTCTTAGCATTAATGGTCCTGAGTTACCATTTCAGAGCATGGACTCCTGATGGCTTCTTGATATTGAAGCCTCTTGCGTCTTTGCAGGGATCGCGAATCTCTTTAGAAGAGGAGGTTCAGAGTCACGTTCCTTTGGTCACTCGCAGTACTGCCATCTGTCATGGAATGGAGCTTTAGCTTAACTTGTAAGCTTCCTTTTGACCGATGTCTGGCTCGTGCTTGGACCACGCAAACAGCCTATATAAAGGACTGTCCTCCTTCAATAAAAGACTCAGCTGCTTCAATAATGGCCTTGCTTACCCGATGTTCGGCTCCGGATGATCCTGGAGTTTGCTTGAGGCGGCCGTCGGTGGCAAATCTTTTTATCCAAAGAAGCTGTAGTAGAACTACCATTGGATCTTGAGACGTTCCGCATCCTGGATGTCATGGGCGTCAATGGCGACTCGAAGCCTTGCTTTCTGGGTTTGGATTGCTTGCCATTCTGACCGAGGAATAGCAAGGCCTTCTGTTGTGGCTGCTCTCTCCGGCCAGCTGGGGAGATAGAGGAGTCATGTGCTGGTCTTCATCTTCGGATTGGGCCAGCAGCACCTTCGGGCGGTGGCTTCCTTTTGACCAGAAAGTGATTGGCTCCGTCATCGTCTCGCCCGTGATATTGAGAGCTTATACCGTAATTTTAGCTTTTTTGCTTCTGTGTATTTAATTACGAAGAGTCTATAATAGGTCTTTGTAGCCACATATTTTTATATGTAGAAGCTTTCTTATTTCCTTTGCTTTTGTCTCCAGAATAAAGAGGGAATCTTCATAATGATTTGCCTGACCATAGGTAATATGGACGTGGTAGGCTTGATCTTTGTCGGGGTATAGAACAACAATTTAGAGGTAATATGGACGTGAACTATTTTCTAGACCGCCGGGATAATCATATAACTGATGCGAGAAGAACAACTACTCAGCGGTATTATGGACATGGTGGTCACATCTTCCAGGCATAGAGGAGCAATCCAAAGGTAATGTGGACGTGAAGTGCTTCATCTACTTGAGAGAATTTATAGGAGGAAGAGTGAGAGATCCCCTTAACAGAACTCATGGGTACCCTTTTCAGGGGATGTGGGTACCTATGCTGGTTCTGTCTTCATACGTAATACTTCTTTAGGAACTTACCATTGATGGGAATCATTAGCAAGTCCACATTAGGCTTAGCTAGCCGATAAGCACCGTTGGAGTATACCGTTTCTATGACGAACGGTCCTTCCCACTTGGGCTCGAACTTTCCAACCGTCTTGTGGGTCATCATCATCGGTCTCCGTATTGCCAAGACGAGGTCGCCCACCTAGTAGGATCTTTCGCAGACCTTTTTATTAAAGGCCCCAAAGACGCTAGCTTGGTAAAGCTCAATCCTTTACTGCACGAGCAAGCACTTTTCATCCAATGCTTCTAACTCTTGTAACCGTATGCGCTGATTATCTTCGACGATGAACTGATTAGTGATCATGTCAGCAGAAAACATCTTCTTAAGGACTTGACCCATGCTGGTATCGGAGTCCCAAGTTGAGGAGTCAGAAGAGTGTGAGTGCCTCATGACTTCTTCTTCTTCTGAATCTTCTGAGGTGGTCGTAGGTGTAACGTACCCTAGCCCTCGATGAGTACGTCGGTAGTAGTTTTCAGCTTTTTCATTTGGAGTATGAATTCGAATAGGAAGATGTCAGCCTTTGCCATAATTGAGTCCCTTATTGCTATTCATGTCGTAGCTCATCTTCTGGATAAGGTTTTTGGCCTGAGTTGTGTAGCGGTAGAACTGCATTTTGCCGCTGTCGAGGTCTGGGTCTTCCAGAGTTATTCGCTGTGGGTGCTCCAATCGACCGAATATGATAGATTTTTTTTTCTTTTTTTTCCTGGCTGGAACTATGAAGTAGGCATCTCGGACAAGGATAACTCGGCTCACATGGTTGGCATTTGTCACTTACGTCTGTAGTTTATACAGAGAATTGTTTAGAAAATATTTGGTGTTCCAGCATGCGCTAGAGTAGTTCGATGACAATTTTCTGTTGATGAAGTGAGATATCTTATCCCGAAGGATTATGTCGTCGAAAGAGTGGACCACTGTATTGGCACAGACGTAATCTTCTAGATCTTCGTCAGTGAGGGCTAGAGCTGCCGCCGGAGGAGAAGGAGGATGCCTCCCTTTCAGCTTGACCATCAAGAGAATGGTGGTCGGATGCTCCTACTCCATCATGGCCGGCCTTGGGGACCTCCGGGGTAACCTTATTCGTATAGGCTCCTGACCATCTTTCATCGTCACTGGAGGCGAAGGTGGAGCTTTGCCCCGAACTTAACAACAAGAGGCATTGACACCTTGGGAGGCCTCCCTTTCAGTCGAACCTTTAAAGGTTCTTCGACCACTGCTACACTTTCTGAAGTTGTCTCTGCCTAGTCGTCAGCATCATTGTTGTCATCATCCCAGGGGACTGACCTATACAGATCAGTATCTGTACAGTAGGCTTCAAGTACTCGGAACGGGTCGATATCAGCGAACCCCATTTTGATAGTCCCGTCGCTGGCTACATATTTCATACACTGATATAGGGTGGAAGGGACAATCATATACTCATGGATCCATGGTCGCCCCAGCAGCATGTTGTAATTTATGTCTGCATCAATGACATAGCAAGTCACTTCAGTATGAAGGTCGCCGATCTGACATTTCAAGGGAATTTTTCCAAGGGCTCGCTCTTTCCCGCATTGAAGCTACTGATTGTTGTGTTCGAGGCTGTCAACCGATGAATCGGAACCCCTAAAGTTTGAAACAGGCTTCTTGGGATAATACTCAAAGATGAACCTGGGTCGATGTGGATGTGATCGACCTTAATGGCACTGACATACCCCGTATAGTACAGGGGGCGGTTGTGCCGGTTATTCTTTAGCAGCATGACTTGCTGGGTGAAAGTGATACTGGAAATCACTTCAACCACGCTGTAGCAATATGGGCAAGCTGCAAGATCCACTTTCGGTGGCTGAACCTGGATGAGGAAGGACTCGGCGTTCTGTCAAGCTTCTCTGAGCGCATCTGGGGTCTCTTTAGAGAGGCAGAGGAGCTCAAAAAGTGACAATCTAGCCGAAGTATTAGCCAGCTGTGCTAGAATATCGAAGTTGTAGGGCTTGATAGGCCCGATTGTCGAATCCTTTCTGAGAGGCTTGTCGAAGCGAACCTCTTTCTGTTTCTGCTTATCAACGGTAGGGGCCCGAGATGGACCCGCCTCTGGTGCCTCAGGGATCTGAGATGAACCTGCTCCTGATATATCTGGGACAGGGGGAGTATTTGGTGGAGCCTCCTCCTGGTCTGGAGCCTGGCTCTTCTCTTGCTTCTGCGCCGAGCGGGTGGTCACCAAAGCATCGTCGGTCGACGTCGAGACCATGCGGCATGCCTTGCTTTTCTTCCCTTTGGCAGAAAGGGTCGTAGATATCATCATGTCAGGAACCAAGTCAGGATGTATCCACATGACTTCGCCTTGAGGCATATAGAATGGGACAAGCCCTTGAGCGTTGTCTCGTGCTGGCGGAAGATTGACTTCCTCCATCGTCGCCTTCGAAATAGGGATGATGCCATCTTGTACCTCTGTGGCTAGAAAACTCCCGAACTAGAGAGTAACCATGTTGGCCGTGATAGACTTCTCCTCGTAATCCAATAATATGACGTTGAGGCACTGAATTTGCCCCTTTAATACATAGCAGTCCAGTGTTGAGTGATGGACGTACTGGTGATAATGGCAGTACTTGGGATGGTCCACCTTTCTGATTTCAATAGGACGCCTGGGTGCCGGGATGGACAGTTTGCCACTCTTCGTAAGTATCTCAAAGAGCTCCAGTGTATCCTCGTCATTGAAGGAGTAAGTCTCGTTCGGCCTCTGCGCTTCCACAGACTTGGGGTTTGCAGCTGCTGAACCTTTGGAGATATTGACGGTCATGGCTTGCTTGTATTTTTCGTCTTTAGGGTTGTTGCTGTACGAGCGTCTTCCCTTGTCTTCGGGCGCAGGAAAGTGTATCCTCAGGAGCTGCGCATCATGGGCTTTCCTTTGTGCGACATCTGCCTCTGTAATGAAAGACGTCCACTCCGTGCAGGGAGTACTGTGCCACAATTTTATAGCGGACAGCATGTTCTTGTGACATGAGTCCATAAGCATGGGCTCTGGCATACCGGGTGGTAATCTAAGGGCTGCTTGGCGGAAGCGCTCGATGTATGCATATACAGGCTCTTTCTTCCTCTGGATAATTTCTATGAGGGTCGACATGGTCATATCCATGCCTCCTTCGTAGAATCGGTCCACGAACCGAGTCTTCAGGTCTTCAAATAATGAGATACAGTCGTCCGAAAGACTGCAGAACCACTCATAGGCTACCCCCTGCAGGGCTTCTATGAATATGTTGGATATGAGGGTGTTTGCCATTAAAATCTTTTGACGTAATTTTAATACAAACAGAACAGTGTTACAATGTAGGACTTAGACATAGTCCTAGGAGTACACTTTTGTTTATCTGGGTCCCTTGTGCCGATGGAGCGAGTGGTAATACGTTGACTCCGTTGACGATCTGACGACGGTTATCGATTCTCTGAAGGTCTGGGTTGCTCTGGATGCTGGAGCTTGCGAAGAGGAAGAAGACGTTGAGTGTATGTATCTGCCTCGGTGGTTGTACGATGTCTCTGTCTGTCTATGTATGTTCGTGTGTGAAAGAAGAAAATGATCCCTCTATTTATAGTCTGCAGGCTGGCTGCTCATGCGCGCATATGTAGGATGCGCCTGGACGCGGGGACACCACATGGTGATTGCTGATGGAGGTGCATGGACGATGCGCCCTGATTGAGGAGTTGAATTCTTCATGCTACTGTTGTGGGCTGGCACGTAGCAGGGAAGAAGATCTTTCTGTTGCTGAGATCTTGGGTGAATCGAGTCAAATGACACGTATTGTAGGCCCATAGCTCAGAGATCTCGGATTTGGTAGGGAATGATATGGTAGGATGCGCCTGGGATTGGGCACATGAGGAGACTTTGGCTCGAAACATTTGGGAGTCACGAACCATTCGGGGCGCATGGCTTTTGAGGCGCATGCGAGGCTTCAGTAGTGACTTTACTTCTGTCTTTAGGGATCAGAGAAAAGTCTGAGGCGCATGCAGGGCTTCGGGCGCATGGCTTTTGAGGCGCATGCAGAGCTTTGGGCACATAGCTTTTGAGGCGCATGTGAGACGGTTGGGCGGCTACGTGGCTGTAACCGTCGGGGGAAAGTAATGATGATGCTGACGTTGGCGACGCTTTATTTTCTGAAAAAGCTGTCAACTGTTCAGTCTTCGGGAGACGTGCTGCCAACTCTGTCGGACTTCAGTATTTAATGTCTTTGACAGGTAATGGACTGTTGAGTGGGCGCATTGATCGGTGTTCTACTGGACGCATGGGGCTGCCTGGGGGGCATACTTATGAAGCGCTTGGTGATGAGGGGCGCGTCTATGTGATGCGCGGTCTGACCGGCGCATCCACTCCGCATGACACGTCTTTTGGTGCGACTGTTCCGTTCTTCGAGTGCTTTAAATAGCCATTTTTAACTTGGCTGAATTCAAAGCATCAGGTTCATCCATTTAATACAAATTCATTGCACGAGATTCGGAGAGCCATCCACTTGGCGCATGGGTTTGATTTGCCCGGCCAATAAATAGTGGCATGGAGAGAGTTTGTTTCTCGTTCTCTCATGTCCTTCCGAAGTAAATTTGTTTGCTCGAGCATATTCTATTGATGAGATACTTCCGAGGGTGAAGATGCGACACAATGTCTTTATTGATGCACTTGAAGATGACTGTTACATCCAAAAGTCAGAGTCGAGGGCTTCTGAGGCAGGCGGAAGGTGCTTGTTGCATCCAAAGATCTGGATGCTCAAGCCTCGTCTCCATTATGCTGGAAAAGCCGCAGATCGGAATGACGGTGCTGCGGCTTTGGAGGCTCTTTCTTCTGTCAGAGTGGGTATTGCCTATTCTGGTTGTGTTGAAAGCTGCTCCTTTAGCCGCAGTTTCGATTGCGGTCTTCCTTGGTCTTTGGAGGCTCTTTCGAAGCCTCCCCTGGCCACATGTTGATTTACGGTGCTCCTTTCTTCCTCGGTTTGGGGAGATCTTCCTCCAGCTAGAGGGTTGATTGCCACCCTCGTTCTGCTCAATAAATGCTTTATTAGTCGAAGCATTAGATGGCGCATATGCTGATACTTCCTGGTGAGCCTGGCTGGAAGGATGGCACATAACTGAGCTGCTGAAGGGATGCACATAACTGAGGAAGCACATAACTGAGCTGCTGAAGGGATGCGCCCGGCTGAGGGCGCATGGCGAGATGCGCCTGGCTGAGAGCGCATGGTGGCTGCTGTGCCTGGCTGTAGACTTAGGGTCTTTTTTTTTGTAGAAGTTCTCCTTTGTATAGCCTTTTCGAGACATGTAATAGACTTTTATATAAAAATAAAAATCCTCTTTTAATGGCTATACTTTTGATTTGTTGTGCCAAGTACTTCGTCTGAGCTCCCTGGCGCATGTAGTGGTTGGCGCATAGGATCTCTGGTCCTAAAATTCCATGCTTCTACAAGACCCCCTTCAAAGTTTTCAAAACTTTTTGTCAAGTTTTGGAATACTTTGAATAAGAAGCATGGTGGTTGGGGCGCATGACTGTTCGGGCGCATGGATACTCCGTGCATCAGTGATGGGGTGCATGCTCCTCTCAGTTAATGCAAATGATAACGCCTCAATAACCAAGAAGATTAATGATGATATTTTTGGATTTACTTGCAGTTATCACCTCGCAGAACCCGAGACGGCGGCTGAGGCTGAGCCTAAAAATAGGCATGAAGTGAAGAGAGAGAGAGAGTTCTAGCCAAGATTTGATTCATCTCTTTGCTTTTGTCTTTTAGAGTTCTTCTTCGAAAAACCCTAACTGTCTCCTTTCAAGGAATGGCTCCCAAGACTCCTTACGGCGGTGCTGGCAAGGGAAAGAAGCCTGCGGAGTTCGCCGAGGAAGATGCTCCTGTCGCCATTGTGACTCCGGCCGACGTTCGGCCTGCGGTGACGGGTGGGTGTCGTCTTTTCCACTATTTTTTTTGTTCAGACGAGTTTTGGATCACACGGCTGAGTTGGTATGCCCTAACTATTTGTTGCCGACGCACATGGACCTCTATCCTGATGATGTGCCGAGGTTTTATTCTACCGACGTGTATGGGTTTAGGCCCTTATTATGTGCCGAGGTTTAACTGCTAACGCGCATGGGTTTACACCCTGATGATGCGCCGAAGTTAAACTGCTGACGCGCATGGGTTTACACCCTGATGATGCACCGAAGCTTCACTGTCGACGCGCATGGGTTTATACCCTGATGATGCACCGAAGCTTCACTGCCAATTCACATGGGTTTACACCCTGATGATGCGCCAGGTTGCTTGACACACTTTATCTTCTTAAAGCTTTTTGCCTGACTTTTGTTTTTGTTGTGTCAGTGTTGATGTCTATCCCTTTGTCGAATGAAGTCCTTCTGGATGCTTCTCTTTGTCAAATGGGAGTTGATTTTGACGATGAGGTTATCAACCCCATGAAGGATGCTATGCTACTGAATCAACCTCCCGAAAGAATGCTGTAAATCCAGAATCAGTCGCCGATTTTTCTCTAGAGTATGATGAAGAGCGGTAAACTGGAATCTGCTGAATCCGAGGATGTGACCTTCTTAAAACCTGCCTTTTTGTTCGGTGACCGACTGATCTCTACCGAGGCGAAGATACTGAAGATCAAAGAAGACTGGTTCTTCTCTGCGAAGGGCATGGTTCTGTATATGCGACAACTTGAACGCCAGTTGCCGTTGACGGCCTTCTACCATTTAGCTTCCAAGAGAAGGATGCCCTGGGATATTTCTCCTTCTCAAGGAGGGACAGTGGGGGTACTCTTTCGATTGATGCTACTTCGAATCAAAGGGATACCTTGGCCGCTTCGCGAGCCGGACCCTCATTCAGTTGCCGAACTTTGCGCCCTGGGAGCCTTTATAGTGAGGTCCCTAATGACACCTTTGCCTTCAGTGCTTCGACCATTGCAAATCGGATGCTAACATCGAGGGTCATGTATCCGAAAGGTAGCTTTAGGGTTGAAGGTTGGTGTCACCACATGCTGAAGTGGGACGAGTTGACCCTTTGGGTGTTGTCGAAGTTCAAGGCTGAGCTTAAAGAGATTGGGCTAACGGCAGCCATCCGTGCCACACAGGCTGGCGTGGATCTTAATAAGCATATGTTACTTGCGCTCTTGGAAATGTTCAGTACCCAGACTGGCACTTTCTTTACTCCAGTGGGGGAATTGGGATTGGCTCTCCATGAAATGTACGAGGTATCCAAGCTTCCCTGGGGCTCGGAACCGTACGAGGAATATTTCCTGTCACACAAAGAGATCCTTGTCTTAGAAAAGAAGGACCCAAAGATGATGGTCATTTTCAAAGAGGTGGCGAGCCATCAATATCTGATGCAACGGAGGGATAAAGGCAAGTCTCAGCCTCATGTGACTGCTTGGAGGGATCACGTCTTCAAGCAGGATTTGGCGGATTCCTCGAAGATCCGATTTATGACTCCGTAAGGGCTGAAACCTGCGGAAGTGACTTCTGAAATGAGCCGGTTGGACGAGAGGGCCCCCGTTCAAATGAGAGTGGTGACAATGCGTATAGCTGTTTCTGGCACTGTGTGTACCAAATGTCATCTAAGGCAGTATTGGCTGCTTACTTGATGATGTGGCCCCGGGATTGTGTGTTCGCGGGCGGATCTGGTTCCGTGGAGAGGGTACACCGGAATCTTATTTTGCCAGCAGTAAAATTGGCTTTTGGTCGCCCTTTTGCTCTTCTCCCCACGATGGTGTGTAACCTGTTGCGGGGCTTGAGGACCTTTGCTGAGGACGTGATCCATGGGAGAGGTAGGAATGACAACTTTTCTCGGGCCGAACTACCATTCCATTATCTGATGGGATGGTTGATTCTACATCATCCGAACGTGATGAGTCCAGGCCCGGAGGAGGATCACATTGAAGGTGATGCCTTTATCCGCCGCTTCTACAAGAGGAAGTGGTTGCACACTGGTGTCCCCGTCTGCAGGAGAGTTTTGTCCTATCTTCAGGGGTGGAAGATTGTCAAGGTTGGTCCCATCTTCAAAGATTTCGGGGCTGACCAAGATTTGGACGACTCTGGTGAAGATGCGATTACTCTGTCGAAATGGAGTTTTCGTTGGTTGCAAAGTATTCGGCCTTCCCACTTGGTCTACCGCAACCAAAATAGGTGTTATCTGGAGCCATAGCTGCTAAGCCAGTTTGCTCGCCAGTTTGGCTACGCCCAGCTAATGTTACGGAATCCCAGTAACAGTCTGAGGTTTGCCGGGAGTCTGCTGGACGGAGCTCGGGGCTGGCAATATTACAATATCGGGTACACTGGTTTTCATTTCACTACCCCAGTTCGCAACCCTCGGCCACAGATCCTGTATTCGACCGTTAAGCTGTATTGTACCATGAATACTGTGTCTCCTGATTATGATAGGGAGACCAGTTTTATCATTGGAACTCAGCTAGAGGCTATGACGAATATGTTGGTGGCGGCTCGGTCATATCGTCCACCGGAGTTGGCGGGATATCGGGCTGTTGTTGTAGCATCAGTGAGAGATTCCCCTGCTGGGAAGAGGCGGGCTGACGCAGAAGTCGGTTCGTCTGTACCAAAAAGGCCGAGGAAAGCGACGACTCCAAAGGCTGCGTCAATGGAATCAGTCCCTACTGAGGTAAAGAGTCCTCCGCAATCTGGCTCATCTTGTCATTTTGGTGACCTGTGCTTTTCTTCTTGTTGGGATCGTTGAAGAAGAAAACTCGTGTTTCGAAATCGGGCGTCAGTAAACCGAAGGAGGTGGCAAGCTCTTCTGATGAGCGCATTCCTCCGATGGTGATGTCTCCAATGGAGGAGAATCCTGAAGATGTTCCTGCAGAGATTTTAGTATCTCCAGACTTTGTCGGAAGAGACACTGAGGTTGCAGCAACTTTCGGGATGATGAAGGCCGCCGCGGGGACCTTGGACGCCAAGGGTCCAGCAGACACGGGGCTTTCCGATGATGAAGTAGGGTAGAGTTCGTCGTCTTCAGATGACGTTCCTCCGGAAATGTATGAGCCTGTTACGGGGGCAACAGACATGATTGTAACAGAGGAGAGGATTGATTCCCCTCCTTGTCATGATGAGGGAAGGTCGGTTGTAGCATTGCCGAGCCCTACCCCAGGCTCAGCAGCGGAGGCTGAGGTGGCTGCCGACCGGGAGGTGGCGACAGATCCCGTCCTTGTAGAGTAATTTGATGGTGACAATGAGACTCGTCTGCCGGTCCTGACTTCAAGGGGGTCGAGTCAGGAGACAAGTATTGATCTCACTATTCTGCCGGAGGGGGGATGTCCCGTACTACCTGCTGATAGTGCATTGGAGACTGATGAGGTAGCCGCTGACGTCGGTGGTTCTTCCGAGCTTGAGAAGGGTAAGGGTTTGGCGGAACCCTCTGTTGCTCCTTCTACTTGGAGTACTATATCGACGCCTCTCTCGGCTCCTTCTGTTCTTTTGGCTCCTCGGGCTAGTAATCAAGCCCTTGTTGATGAAGAGCTTGTTGATGCCGAGGTTCCAGCCTCGCAGGTTGAGGCAGGCAGGCCTTCTTCCGGTCCGCTATCTAGAGTAGCTCCTCCGACTCCTGCTATGATGTCGCAGGTGCTGGCGGATGCAGATGAATATGTAAAATTCATCATCGAGGCGGTGTATAAGATGCTGCAGAGGGGCGTATCGGCAGTGATGGACGCCAATAAGAGCTTTACAACGGCAAAAATTTTGGCACTGCCTCACATCAACCTGATCCGTCTCCACCAGGGCCATGATCATATTGCCGACATGCTGGAGGCCTCGGTGGCCAAGCTGGACCCGCGGCTTTCCGAGTTTCAGTGTATCCAGCGAAATGATCTCTCCGTCCTGATAGACGCGGAAAAGGAGAAGTTGATCGCTGAGACTGAGTCCTCTTATCAGGCCACCGTGAGTGTCTGGGAACGCAAAGTGGCTGAGACTGAAGCTGCAGTGGAGTGGTTGTCTCAGTCTACGCAGGAGAAGGTGGAGCTACGAGCCGAGTTAGATGCTAGTATCGCGGAGGTTGATGCCCAGATTCGCCGCCTTGAGGACCAGCGGGCCCGACTCCTATTAGATGCCGAGCGTGTCCAGGCTGAACATGTAGCATTTAAGAAGGAGGAAGCAGCTTTCACCCACCGGGCTTTTACCCTGGCTCAGCAGCGGCAGCAGTTGGATGAGAAGCATGAGGATGACACTTCTCCTGAGGCCATAGAAGCGATGCGTCAAGAAGCTGAACGCTGGGTCCTGGCGACTGTGGAGACTCGGGCAACAGACTTGAGGCGTCGGATTGAAGAGCTTTCGGCCAACCCCGGGGATGTTTAGGGATTGTAGTATCTTCTTTTTGTGTATTTTGCAACTCTTGCTGGGGGTGTAATCCTTTACTCTTTTTGAAAATAAAGAATACAAAGTTTTTGTGGTGTGTTCATTTTTGCTGTCATGAACTTGATGATTTGTGTGGACCTATTATCTTTTGCGTACCTTGGTTTTTAGGTACAGATAATAAGTTTGAGAGAACCAACATGTTTGCTCAGAGATGATGTGGATATGGCAAATATGGGATTCAAATGATGGAATCTTCCTACTCAGAGGTGTTATGGACGTGGTAGGAATGACTCTGGGGGATACGCGGAACTACTCAGAGGTAATCTGGACGTAGAAGTTCTGCGATCAATGTACGGCAACGCAGGGGTTGTCTGTACGGGATGTTTACTCAGAGGTAATGTGGACGTGGTAAAATAATGGGTAGCGTAGTCTTACGGAGTGTAAGCTTTCGCTTTGTAGGGCATAGGGGAACAACTCAGAGGTGATGTAGACGTGGTTGTCCTTCTACTGGAGGATGCTACGGAACAGCTGGGTTCCGGAAGCATATGATTTTGTGGAAGGGAATTGTATGTGAGCCCTGGTAATTGGGTCCACTGATCCTTTGTGGAAGTACATGTCTGAAAGATGTCAAGAGTAGTACTTCTTTAGAAACTTGCCGTTGATGGGCATCATGAACAAGTCCCCATTGGGTTTAGCGAGGCGGTAATCACCGTTTGAGTATACCGTCTCTATGATGAAAGGTCCCTCCCACTTGGGCTCGAACTTTCCTGGTGTCTTGTGACTCAACAACATCGGCCTCCTGACTGCCAGAACCAGGTCGCCTACTTAAAAAGTCCTCGACTTGACCATCTTGTTGAAAGCCTGTGATATACGGGCTTGGTAGAGTTCGATGCATTGTTGAGCTAGGAGACGCTTTTCGTCAAGTGCCTCCAGTTCTCACAGACGGCGACGTTGATTGTCTTCTTCTGTTAGTTGGTTTGGGATTGCTACACGGAGTGAGGGTATCTGGATCTCGAGAGGTAGTACCGCTTCCCTCCCGTAGACCAGGGAGAATGGTGTGTTGCCTGTCGGGGTCCGTACCGTTGTGCGGTAGGCCCAAAGGCATTTGTCGAGCTTTTTATCCCAGTCGCGTTTATTGGATGACACGACCTTTTTGAGTAGCCTGACGATAGTCTTGTTAAACGCCTCGGCCAATCCGTTTGCTGTCGGATTGTAGGCGGTTGAGGCCACGTTTTGAATGCAATTTTTGTCACAGAATTTGCTGAAAACATGGCTGATGAACCGAGGACCGTTATCGTGGATATTCCTCCGGGGTACCCCGAAACGGTAGATGACATAGTGCTTGATGAAGCTGATCACCCTAGAGCTCTTCACTTCCGCCAGTGGAACTGCTTCTGCCCATTTGGAAAAGTAGTCGGTGATGGCTAGGATGAAGCGGTGTCCTCTCGATGAAGGAGGGGTGATCGGTCCTACAATGTCCATACCCCAAGCTTCGAAGGGCCAAGAGGCGGCTGTAGGATGTAGTGGTTCTGACGGTGTATGGATGAAGTCTGCATGAAGCTGGCACGCAGAAAACTTTTTAGCATAGTTGACAGCGTCAGCGGCCATGGTTGGCCAGTAGTAGCCCATGCGTCGCAGTCGGTCCTGCAACTTAGGACCTGGTTGATGGGCCCCGCAGGTCCCATCGTGAGCTTCTCGAAGGGCTTCGGCTGCTTCTTCGTTGGATAAACATCGAAGGAGAAGTCCATCGTAGGAGCGTCGGTACAACATTTTAGTAGCTGTATCGTAGTAGAATCGAAGGAAGCGTCTCCTGACTGAGACGGCTTCTTTCGGGTCTTCTGGAAGAATTCCGTAGACAGCGAAGTCGATGAACGGGAACCTCCAGTCTCGGACATTAACACCAGCACTTATTGACATGGCATGGGCCACTCGTGAGCACAGGTTATTTTTAGGACAGACCAAGTCTCGACCAACTACCGTGACGTAGTGTTGAGTCCCGAGGGGTGCTGCCAATGAGGCTGCGAGGCCAGCCAGAGCATCAGCCTCCAGATATTGTAAAAGAGGTACATGTTCGATGAAGAACTTGGTGAAGGTTGAAATGATGTTCAATGCAACTTCATGGTAAGGGATTAGATCTTCATGGCGAACTTTGTATTGCCCTTTGATCTAGTTTACGACGAGTTTTGAGTCGCCGTAGGCTTCCAGATGAATTACCTCCAGTTGTTGCGCCAGCTGGAGTCCCATGATGAGCGTATTGTACTCGACAACATTGTTGGAGCACGACTTCGAAAGGGAGTAAGCACGCTGGATGACCAACTGATCGGGGGAGACTAATACTACCCCCACTCCTGCGATGATTTGGCCTTTGGGGCCTGTTCTTGAAGCGCCATCGAATAACATCCGCCAGACGGAGCCTTCTTCGGTGACGTTTGATTCTTGGACCTCATCCGGGACATCTTCATAGAGTCTTAAGGACTCTGGGATGGGGTGCGCAGCTAAAAAGTTGGCCAGAGCCTGACCCTTAACGGCTTTTTGTGGAATAAACACCATGTTGTATGGCGTTAGCAGGATCGCCCATGTAGCTAGCTGGGAGTTTAATGACCCTGGCTTCGTCATGAGAACTCTGAGTGGATTGACTCGGGAAATGACATGATTGTCTGGCCCGAGACATAATAGCGAGTCTTTTGGATGGCAAATACCAAAGCCAAGCACTCATTTTCAACGGGTTTATACCAGTGTTCGGCCCCGATCAGTGTTCTACTGAGGTAGTAGATATCTTGCGCATAGCCTGTATCGCTGTTCTGAGCCAGCAGAGCGCCGAAGGAATGATCCATGGCACGGACGTAGGGGAGAAATGGTTTATCGGCGACGGGTGCCACCAGGACTGGCGGGCTTGTCAGGTAAGCCTTGATGTCATCGAAAGCTTTTTGGCATTCCTCTGTCCAGACGTAAGAGACTCACTTCTTCATTAGCTAAGTGAAGGGTTGACATTTTCCGAAAAGGTTTGCTATAAACCTCCGGATGTATGCCTGACGCCCCTGCAGGCCTCAAAGTTTTCGGAGGTTCTTCGAAGGATCCATGTCGAGGATGGCCTTGGTCTTCTCGGGATCGACATGAATACCTTTTGTCGTGATAATGAAGTCTAAGAACTTTCTGCTAGAAACCCCTAGGAAGGATTTAGCGGGGTTCATCTTGAGTTGATGCGCCCGTATGTGATCGAAGACTGTCTTCAGGTCTTGTAGGTGATCGTCTTTGAGACGGCTCTTAACTGCGATGTCGTCAACATAGCATTCAATTGTCTTGCGATGATGCGGACGAAAAATGGTGCTCATAGCTCATTGGTATGTCGTACCAGTGTTCTTCAAGCCAAAGGGCATCACTGTGTAGCAGAAAACACCCTTTAAAGTCTTGAATGACGTGTGTTTTGTGTCATCGGGGGAACATCTTGATCTGGTTGTAGCCTGAATACCCGTCTATTAAAGATCTGCGTTCGAAGCCACACGTGTTGTCGATCATTACGTCGGTGATTGGAAGCGGGAATTCGTCCTTCGGATAAGCAGTGTTGAGATCCCTGAAGTCGATACAAACTCGTATCCTTCCATTCTTCTTGGTGACAGGGACGACGTTGGCTACCCAATCCGGGTGTTGTTCTTCACGGATGAAGCCGCTGGTCAAGAGTTTGTCTACCTCCTGATCGATGGCGTTCATGATGTCAGGATGAAAGCGTCGCAGTTGTTGTTTGATAGGCTTGGCATCAGGTAAGATGTTAAGCCTATGCATCGCGATCTGGGGATCAAGTCCCGGCATATCTTCGTAGCTCAAGGCGAAGACATCGATATACTCTTTAGCCAGCTGGATTAAAGATTCCCGGTCTTCTCCTTTTAGGCTTTTGCTGATGAAGATGGGTTTGGAAGAAGATCCATCCCAAAGGTCGATCTGCTCGACTTTGTCTTCGGTAGGGGGTTCGTGTAATTCTTGAGATTGTGCAGATGTCATGTTAGCTGATAGCACTCTCTTGAAGACTGAGCCGATACTGGTATCGGAATTCCAAGTTGATGCTTCAGACGAGTGAGAATGTTCTACTTCTTCTGCCTTCGAACCCTCTGGAGTTGACGGTGGCGTGACATAGCCTACCTCCCGTCGAGTTCGATGATAGTAGTCCTGCGGCTTTCCTTTAGGTGTTGGAAGCCGGAGAGGAAGACGTCGGCCCTTGCCGTAGTTCAGGCCTTTGTTGTTTTTTAGGTCGTAACCCATCTTTTGGATGAGGTACTTTGCCTTGTTTGTGTACCGATAGACTTGTATTCTGTCGGTATCTGGTTCTAGCTCGAGTGGCGGGAGGTCTTGATGACGCTCAACTTTGCCGAAGATGATGGATTCTTCGTCTCAACTCCGCGGCGGGACTACAAAATAGACCCCTTGGGACAGGACTACTTGATTTACATGATGGACGGTCGTTATTTGTGTTTGCAACGACCGTAGAGCGTTATCTAATGTATACATGACATTCCAATATGGAAGACTAGAATAATTAAAAGACACTCTATTATTGATGAAACACGAGATCTTATCCCGCGGGATTACATTGTCCAGAGAGGGTGCATCTACATCAGCAGAGATATATTCCCCTAGATCTTCATCTGTGAGTACTGGGGTAGGATCGGAAGAGTCCACCACAGCGTTGGTCTTGAGGTCCGAGAGGACTATGTGGGCCTTCTCTGGCAGCTTGGATTGCGATGGCTTGCCTTTAAGATGCACCTTCAGAGGTGCCTTCACTGTGCCTCCGGTGATTGGTGCCTTCCCCTGTAGTTTGCCACAAGGGGAGCTGATGTTTGAGGCGTCTTTCCCTTGAGCCGTATCTTCAAGGGGGCTTCAGGAGCAGCTGGTGCTTTCCCGGGTAGCTTGATGTTCATGGGAGACAACTTTTGAGGCGGTTTGCCTTTGAGTCGGATCTTCAAAGGAGCGTCGGGAGTCATCTCAGGCTCCATGTCCGACTTTGCTGTCGTTTCTGCTTCATCGTCAGCATCATTGGCTTTCTCCTCGTCAGGTGACTTGTGCAAGGAGGAATTGGTGAAGTAGGCTTCAACCCCTTTAAAAGGGTCAATGTCCGCGAACTCCGTCCGGATGACGTCGTTGGTGGACACGTACTTCATACATTGGTGGAGCGTGGATGGCACCACCATGTACTCATGCAGCCATGGACGACCCAACAGGAGGTTGTAGTTGACGTCGGCGTCCACGACATAACAAGTCACCTCGGTTCTGAGGTTACCGATATGGCACTTTAGTCGTATCTTGTCCAGTCGCTCGCTTTTGCTAGCATTGAAGCCACTGATTGTTATGTTGGAGGGCGACAGTCGGTACATTGGGATCCCCAGTGTTGAGAGCAGCATCTTCGGAATGATGCTGAGGGAAGACCCCGGATCGATCTGAATTCGCTTCACTTTGACAGAACCAATATACCCTGTATAATATAGCGGCCTGTTGTGTCGGTTGTGCTTGAGCAGCATGTCTTGTTGGGTGAAGGTTATATTGGGGATAACCTCATCCGCACAATGACAGTGCACACATGTAGTTGGGAGATCTTCAGGCTGCTTGACCTGACTAATGAAGGATTCGGCATCCTTCAGAGCTTCACAGAGAGCTTCACGAGTGTCTTTGAAAAGACGAAGGAGCTCAAACAGAGATAGGCGGGCAGGAGTACTGGCCAGTTGTGCCAGTATGTCAAAGTTGTGGGGCTTGGCTAGCCCCGAAGCATTCTCCTTTCGTAGAGGCCTATCGAAACGGGCCTCTACATGCTTCTGCTTATTGGCTGCTGGGGGCTTAGACGGGCCCTCTTCCTGGACAGCAGGGACGGTGCAAGGAAGCACCACCTCGACGACAGCTTCGTCGGGTTGCGCGTTCTGTTGTGAACACGTCTGTACAGGAAGTGCCTCTTCCGCTGAGGAAGAGACCATACGGCAAGACTTGATCTTCCTGTCTTTGGATTTGGAGGTAGGGCACACCTCCGGTTGAGTAACCTCGGAGACAAGATCAGGGTGAACCCATAAGATCTCTCCCCGAGATGTGGTGAGTGGGATGAGTCCACTCACTTTGTCACGAGTAGGTGGTAAGTTAACCACCTCCATTGTCGCCTTCGGGATGGGGACGACGCCATCTTCCGTTGAGGTTGGCGGCAAGGTGCGGAACTGGAGTGACACCACGTTGGCCGACACCGTCTTCTCCTCGTAGTCGATGGAGATAACATCCGCATTGATCATGCGCTGGATGTAGTTTTTGAGGACATAGCAGTCCTTGGTTGGGTGTCCGACAAATCGATGGTAGTGACAGTACCTCGGATTATCCAGTTTCCCAACCTCGTCGGGACGCTTCGGGTCCGGCAGCTTGATCTTGTCACCCTGCTTCAGTATCTCAAAGAGTTGCAGGGTGTCTTTATCGTTGAAAGAATAAACCTCCTTTGGCCTTGGTGCAAATGGAGGCTTCTGAGTAGACGCTTTGGGTCCGGCAGCTTGATCTTGTCACGCCTATTTTTCTTTCATCTCTCGTCCGGGATTGTTGGCTGCAGGCCGTTTCCCCTTGTCCTCAAAGGCGGGAAAACTAACTCCCAGAAGGCGAGCATTGGACGCCTTCTTTTCTGCTGCTTCTGCTTCGATGATCAAGGAACTCCAGTCGGAAGGAGGAGTAGAGTTGAGCCAGAGTTTGACTGCAGACAGCATGTTCATGCTGCAAGAGGAGAGGAGTGCATGTTCTGGCATGCCCGGAGGCAGTCTGAAATAGGCATGTCGGAAGCGTTCGATGAACACTCGAACTGTTTCCTTCTCCTTCTGGCGTATCTCTATGAGGGACGCCATTGTAATGTCCTTCCCGCCGTCGTAGAAACGGTCGAGGAAAAGGCGCGTAAAGTCGTCGAAGAAAGATATGGAATTGTCGGAGAGGCTGTAGTACCAGTCGTACGCCACTCCTTTCAGTGCCCCGACAAATATGCTTGTAAGTAGTGCGTCCTCCTTCGAAAGATGTCCCGTTTGGGACTGGAAATACGTCAGATAGCAATGCGAAGAGTCCTTTTCGTCGTATGGCGTCAATATTTGTGGTTTATATTTAGGAGAATAAACCACTTTGTTCCATTCAAGGGGATAAGGTTGGGGGATGCCCATCTTTTGGCGTTCCTCTTGTCTATTCTTCGACTCAAAGCGTTCGCGCAGGTCCCTGATCATCTCGACCACGTCTTCCGTGGAGCTGGGAGTCGGGGAAGGTGGTACCACCTGGAGTTGAACATTTGAGGGCTCCGATGTCTAAGGTGCTTCGCAGCGATCCGTATCCAAGGATACCCGTTGAAGGGGTACACTTGATTCTCCATTGGCCCCTGGATCAGGACCGGTAAAATGTGTCTTGGCTAAAGCTGACCGTGTCTCCAACACTACTTGAGTCAGTATTTGCATGGAGGCAGAGAGGGTTTTGAGTCCTCCCTCTAGGGTATCCATGCGCTGGACGAGGTCTGTTGGCGGCGCATCAGACTCGGTATCACCCCCAGCCATGTATACTGTCATAACGCGGCTGGAAGTGGATGGATCGGTTGAGGCTTCACTCTCGGCTTCACTCTCTTGTAGGGGAGTTGCCTCTCCTGGAGCTTCGTCTTGGCCACCCCCAGCTATGTTCTGAAGAACATTCTCGACAGGAGCATCTGCAAGTGCCTGATTACCCTCAGTTCTATCTTGAAAGACTTCTTCGTCTTCTAGATGCAGATCCACAGGGGCTGGACGACCCCCAGCTACGTCCGGGAGGCTGACTTCGCCTCGAGGATGAAGATCCACCCCAACTGTGCTTTGGAGGACACCTTCATCTTCGGAAGGAGGCTCAACAAGGGTTTGACTACCCCTAGCTTCCTCCAAGATCTTCTTCCTCCTCCGAGTGCCTTCGAACACTCCGGAGGACGAGACATCTGTCTTGGTTTTTCTCGGCTGGCTCTTAGACGAGGACGAGGAATTGCCAGTCGCCTTTCGGACTGACGAGGAGTTAGAGATTACATTGCATGAAGCAACCTCTGGCTCTTCTTTTGTTGACACCTTCTTTCCGAGGCGATGTCGGAGGGGTGTCGATGATTGCAGCCACTGGAACACCGACTATCTTGGTGGGACTGCTGCCTTACAACAGCAGTTGATGGTGACTACAGCACAAGTGTGCCGTATGAGGGGCGCATCGTGCTTGTCAGTCGACTCTCCTGATCGGCGCTTGTGAGTGATCATGTTACACATATCGTTGGAGGAGAGTGCCACCTTCGCGTCCCCTTCAGGCGCATGGCAAAGCCAAGCGCCAGGGTGGTCAAATGAGTATTGTGCCCTCGGATCCAACACCAAACAGGCGCTCAGATCAGTAGTGGGGGGAAAACATTTAAAGTGACTTGAACGAACCTCAGAGCACAACCAGAGGAGGCGCGGGAGTTCAAGACCACTGGGTTTGCCTTGCTCGACTTGGTTGCAAACGCAACAGGTGCGCCCAAGTGAGACAAGGACTTTAAAGGTCGGCTCATCTCTGGCACAGAAGCACCTGAGTCGACCTTATACAACTTACCATCAGCAGCGCGCATGATTGTAAGCGCATGCTTCTGGCTTACTGCTGGCATAGCACGTTTGGGGCACATGGCCCGTGCTGCCTTGGACTTCTTCGTACTAGCCCGCTGGGGCGCGTAGTACTCAGAATCCAAATTCTCCTTGCCACTACAGCGAGTGAGTCTGTCAAAGACAGAGACCTTATGTGGCGCATCGGAGGTGATGTGCGGGGCATTAGCTGCGCCCCTGCTCCATCGACGCATCTTCCTCACCTGAGAGGGAGATGGCTGGGGAATGTGGTCAGCCGCACGTTTCCCGAGAGATGCGCTGTACCGTGGGCGCATCTTAGTTGCTGAGGACGTCAGCAGGAAGGGAAGGCTGGATAGGCGCATCCCCTTCGGTGGTGGTGCCAGAGGCGTCGACCATGCGTACCCAGATTTTGCGAGTCTTCTTTGTCTTCGGCAGCCGCTTCGAAGGACTCGCACTGCCTTCAGAGATGAACTCCTCATACGCCTGTTGATTGAGGTGTACGACCAGCGTCTTGTGGGAGGAGCCCACCTTCACGTCGTCGGATTGCGACACAGCTTTCTCGGTGGAGAAGAAAGAGGTCCCCAGCAGAGTCGCCAGCTTGTTTGCCATTAAAATCTTTTGACGTAATTTTAATACAAACAGAACAGTGTTACAATGTAGGACTTAGACGTAGTCCTAAGAGTACACTTTTGTTTATCTGGGTCCTTTGTGCCGATGGAGCGAGTGTTAATACATTGACTCCGTTGATGATCTGACGACGGTTATCGGTTCTCTGAAGGTCTGGGTTGCTCTAGGTGCTGGAGCTTGCAGAGAGGAAGAAGACATTGAGTGTCTGTATCTGCCTCGGTGGTTGTGCGATGTCTCTGTCTGTCTATGTATGTTCGTGTGTGGAAGAAGGAAATGATCCCTCTATTTATAGTCTGCAGGCTGGCTGCTCATGCGCGCATATGTAGGATATGCCTGGACGCGGGGACGCCACGTGGTGATTGCTGATGGAGGCGCATGGACGATGCGCCCTGATTGAGGAGTTGAATTCTACATGCTACTGTTGTGGGCTGGCACGTAGCAGGGAAGAAGATCTTTCTGTTGCTGAGATCTTGGGTGAATCGAGTCAAATAACACGTGTTGTAGGCCCATGGCTCGGAGATCTCGGATTTGGTGTGGAATGATCTGGTAGGATGTGCCTGGGATTGGGCGCATGGGGAAACTTTGGCTCGAAACCTTTGGGAGTCACGAACCATTCGGGGCGCATGGCTTTTGAGGCGCATGCGAGGCTTCAGAAGTGACTTTACTTCTGTCTTTAGGGATCAGAGAAAAGTCTGAGGCACATGGCTTTTGAGGCGTATGCAGAGCTTCGGGCGCATAGCTTTTGAGGCGCATGTAGAGCTTTGGGTACATGGCTTTTGAGGCGCATACGAGATGTTGGGCGGCCACGTGGCTGTAACCGTCGGGAAGAAGTAATGATGACGCTGACGTTGGCGACGCTTGGTTTTATGAAAAAGCTGCCAACTGTTCAGTCCTCGGGAGACGTGCTGCCAACTCTGTCGGACTTCAGAACTTAATATTTTTGACAGGTGATAGACTGTTGAGTGGGCGCATCGATCGACGTTCCACTGGGCGCATGGAGCCGCATGGGGGCGCATACTTATGAAGCTCTTGGTGATGAGGGGTGCGTCTATGTGATGTGCGGTCTGACCGGCACATCCACTCCACATGACACGTCTTTTGGTGCGACTGTTCCGTTCTTCGAGTGCTTTAAATAGCCATTTTTGACTTGGCTGAATTCGAAGCGTCAAGTTCATCCATTTAATGCAAATTTATTGCACGGGATTCGGAGAGCCATCCACTTGGCGCATGGGTTTGATTTGCCCGGCCTATAAATTGTGGCATGGAGAGAGTTTGTTTCTCGTTCTCTCATGTCCTCCCGAAGTAAATTTGTTTGCTCGAGCACATTTTGTTGATGAGATGCTAATGAGGGTGAAGATGCGACGCAATGTCTTCATTGATGCACTTGAAGGTGACTGTTACATCCAAAAGTCGGAGTTAGGGCTTCTGAGGCAGGCGGAAGGTGCCTGTTGCATCCAAAGATCGGGATGCTCAAGCCTCGTCTCCGTTATGCTGGAAGAGCCGCAGATCGGAATTGCGGTGCTGCGGCTTTGGAGGCTCTTTCTTCTGTCAGAGTAGGTGTTGCCCATTCTGGTTGTGTTGAAAGCTGCTCCTTTAGCCGCGGTTTCGATTGCGGTCTTCCTTGGTCTTTGGAGGATCTTTCAAAGCCTTCCCTGGCCACAGGTTGATTTACGGTGCTCCTCTCTTCCTCGATTTGGGGAGCTCTTCCTCCAGCTAGAGGGTTGATTGCCACCCTCGTTCTGCTCAATAAATGCTTCATTAGTCGAAGCATTAGATGGCACATATGCTGATACTTCCTGGTGAGCCTAGCTGGAAGGGTGGCACATAACTGAGCTGCTGAAGGGATGCACATAACTGAGCTGCTGAAGGGATGCGCCCGGCTGAGGGCGCATGGCGAGATGCGCCTGGCTGAGAGCGCATGGTGGCTGCTGCGCCTGGTTGTAGACTTAGGATCTTTTCTTTTTGTAGAAGTTCTCCTTTGTACAGCCTTTTCGAGACATGTAATAGACTTTTATATAAAAATAAAAATTCTCTTTTAATGGCTATACTTTTACTTTGTTGTGCCAAGTACTTCGTCTGAGCTCCCTGGTCCTAAAATTCTATGCTGCTACATAGGGCGTCATCCTTTGGCATGTGCCCTGTTACTGAGGCAAAGTACCTCAAGTATTATCAGAGAGACCCCTTCCCTTCATAAGGTGTAAGCGTTTGTGGATTTTATTTGGGAGGATAGACAATGTTGTCCCACTCGGCATAGTATGGTTGTCGGATCTCCATCTTTCGGAGCGTTGCTTGCTTCTCTCTGGCATCATGGTGAGCATAAAGCTCCTTGATGGCCTGATGTATCTCATCCGCCATTGCGGAGCCTGTAGCCGATGGAGTAGATGAGGATGGTCCTGTCCGATTGGCAGTAGGCAACCTGCTAGATTCGTAATTAGTTGGCGGATCACGCGCAAGTGTAGAGGCAGCGGGGGCCATGCTACTCTAAGGTTGATTATGACCGAGGATAGGGTCTTTATGGTATCCGTCATCATATCTAACTTCGTCTCGAGGAATTCGATACGTCTGAGATCTTCGTTGTTGTCTTCCTCATCGTTGTCAGTCATGAACACAGATCGAGTGTGAAGGTGACTCGAGGGAGCCGTGGATCCTTCACTTTCTGGCTTAGACGCCTGAGTCTCGCTACCCTGAGGATATACCATAAGATTGTGATCTTCTTCGGACTCAGTATGATTACTACCCCCGGTCTGGTGACTGGCCGAGCCAATGGAGACATCCGTGTTGTATTGCGCCTCGTCAGATTGGAATACAGGGTTGTCTTACATGGTAGGAGGCTGGCTACCCCCAGTTTTCGACAAGGCATCCACTGCAGATTTGGAATGAGTGCCTTAGAACACACATGCATCGGGTACCTTAGCTTTATTGTACTCTGACCTCCTCTTCAGTTTAGCAACCGATATGGAAGGATTTTGGGAGGGCTTCTTGAAAGCTCTGGAACCCTGCATCACGTAGCATGTGGCGATGTGGGGCTCGTCTTCTCTATGGCTCACCGACCCCCTGTTAGGCCTATAGTGTGGAGTTGGATGGAGTAGAGTCTACGGAATACAAAGCACCTGCTCGCCGATGGCGTAGCCGTCTACTGACAACGATAGTTGATGGTAATCTGGGTACAAGAGTACCTTTATTTAGGCATGTCTTGTACCACAAATTCTTCTTCCGCTTGGAAGAGGGTTGGATCTTTTGTCGTAGCACTCTCATTGTACATGCAGGAAAGCTACATGTAAGCATGGTCAGAGTGGGTCTGGCGAGGAAGCCTCATGTCGCTCCTGCGGGAACGCTGCTCGCGTGGCTCCCTCTCCGTGAGATGTACCCCCTGGCTTGGCTTACGCACAGGATCACCCCAGTGGAAGGAAGATTCGACTGGTTGAGGCATCGGACCGCGAGAGCCAGTCTTGTACAGCTTTCCGTTGGCTGTGCGTGTTACTATCAATATGGGCCTCTGGTCTTCCGCAAGTGTCATACGCTTGTTGTACGGAGTGCGAGCCACCTGGGATCTCTTCCTACTACCCCCAGCTGGTGAGTAGTATTCAGAGTCCACCGAAGGTTTACCTAAAGGGAAAGCAATTCTGTCGAAGATAGATCTCCCTGCCGGTATTACTCTCGTCATGAGGGGTTGGACCGGCATGCGCTTCCTTTGGCATCATTCCTTCGTCAGATCAAACTTGGAACCACCATCTACTTTGCCATGCTTTCTCGGGACGGGAATCGGTGAGGGGATAAGGTTGTAGTAGCCGGGATCTTCTCTGTGGCCTTGACGTTGAGGGGGTCCTGAGACGCAGTTCCCGCCATCGTGTTGCTGGCTGCAGCCGCCTTAGGCCTCCAGACATGTCGAGTCTTCTTCGGTTGTATGAACCGCTTCGAAGTCTTCAACTTTTTATCAGAGAGAATATCTTCAAAAGCCGGTTGGTTGAAGTGTACGACCATCATGTCTAGAGAAGCTCCCAGAAAGTTGTCATCAGATTGTGTCATCGCCTTCTCGTTAGAGGAGAAGGTAGTCCCCAACAGAGTCGCCATTTTGTTCGACGTAACAAAAGGTTGAATGAGGTTTTTGCTTTGTTGAACGTATAAGGTATCTGTGTACAAAGACAGAAGTCCTAAACAGGATATTCTAAGTACAGGGAGAAGAGGTTTCTGGAAAAGTGTGACGATGGAGATCGAGCGCTGCAGTGGCTCCTTTACTCCGTTGACGATCTGACGACGAATGAACCTTGCTATGGCTCTCTGGCACCTTTGATGGGACTCTGGGGTCATCGATCAAGAGGCTGTCTGGATGAGAAGATCCATTGAAGATGGTTGGCTGGTTGGTTCTTTGGTTGATAGGTGGATGAGGGTGGTCGACTCTTCGCAGATGGACATCGCTGCTCCTTTGCATATTATCCATTGTCAATATTTTATCTTTTTTTTTCTCTCCTCTGTAGAAGAAGAACTCCTTCTACTTATAGAGAACCGAGCATATATGCGATGTGCATTAGGGTTCTTGAGATATGAAAGAATCTGCCGTCATTGCATGGTACGGACTTCTGTGGCGCTGACACATGGCGGATATCGATATTTCTCTTAAACGAGATCATTGGTGGTTATAAACATAACCGAAGGAGGTGACACATGGCGTGTGCCGATTTGCTTGCTCGAATACAGCCGAGTAAATCTTGGGATTTTATGCTAGATTTGGAGTCTAATTGATCATCGTCTAAGATTTAAATCAATCTTATATGATATCAATCATTATATTTAATCCCAATCTTCTCTGCAGGAGGCATTTTAAATAAACCAATTGGGGTGGACCCATGCTTCCTGCATCTCTAGTGAGGACTAAGTGCTGATGTGCTTCTGGGACGATGAGTAGATCGTACTTCTGGAGACGACGAAACCTCTGTACTTTCAAGCGACGAGTAGACTTGTCTTCGAATGACGACGAGACTTCTATGCATATATAGCAACTTATTGTAAAACCCCTAAATTTCTACTATATTTTTTTATATATATTAAATTTGGTACTGATTCAAAATTTTTGTATTGTACGTCGCATAGTCGTATTATACGTCGCGCACGAAATTTTATTTTTCGTAGTTGCTCGACGAGTGCGAATATGTGCGAGCGTACATATTTTGAGAAAAACATTTTTATTTTTATAGTTTCAAAATAATATATGTAATATTTAATTTAGATATCAAAATTTCCTAAATTTATGATTTTTATGAAAGGCCTTTTATTTGGAATAAATAATATTATTCATGCATACATATATTTCATAAATATTTGCTAGTTTAATTTAAATAAAAATATAATTTTTGAGATTTTTTATGCAAAAAGATATTTAAAAATATTTATTATTTTCGAAATTATTATTATTGGTATTTTGAAAAATATATTTGGAAGTTATGGTGGCCATTTAAATCTTGATTTAATTTTTAGATTTATTTAAATAGTTAAATATTCGAAATTTATTTATCCCATTTGATTTTGAGCTAAAAATTTAAATAAATTTAAATTGGATTTAATTGATTTGATTTTAAACTAAGAGAATTTGATTTGATTTAAATTAGATTTGGATTTGGATTTGGATTTGATTGCTTTTAAATTAAATTAGGAAATATCTAAATTGGGTTTAAAGGAATCCTAATTCTTATCTAATTGGGAATTTCCACATCCTATAAATAGGCAGGTACTCTTCCATATTATTTTTACCACAAATCATCTTTCAAATCATCCTTTTCAAAATTTCTCTCTTTTTTTGTCATAAATTCAGCCTCAATTTTCAAAGGTTGTAGCAACTTCGAATGACCATAACTCCCAACTCCGGACTCCTTTTGACCTCCAGTTTTTTTTGTTGGAATCATATTGAGGTATATTTTCTGAATGTAAATTTTATTTTCATAAATTCGGAACTTAATTTTCTGGAAAATTTATGGAGTGTCAGTGGTCCAAAATCTGACACGTTTTAGTGTTTTTGAGATTCTGGGAGAATCAAGAATCAGAATCACGATCCGTTTAAAGTTTTGGAATACTGAAAGAAAAATACATATCATATATTTTTTCCAAAAATTTTCCAAAATATTTTATTTTTGGTTTTTATTTTAGAAGTTTGTCACATCGTCTAAGTTATCTTGTGTAGCCCTGTGACTATTCTGTACCCAATGGGATTGTCGATTTCATCAGCAAGGACCTCAGGCAAGACACCTTGCCATTTGCTGTTTATTTATTTTAGCTCATATTTCATGTATTATTTTTTTTTATGTAAAATAAACTGTGATACATGGCATAACCTGTTAGAACTTACTGTTCATTTATATTTTCTGCTGTGTATTATTTTCTTACAAATTAAACCTAGATTTAAGGGACCACCATGTGTGTTGCATTCATTGGCCTTGACACGTGGTAACACGAAGTTGTGTGTCGCATGTAGAACACGGAAGTGCGTGATTGGCTGGCCACCAGTACGTACAAGCCGTGCGATAGGAATAGTCGCTAATGGAGATTGCATGCTAGTTTGACTTAGCGGTTATAGTGGTTTTGTGTTGTGGATGCAACACAGTAGGCATTAGGTGGGGAGGACAATTCTTTAGCGTATGGGCTTCGATACACTTCCCTTGTGACCCGGACTCTCCGCTGGAGATACGGGATTGATGACCCATGATTACTGACGGCCACTGACCATTCTGCGGAACGTCATGCTCTTACTGATGGGGCCTCTGGTGCCCAAGGGGGACTACGCCGATCCTATTCAGCCAGGGCTCATGTGCAGGAAGGATTGTTCTTAACTATATTTTACTTAGAACGGTAGACTACCCTATCCGTTAGGTACGAGTACTTTTGGTTTGGGTACTTATATCTGACCGTGGCTTGGAACAATAACTTGTTGCGGATTAGTTCGTCACATCTTGTCCTTGTTTGGTTGTAGGTGTGACTTACTATTTCGATGAGAAGGTATTGTACCTTGTTGGGGTTCGGATACCATATTAGATTCATAACATGGAAAGATACGTCACCGTGAATTAGTTTACCATCTCCTGTCCTTGTTTGGTTGGGGGGATGGTACGCTCGTTCAGTAGGTGCGTATTGGACTATGTTATAAATTCGATTGACTTATTTATTTGAGCAATATTTATTCAGTTTATATGGCATGCTATTATGTGTCTTGTTACGTCCCTCTGAGGACCTGGTTGTCTTGCCAGGTGTGTGCTATTGTCTTTCGCAGGTGCTTTAGCTCTAGCCATGTTTATTGCTATTTCTCGAGGATGATTGCACTTGGATCGTCTTCGCTTCGCTCGCCACTCATTTTATTTTTCCATGTATTTTATTTTCTTATTTTGTTGGGAGTGGATTTGTCTCCGCCCAACATATTGTATCAAGACAAATTCATTCTTATTATATGATCTTTTATTCATTTATTCTGTGTGGATGAAATTAGTTATGGTTCCACTGCATTTTACAGCTTATGTATTTATACGAGTCTTCCATATATTGGAGTATACTTCGTATGAATACAGCTGGCATGTCTACGTTCCTAGTCCTACGTATTTTGGGACTGGAGCGTTACATGTTTTTGTGGTGGCCCATGCAGGTCGAGTTTGTCACTTCGGTTACGTTACTGTACCGATGTGAACCTGTAACATAGGATTAGAATTATAGGAATCTCATCCATACAGCTTGACCTCTTCCCTTGGCTTCAAATTCCGAACTCTCGTTCGACTTCCTTGAATTGCATCTTGCTTGATTTCTTTCTACCGTTGATTTTTATTTTCGTGCTTAGTGTCAACTATGAAGATGACTACACTAGTATATGCTAATAGGTCAAACACATGGCTAGAATGGTTATATTGGCAATTGGAATACATTTAAGACTCTAATTGAGTTAAAGGATTTTTTAGTGTGATTTAATGATTAGTAATTTGTAAAGTAGGATATTACCACGAAAAGCTTTAACCTGGAGATTTCTAAATAGTAAACACCAGAGGTTTTATAGAATTTCATACCTAGTTTAAGAAATTGATTGGAATTTTGAGTGATGATATTTATGATTTATGGGATTATAGTTAAACACCTTTGAATAGTTATAGATTTGGTTTGAAAATGATCTTAGATTTCAAATGTGGTTGTAGAAATTATTTAAATTTGAGTTGTACAGCTTGCAATTTTCGTGTTTAGTAAATTTTGAATTTTAAGTGGAAGTAATGACGGCAAATTTTAGTTTAAAATATTTGAAAGTTATGAAAACATTTTTTGAGAATTTTTTTTCTTTATTTTAAATTGTGTCCTATGATTGAGGATTTACAAATCTATTTAGATTTTTGGTAAAAAAAAAATAGATTTTGACTGATAAGATTATTTAAAAATTTAGTTTAATGTGGGATTGCTAATATTAAAATTTTTTTTTGAAGAATTTCGAAGGATGTGATGAAAAGTTATTTTGATTGATTAAAGGAAGTTACCATTTAAAAGTTGTGAGTTTGTTGGAATAACATAGCATAAATAGAAGTTAAAATTGATTAGAGCATTGAGCTTAATTTTTTTGAGGTTACTTTTAATATGCTAAGAGTTTTATTATAAATTAATTAAAAAATTTAGAGTGTTAAATTTTTGATTGATTGTGAAATTTTTTTATGGATTCGTAAATTATGAACTCTTGAGTTAAATAGTTGAATTTAAACGTTAATTTTGGAAAAGGTTAGTAGTAACATGATAAAATTTTGCTTTGAGATTTATGAGAGTGATTTAAATTTTTTTGATGAATTTGAACGGCTTGGAGTAAATACAAATTTTGGTGGTATATTTTTGAAAGTTTTTTTTTAAAACTTTTGGAGGAAACTTGAGTTAAAATATTAATGATAGGCCACAAAGGTAGCCCTAATGAGTTAGAAGTATTCCACACTAATTGCCATGTCACTCATGACCATGATAGTAGTATATACACAAGTTTGTTAGTCATCTACCCAGCTATGTGACTGTATTTTTACCTCGACTTACTCGACCTTCCTTCAATTCTAGATCTTTTAATTGCGACCTTCTAACCCATTTGCAATTTGAATAATGAGTTAATGGTTCCTTAATTGTATTCATCTAGGAGACTATCTTCTCTCCGGAATTGTGTTTCTAAATTATTTTTAATGGATTCTTTAATTAATTTTATTTCACGCTTTAACTTGATCTTCTTTATTTTGTGCATTAATTATCACCTCGTGAACTCCCACTTTCTATTTTTGATCTTCTGACGTCCCCTACCGTGACTTGTATATTTGGAGTACAACACTACACTTTTCCTTCCAACAAATTTTATATGTAAGACCTAGACAAGTCCACCTTCATGTAAATGTATCATGTCCCACTAAAACACGTCTCGTTATACACTATTTTCATGATAGGACCTTCTGGTCAAAATGGCCAAACTATAACCTCTACCATGACACCAAAATACTTTCCGACTTCAATTAAGAGATCCAACCTTGACTCAATCCCTTAACCCGATAGGTGAATTTTGTTCTACTTAGTTCCTTAAATGCTTAAATTTGTGCTTTATCTTGATTGCTTAACCCATTGTCTCATCCCATTACTAGTTTAACTCTTGTAAGTTGGGTAGAATACCTCACGGCCCAACAAAACCCTTGTCCTTGTGACCCATGTGGATAAATTTGCTTAGCCTATAAGTTCAGATGACCCTAACTTAGCTAGTCAACCAAGACAACTGTATAGGCCCGAACTTTGGGCGAGCCTTGATCTTAAAAGATCTGGGACTATTTAAAATTTTCTTCATCAGTACCTCCCTTGCTCATATTTTGACTATCTCGCACTGCTAACGTAGCTTCAGTTTTGCAAGGTTATTTCGTTATCAAGCTTGATCATGACATATTTTATTGGGTGCACCCACTAACATATTGTCTAATCAGAACCGGTGCATAATGGTCTGATCAACCGAGTGCACTTTGGTTCGCTTATCACATATTATCCTACGTGGATGGGGACATAGCTAAACTTGTCCTCTAGAGTCCCATTCGCAACTGCCTTGACAACTCCTTTTAAATTATTCGGTCGCCTTTGAACCACGTATTCGTATTCGATAACGCCTCCTTCGAACTCTATATTGCGTTCGCCTTCACCTATTTTAGAAGGACGAAAGCGTCGTACTAAAACTCCTCTAACTGTCCTATCACCAATACCATTACCACCAAATGTAACCATATCTTTGTCTTGAACTACTCGACCTTTCCCTCGACACTAAATTTACAATCTTGACTTTCTAATCACTTGAATTTAAGAGTTATTACAATCGTCTCTTAATCATACCCTCAACCTAGACTACGACCATATAAACTTCCTTAAACCCTCCTATCTACCGTTGTGCCTTCTCACCCCTCATAATTCTTAATTTCGAGTACGAAATTCTTTTAAGTTGGGTAGGATGTAAAACCCCTAAATTTCTACTATATATTTTTTTATATATTAAATTTGGTACTGATTCAAAATTTTTGTATTGTACGTCGCATAGTCGTATTATACGTCGCGCACGAAATTTTATTTTTCGTAGTTGCTCGACGAGTGCGAATATGTGCGAGCGTACATATTTTGAGAAAAATATTTTTATTTTTATAGTTTCAAAATAATATATGTAATATTTAATTTAGATATCAAAATTTCCTAAATTTATGATTTTATTTATGAAAAGCCTTTTATTTGGAATAAATAATATTATTCATGCATACATATATTTCATAAATATTTGCTAGTTTAATTTAAATAAAAATATAATTTTTGAGATTTATATGCAAAAAGATATTTAAAAATATTTATTATTTTCGAAATTATTATTATTGTTATTTTGAAAAATATATTTGGAAGTTATGGTAGCCATTTAAATCTTGATTTAATTTTTGGATTTATTTAAATAGTTAAATATTTAAAATTTATTTATCCCATTTGATTTTGAGCTAAAAATTTAAATAAATTTAAATTGGATTTAATTGATTTGATTTTAAACTAAGAGAATTTGATTTGATTTGATTTAAATTAGATTTGGATTTGGATTTGGATTTGATTGCTTTTAAATTAAATTAGAAAATATCTAAATTGGGTTTAAAGGAATCCTAATTCTTATCTAATTAGGAATTTCTACATCCTATAAATAGGCAGGTACTCCTCCATATTATTTTCACCACAAATCATCTTTCAAATCATCATTTTCAAAATTTCTCTCTTTTTTCGTCATAAATTCAGCCTCAATTTTCAAAGGTTGTAGCAACTTCGAATGACCATAACTCCCAACTCCGGACTCCTTTTGACCTCCAATTTTTTTTGTTGGAATCGTATTGAGGTATATTTTCTGAATGTAAATTTTATTTTCATAAATTCGAACTTAATTTTCTGGAAAATTTATGGAGTGCCAGTGGTCCAAAATCTGACACGTTTTAGTGTTTTTGAGATTCTGGGAGAACCAGGAATCAGAATCACGATCTGTTTGAAGTTTTGGAATACTGACAGAAAAATACATATCATATATTTTTTTTAAAAAATTTCCAGAATATCTTATTTTTGGTTTTTATTTTAGAAGTTTGTCACATCGTCTAAGTTATCTTGTGTAGCCCTGTGACTATTCTGTACCCAACGGGATTGTCGGTTTCATCAGCAAGGACCTCAGGCAAGACACCTTGCCATTTGCTGTTTATTTATTTTAGCTCATATTTCATGCATTATTTATTTTCTTTATGTAAAATAAACTGTGATACATGGCATAACCTGTTAGAACTTACTGTTCATTTATATTTTCTGTTGTGTGTTATTTTCTTACAAATTAAACCTAGATTTAACGGACCACCATGTGTGTTGCATTTATTGGCCTTGACACGTGGTAACACGAAGTTGTGTGTCGCATGTAGAACACGGAAGTGCGTGATTGGCTGGCCACCAGTACGTACAAGCCGTACGATAGGAATAACCGCTAATAGAGATTGCATGCTAGTTTGACTTAGCGGTTACAGTGATTTTGTGTTGTGGATGCAACACAGTAGGCATTGGGCGGAGAGGACAATTCCTTAGCGTATGGGCTTCGATGCACTTTTCTTGTGACCCGAACTCTTCGCTGGAGATACGGGGTTGATGACCCATGATTACTGACGGCCACTGACGATTCTGCGGAACGTCATGCTCTTACTGATGGGACCTCTGGTGCCCAAGGGGGACTACGTCGATCCTATTCAGCCAGGGCTCATGTGCAGGAAGGATTGTTCTTAACTACATTTCACTTAGAACGGTAGACTACCCTATCCGTTAGGTACAAGTACTTTTGGTTTGGGTACTTATATCTGACCGTGGCTTGGAACAATAACTTGTCACAGATTAGTTCGTCACATCTTGTCCTTGTTTGGTTGTAGGTGTGACTTACTACTTCGATGAGAAGGTATTGAACCTTGTTGGGGTCCGGATACCATATTGGATTCATAGCATGGAAAGATACATCGCCGTGAATTAGTTTACCATCTCTTGTCCTTGTTTGGTTGGGGGGATGGTACGCTCGTTCAGTAGGTGCGTATTGGACTATGTTATAAATTCGATTGACTTATTTATTTGAGCAATATTTATTCAGTTCATATGGCATACAATTATGTGTCGTGTTACGTCCCTCTGAGGACCTGGTTGTCTTGCCAGGTGTGTGCTATTGTCTTTCGCAGGTGCTTTAGCTCTAGCCGTGTTCATTGCTATTTCTCGAGGATGATTGCACTTGGATCGTCTTCGCTTCGCTCGCCACTCATTTCATTTTTCTATGTATTTTATTTCCTTATTTTGTTGGTAGTGGATTTGTCTCCGCCCAACATATTGTATCAAGACAAATTCATTCTCATTATATGATCTTTTATTCATTTATTCTGTGTAGATGAAATTAGTTATGGTTCTACTGTATTTTACAGCTTATGTATTTATACGAGGCTTCCATATATTGGAGTATACTTCGTATGAATACAGCTGGCATGTCTACGTTCCTAGTCCTACGTATTTTGGGACTGGGGCGTTACACTTATGAAGCTATATTTCGGACTACCAGAGTTACTATACTGTAGGCGAAAAGTAGGCTCGTGCTTCCAGTTGACGAGGTTACTGTGCTTTTAGAGCGACATGTTGACTTGCATTGGTTGCGATAGGAGTTCCCAAATCTCTTGTAGAGAAGTAACTTAAGCTTCTGATCCGGAGCAGATGACTGCACCGTAGGAATGGAGATAATGTGAGCATATCACCATCCTGCGCCTCATGCGGATGCAGGTAAGTAGCTGCACCTCTGAACAGTGAAGGAGTTGGCTGCGAAGGAAAGGGTTTGACACCCTTGAATGTCTGTGATTGGCGCAGGCAGGTAGTTGTGCCTCTAGAATCAAGATACTGGCTTCTGAAATAAAAGAAAGGGAGGGGGGCCTGCCACCATCTTATTACTGAGGTTGGCGCAGGCAGTAAATGCGCCTCTGGCTCAAAGGCTCTGGCTTCTTCAAAGTGTTGAGTTGCTGATATACTTCTGAGAGGATGCGTCCAAAAGAATATCAAAACATGCTTCGGTGGAAGTCAATCTTCCAGCGTGCGTATCAAGAAGAATGAAGGCTGCACTTCGATGAAAACTGCATCCCTTGTAGATCCCTCTAGGCTTCTATCGAATCTGTACTAGATCTTTGTAGAATAACATAATTAGTCCCTTATGTATAGTCCTGATGTGTCTGTACTAGACTTTGGTAGACATGACAATAAAGGGACTTCTCTCTATATCTTATGTTTCATTTTTTTTGTACTGAGCCTCAGTCTTCTGCATCTTCTGCACTTTGGCGAAGGGATGTCTTCAGCTGAGATTTTTCATGCTTCTACAATAATCTCTCGAGATGTATGTGTCCTAGACTTTCCACAGGAGTACCGACCATTATCATAATCTTATATTTTTTTCTAGCAAGATGACTTGCTCTTGGACCATCCTTTACTAATTTTGACAAATTCATTATTTTGCTATTTTAAAACTTGGTAGTGGATTTGTCTACATCTAGTAACTTGTACAATGATATTTCATATTTAGTTTTATAATATCTTTATTTCCTTTATTTTGTGGATGAAATTACTGAGCTATGACTATTTAGATACTATATTTACAGCTTACTATATTTATTATACGGCTGGCATGTACGTTTCCTAGTCATACGTATTTTGGGACTAGGGTGATATATTTTTTTGTGGTGGCCCATGTAGGTCAACAAATATAATGTTTGGTTACTTGATGGTACAAAGTAAGCCTAATTATAAGATTAGAGTCTAGGATCTCATCCACATGCTTGATCTACTTCCTTGATTCCATTTTCGAATTCTTATTTGACTGTCTTGATTTGCATCTTTCTTGATTCATTTCTATCGTAAATCTTACTTCTCGTGCTTAATAGAGGTTAGCAAGATGACTACATTAGTATATGCCCATAGGTCAATTACATGGCTAGAAGGATTACCTTTGCAATTAAGAATGCATTAGAGATTCTATTTAAGTTATGAAGGCATTAGACCGTTCAAGGATCGATGAACCCTATATTTCTTAAAGGTATAATCTTCTGTAAATGATTAGATAATTCTAAGTTGGGTAGTAGCGATGTTATAATCATAATTAGAAATTTTATTTTTATTGATGAGAGTGCTAGATGCTACTCATAAGATGATCGATAGAATATATATATATATATATATATATATATATATATATATATATATATATATATATATATATATATATATATATATAAAATATATATATAATATATATATATATATATATATATATATATATATATATATATATCGTCTATTTTTTTTGAAATTTTACCTAAATAGCATGTTTTCGTTGAATGCCATTTCCCTCTCCCCGCCCAACGTTTTGATCGTATTTTCTGATCAAAGAAACTCTTCAACCTTCTCAACCCTACCTACCCTAGTTTTTTTCTTAATTTCGAGGACAAACTTCTTATAAAATGGATAGGACGTAAACCCCCTAAAATTTTACTATAGATTCTTTTATTATTTTTATTTTAGTATTTATATTTCAAGGACAAATACGTATATACGAAGTATTTAATTATTTTTATACAAAAGTTGTATTATAAATTTTAATTAATAAAGAAAATAAATATATTGTTTCAATATAATATAATGTAAAAATATTTTATTTTGTTTTTAGTATATAAAATGTGTCACACCAGAATTTAGTTAGTCAAATTCTATTTTATTCTTATTAATATATAATTGTTATTTTATTTGTTATACAAAGAGAGGTAATAATTTTAAAAATAATATTTTTCTTTGATAAATAATATACACTATCTTGCATGTGATGTACATGAAAATAAATTCATGTATTATTTGTAAAAATTGATTTATGAAAATTCCTTGGAATTTTTTAAATTATAAAAAGGTACTTTTAATTTATTGGATATTTATGTTTAAATATTTGTGGTGATTTAAATTGGGATTTAATTTTATTGAATTGGATTTAAATGGTTTTAAATTGAAAGTGAGATTTATCTAGTAGGATATAAAGCGTCATAATCTTTATCTCACTAGGATTTCTCCACCATATTTATAGGGGCCTTGCCATTGTTTTCTTCATAAAATTTTTCTCAAACCAAAATCACCAAATTCGTGTCGTGCACCACGTCCGTGTCTACTACTTTCTATGTGTCAGTCGTGCCGGCCTCAGGTCCGGCCCCAGGTGTCTTTCTACTAACTTTTATTATTATGATTACATCATCCTCCATGTCCAACACACCGGACACGTGTTACACACAACCCAAAATTTTCGTGTCGGACACTCCGATACAGTCCCTAACCCTAATCCTATTCTAATCCCTGCCGACGTTGCCCCTGGCTGAGCCAACCCCGACGATCTACTTCGGCCAATGCCTCCACACCCATTCGCCACCACCAGCACAACCTCTTCTCCACCGCCACAATGCACTACTACAAACCACCATCACCGCCTCGCCCACCTCCGGCAACACGCCATCACAGTCCTTTTCCTCGGCACCAATTCTACCACCATCCGCCACTAGCAACTCTACCACAAATCCACCACCATGGCCACAATGCCCCCATCGGAGAAGCCCAATCCCCCACTCCGGTCGAGTTCCCGGCCACACCACCGTTACAGCCATTTACCATCCTTGCCACCGCCACTTACCTTTTCAATCTGACCTCGACGTGACTCCGGCGCCCACGTACGTCCACAGTATCGACAGCGTCGGTGACCGCACCGCTGTTCCCTCCGTCGCCTCTTGACCCCGGCGTCAGCCGAGCAAGAACCGACGAGCTCCCTTGTCCACCGTCACCCGCGTGTCAAACGAGCCAGTCCAGCCCGATAACCTCCCACGAGCCACTGAATGGTGCTTCTGCCGTATAACATCACAGTCCCAAAATACGTAGGACTAGATAAATAACATGTCAGCCATATAACAAATAAATGTAAGCTGTAAATGCAGTATAATCATCGCTAACTAATCTCATCCACAAAATAAAAGAATAAATAAGTTATAGAATCAAATATGAAATGTCATCGTACAAGTTGCTGGATGGAGACAAATCTACTTCCAAGCATTTAAATTAGAAACAAAGAAATAGCAAAATAAAGAATACAAGCCGCAAGGATAATCCAAGAGCAGGTCATCTTCGATAGGAAGGAGAAGATCACGATCTTGGCTGAAACTCCTGCTAAAAGTCAAGAAAATACATACCTGGAGAGATCACCAGGTCCTAAGAAGAATGTAACAAGATACAGAAAAACATGTCATGTAATTGAATATAAACTGCTCAAAAGTAATTTGGATCATAACATGGTCCAATACTCCACCCTTGAATTAGTGCACCATCCCCCCAACCAAACAAGGACATGAAATGACATCCTAATCCATGATGAAGTATCATTTCACGCTATAAATCTGATGTAGTATCCGGACCACAACAAGGTTCAATATTTTATTATCGAAGCAGTGAGTCATACCTACAGCCAAACAAGGACAAGGTATGGCACACTAGTTTGTGACAAAATACTATTCCAAGCCGCGGTCAGTTATAAGTACACAAACCAAAAGTACCTATACCTAAATGGATAAGGTCCCCTAGCCAGTCTATGTGAATTCAATTTAAAAACAAACATCCAACGTTTGGGTCATCTGGCTATAATGAGATTGGTGTAGTCTGTAGCACCCAGTTTTCTGAAATTGGGGATTTTTGAAAATTTATTATTTTTTATTATTAATTAATAGTATTTTAGTCATGATATGATTTTTGGTGATTATTAGTGTAGTTAAACCATTTCTAAAGTCATGCTAAGTCGTGACTTATGACTTTGTGATTTTGGTTAGTATAACTTAGTGTAAACCCTAGTTTTCTCTAACCTAGAAGTTGCCATGACCATGAGAGCTTAGCCATAGGCTTAGAACACCAAATTAGTGATTTTTAGCCTAAAGGGTATTTTGGTAAATTTCTAGGAATTATTTGGAATTATTTAGATTTATGTGTTTTTATTATTGTTTAATTATTGATTAGTGTCATGTTAGTCCCTAACCTAGTTTAGCACTAATCTAGAGGTTAGCTACTAACCTAGAATGACTAAGAGGATAGATATTTGGTCATGGTTAAAGTGAGATAAATATCTAGATATTTATCATATGATATTTTGCTTGATTTATGCAAAAATATCAAGCCTTACCATGAAAGTCCTTGCCTTAACCTAGAAGCAAGCCTAGGACCCCCCCCCCCCCCCCCATGCCATGGCCGGTCATAGGGCACCCCCCTAGCAGCCACCATTCTATATATAATCCCATTTCATTCATTCATGAAGATTTTACATGAATTTTATTCCTAGAAAATTCCAATTTCTTCAAACCTACACAACTTGATCAATATTGATCCAAATCACCTCTAGTTTCTTGCATTGGACTCCCCTACACTAGAGGGTACTAGTTAGGGCCTGCTATCGAGGATTTCGTGAGCTTTGGGCATCACCAAGTTGAAGTGGACACCCCCCTCTCTTTGTTTTTTCCATTGGATTTGCATCAATAGGTAAATGTCCATGAACCTTGTTAATTTTGTGTTTTCTCTTCATATTTGCATGCATCTAGGTACTACGGTACTGTAGGACAAATTTGGTGGAAATTAGAAGTGTTTTGGTGTCCGTATCGGACACGTATCCTAGACTAGAAAACCTTGTTTGATGAAATGCCACAAAGGAATTGTTTTTGTTAAAATGTAAAACAAAATATATTTTTGGGTAGCCCTAGACATGTAGGACACAACCCTAGTTGACTGAGCACACTTCGAGTTGTGTCCGTGTCCAAAACAGGACACGAACACACTGTTAAACCCCACTGTGCACACTGAAAAACCCGATTGTTTGACACTTCGTGTCGTGTCCACACGTGTCGTGGACACGATACAGGAACTTGGACACGTGCCCTGACACCCCACCTATCCTAGGACACGACAACGACACCATAGGTTGCACACACGTGGCCCTAGACTGGCCGACACGCGCGCACGAGACTGTGCACGCTGTCCTGCTACCCGATACCGATTGCGGACACGACACACAATGGTTTGACACGAAACTTCATGGACACGTGGCCCTAGTGACTGACATCACACCCATAAAATTTCATACGACCTTGATGTGTGTGCACGAAGAAAATGCGCGCGCACTGATTTTACACGCACTGTACACGCGCGGATTTTCCCTACTGATACGCGTCTCGTGTCGTGTCCTGGTGACACGAGGACACGAGACAGACACTGGAACACATAGCCTGACCCTAGGCGAACCTGGACACGTGACCACGAGACACGTGGATGTGTGTGTCGTGTCCTACACACACGCGAACATGTGCACGAGGCAGTGCACTACACAGTGCACTGTGTTTACCCGATTTGGAAATCACGTGTTTGGACACGTTGTGTCGTGTCGTGGTGGACTCCTAGGGACACCTACGACACGTACACACCTAGGGGCTCAGTTACCAACCAATAGGATCGAGCCTTAGCTCGGTTTAGGGCATGTAATTCGAATTACCTATTTCGAATGCACTGTGCACTGTTCTCAGAAATTAGGATTTTTTCCAGTTTTTGAAAATAGATTTCAAACCTATTTTTAATCTGTTTTATACATTGGACTAGTGTATTTTAGTGTGTATATACGTAGTATATATGTATATGTGAGTGTGGGTGAGATTTGGGAGTTTTTGGTAGTGTATATAGATAGTTATGTATATATATACATATGTATGTATATATGTTATGTGTGTGTGTGTTGGGGAGCCAACTTGGTTCCTGATTTCAGGAACCCCTCCCCCTGTCCAGACCTCTCTCCCTCTCTCTCACTGTCTCACTCTCTCTCTCATTCAGTCTCTCTCTCTCTTTCCCTTTGTCTCTCTCTATATATATATATAGTATATGTATGAGTTATATATATAGGTATATATATATATATATTGATATATATGTATATTGTATTAGGTCTCTTTATGTATGTATAGTGTATTATAAGTATATGGGTTTGTATTGATATTGGGTGGTGATAGATAGTGTGTATCTATATATATATATGACTCCTAGTTATAGGTTTATATGAAAACCCCATCATTAGCCTATGGCCTAGGATTTCTAGCCAATGGCTTGGGGCTAACCCTAATGACCCTAAACCCACTTGTTGACCCTTGTTGACTAAGGGTTGACCAAAGTCAACCTTAGGTCAAAAGTGACCTAGTTAACCTAGAAATGACTAGGTATGACCTAAAATAACTAGTTTGACTAGTTTGACTAAAACCCTAACTAGTTGACTAGTGTTGACCTAACTTTGACTAGTTTGACTTTAGAGTTGACCAAGAGTTGACTTTTGACCAGATTGACCTAGAATCATGTAGTATGCATTGTATACTCTATTTTTACCATTGTGGATATGTTGTGACCTGTTTTACTCTAAATAGGACTCTGTGACACCAGTTCGGACATCTATTCATATCAGTCATACAGGGTGACAGGCGAGTACATTCTCTGATCTTTTCATGCTTGTTAGGACTTATATTCTTGCTTTAGATTACTTTACATGATGCTGTCACGTCATTATCACGGATTGGTACTATATGGATCTTGTTATGCGATGTTATCTCCCTCGGGGTGCATCAGATACAGTTGTCATGTGCTTTTCACGAACATCTTGTATTTCATGTACACCGCTTTCATGTATACTCTTGTGCAATCTTGTACTCTCATGATCACGCGAGCAAACATGATAAAAACCTCTTGTGCAAAGTAACGTAACTTGACTGGATCCTTGTGTATTGATTGGGGAGGGTGAGTAGGAAATGGTTATGTGATCAAATCCCATCTTGTACAAATTCATGTGAAATTTTGTGAAATCTTGTATATGTCCTAAGCTCGTTTATATAACCATATCATGCTCTAAATCACAGGTTACCTACAGTTCTTACTTATCATATATATAGATATTTCCAGTTATCAAATCTCTCTCGTTTTACATATATTCTTTACAGTTCATGTATCTTACGCTATGCATGCTTTACATTTTCCAACCTGATATGAACTGCGTGAGATGTATTGTGCTCGTTCCTGTCCTGACTGGGCCTGTTGAAAATATTACAGATGATGATGGTGACTGTCCTACCTTCTATGGGACACATGAGGGTGACCTTCAGGATCCTGAGGAGCATCTAGCTCAGTAGAGGGTGCCTAGTCTAGTCTAGTATTTACAGTTTTCATTTTGTATCGGACTGTTCCGATTGTTAGTTGTGACTTAGTTATATTTCAGGTCTTGTACTTATTTGTGTTGGACATCTACTTGTGTGGTGTGATAACTCTATATATATTCAGTTCTTCCTTTCATCTGATTCCATATCATGTTCTATCTTTATCTTTCCTAGACTTGTATTTGAGATATAGAGTTGAGATATTATGTTATACCTCCGTGCGGAGATGACAGGTTTATATGTCTTATTGTTAGATGTTAGTTGTTATAGATAACCTATACAGCGTTCTACCGCCGACACTGCGGCGTAGGCTGGACGTACCCACGTTCTCGTACCCATAATCAGGGTGCGGGTCGTGACACGTTTTTGTGGTGGCCCATGCAGGTCGAGAGTCGCATTTGTGCGATTTCGTAGTAGCACGACGACTTAGTTGTACTGCTACGAGCCTGCGATAGAATATAGGAATTAAGGTATTAGGATGAGAGTATACTCAATCACTGTTAGGATTTCATGAGAGATTCCGGGACGACCCTTGAGAATCTTATTTTGAACTTCGATATTGAAAACCCTTTTCCTCTTGTTTTAATTCACCCTCACTCCTTGATGTTTAAGGGATCTTGGACTATTTAACCTTATTCATCATTACCTCCCTTATATTTTGACCTTCTTTACTGCTAATTTAGCCTTAGTTTTGCAAGCTTATATTTTATCGAGCTTGATCACGACATATTTTATTGGGGGCTAGTACCCACTAACATATTGTCTAATCAGGGCCGGTGCATGATGGTCTGATCAACCTATTGCACTTTGGTTCGCTTTCATATATTATTCTACATGGATGGAGCCACTTGCAGGTTCTGTTCTTTCAAATCCATTCCCATCTTGTTTCATTATATTTGTCTTGAAATCCAATTCCATATGCTCCTACCTATTTCTTATTTTTGATAAATTTGACCTGATAGTTCTTTTGATTTTATCTCTTACTTAGGAGTGGGAGTAGGAGTAGGAGTAGGAGTAGCTCTAATTGTTAATATAATCCTTTAGGAATGAATTGATGTATGTGCTATACCTTTGACTTAGAAGAGTAGCTCTAACCATAGAATGGTAAACCTCTTAACCCTATTGATTCATTGTTTTCTTACCTACCTAGTCTAATACCCATGGTCACAGACTATCCCATTTAACCTATCCTTGTACTACTATTGCATCACAACTTCGGGTTTAAATTTAGGCCATTGACCATTCCCACTCTAATTATGATCATCGTAGGCACATTACCATGACTTTTAAATTAGGAGCACAAGACTAGTTGTTTTCTCAAAACCAATTTCACAGGCATGACCTAGACTTGACAACCTACACCCATGACCTTAGTATCCCACTAAGGCACACCATTTTATACTTCAATTGCTTAGTACGACTTTCCTGACACAAGACTTCATCCTAAATTACCCCATAGAGTTACTTTTGATTCCAATTTAAATTGAGGACACCCTTGACCTAAACCTGCCAGTCCAATTTATTGGACATGACCCAGTATAGGTCTACTACCCACATTTTACTTGTTGACCTTGTATGCTGCTAAGTAGTAACTCTGACTTTGATTGTTGAGTGTTTGACCTAGAAGGAGTATGACCATTCTAATTTCGAGGACGAAATTTTCTAAGGAGGGTAGACTTGTAGCACCCAGTTTTCCGAAATTGGGGATTTTTGAAAATTTATTATTTTTTATTATTAATTAATAGTATTTTAGTCATGATATGATTTTTGGTGATTATTAGTGTAGTTAAACCATTTCCAAAGTCATGCTAAGTCGTGACTTATGACTTTGTGATTTTGGTTAGTATAACTTAGTGTAAACCCTAGTTTTCTCTAACCTAGAAGTTGCCATGACCATGAGAGCTTAGCCATAGGCTTAGAACACCAAATTAGTGATTTTTAGCCTAAAGGGTATTTTGGTAAATTTCTAGGAATTATTTGGAATTATTTAGATTTATGTGTTTTTATTATTGTTTAATTATTGATTAGTGTCATGTTAGTCCCTAACCTAGTTTAGCACTAATCTAGAGGTTAGCTACTAACCTAGAATGACTAAGAGGATAGATATTTGGTCATGGTTAAAGTGAGATAAATATCTAGATATTTATCATATGATATTTTGCTTGATTTATGCAAAAATATCAAGCCTTACCATGAAAGTCCTTGCCTTAACCTAGAAGCAAGCCTAGGACCCCCCCCCCCCCCATGCCATGGCCGGTCATAGGGCACCCCCCTAGCAGCCACCATTCTATATATAATCCCATTTCATTCATTCATGAAGATTTTACATGAATTTTATTCCTAGAAAATTCCAATTTCTTCAAACCTACACAACTTGATCAATATTGATCCAAATCACCTCTAGTTTCTTGCATTGGACTCCCCTACACTAGAGGGTACTAGTTAGGGCCTGCTATCGAGGATTTCGTGAGCTTTGGGCATCACCAAGTTGAAGTGGACACCCCCCTCTCTTTGTTTTTTCCATTGGATTTGCATCAATAGGTAAATGTCCATGAACCTTGTTAATTTTGTGTTTTCTCTTCATATTTGCATGCATCTAGGTACTACGGTACTGTAGGACAAATTTGGTGGAAATTAGAAGTGTTTTGGTGTCCGTATCGGACACGTATCCTAGACTAGGAAACCTTGTTTGATGAAATGCCACAAAGGAATTGTTTTTGTTAAAATGTAAAACAAAATATATTTTTGGGTAGCCCTAGACATGTAGGACACAACCCTAGTTGACTGAGCACACTTCGAGTTGTGTCCGTGTCCAAAACAGGACACGAACACACTGTTAAACCCCACTGTGCACACTGAAAAACCCGATTGTTTGACACTTCGTGTCGTGTCCACACGTGTCGTGGACACGATACAGGAACTTGGACACGTGCCCTGACACCCCACCTATCCTAGGACACGACAACGACACCATAGGTTGCACACACGTGGCCCTAGACTGGCCGACACGCGCGCACGAGACTGTGCACGCTGTCCTGCTACCCGACACCGATTGCGGACACGACACACAATGGTTTGACACGAAACTTCATGGACACGTGGCCCTAGTGACTGACATCACACCCATAAAATTTTATACGACCTCGATGTGTGTGCACGAAGAAAATGCGCGCGCACTGATTTTACACGCACTGTACACGCGCGGATTTTCCCCACTGATACGCGTCTCGTGTCGTGTCCTAGTGACACGAGGACACGAGACAGACACTGGAACACATAGCCTGACCCTAAGCGAACCTGGACACGTGACCACGAGACACGTGGATGTGTGTGTCGTGTCCTACACACACGCGAACATGTGCACGAGGCAGTGCACTGCACAGTGCACTGTGTTTACCCGATTTGGAAATCACGTGTTTGGACACGTTGTGTCGTGTCGTGGTGGACTCCTAGGGACACCTATGACACGTACACACCTAGGGGCTCAGTTACCAACCAATAGGATCGAGCCTTAGCTCGGTTTAGGGCATGTAATTCGAATTACCTATTTCGAATGCACTGTGCACTGTTCTCAGAAATTAGGATTTTTCCCAGTTTTTGAAAATGGATTTCAAACCTATTTTTAATCTGTTTTATACATTGGACTAGTGTATTTTAGTGTGTATATACGTAGTATATATGTATATGTGAGTGTGGGTGAGATTTGGAAGTTTTTGGTAGTGTATATAGATAGTTATGTATATATATACATATGTATGTATATGTGTTATGTGTGTGTGTGTTGGGGAGCCAACTTGGTTCCTGATTTCAGGAACCCCTCCCCCTGTCCAGACCTCTCTCCCTCTCTCTCTCACTGTCTCACTCTCTCTCTCATTCAGTCTCTCTCTCTCTTTCCCTTTGTCTCTCTCTATATATATATATATAGTATATGTATGAGTTATATATATAGGTATATATATATATATATTGATATATATGTATATTGTATTAGGTCTCTTTATGTATGTATAGTGTATTATAAGTATATGGGTTTGTATTGATATTGGGTGGTGATAGATAGTGTGTATCTATATATATATATGACTCCTAGTTATAGGTTTATATGAAAACCCCATCATTAGCCTATGGCCTAGGATTTCTAGCCAATGGCTTGGGGCTAACCCTAATGACCCTAAACCCACTTGTTGACCCTTGTTGACTAAGGGTTGACCAAAGTCAACCTTAGGTCAAAAGTGACCTAGTTAACCTAGAAATGACTAGGTATGACCTAAAACAACTAGTTTGACTAAAACCCTAACTAGTTGACTAGTGTTGACCTAACTTTGACTAGTTTGACTTTAGAGTTGACCAAGAGTTGACTTTTGACCAGATTGACCTAGAATCATGTAGTATGCATTGTATACTCTATTTTTACCATTGTGGATATGTTGTGACCTGTTTTACTCTAAATAGAACTCTGTGACACCAGTTCGAACATCTATTTATATCAGTCATACAGGGTGACAGGCGAGTACATTCTCTGATCTTTTCATGCTTGTTAGGACTTATATTCTTGCTTTAGATTACTTTACATGATGCTGTCACGTCTTTATCACGGATTGGTACTATATGGATCTTGTTATGCGATGTTATCTCCCTCGGGGTGCATCAGATACAGTTGTCATGTGCTTTTCACGAACATCTTGTATTTCATGTACGCCGCTTTCATGTATACTCTTGTGCAATCTTGTACTCTCATGATCATGCGAGCAAACATGATAAAAACCTCTTGTGCAAAGTAACGTAACTTGACTGGATCCTTGTGTATTGATTGGGGAGGGTGAGTAGGAAATGGTTATGTGATCAAATCCCATCTTGTACAAATTCATGTGAAATCTTGTGAAATCTTGTATATGTCCTAAGCCCGTTTATATAACCATATCATGCTCTAAATCACAGGTTACCTACAGTTCTTACTTATCATATATATAGATATTTCCAGTTATCAAATCTCTCTCGTTTTACATATATTCTTTACAGTTCATGTATCTTACGCTATGCATGCTTTACATTTCCCAACCTGATATGAACTGCGTGAGATGTATTGTGCTCGTTCCTGTCCTGACTGGGCCTGTTGAAAATATTACAGATGATGATGGTGACTGTCCTACCTTCTATGGGACACATGAGGGTGACCTTCAGGATCCTGAGGAGCATCTAGCTCAGTAGAGGGTGCCTAGTCTAGTCTAGTATTTACAGTTTTCATTTTGTATCGGACTGTTCCGATTGTTAGTTGTGACTTAGTTATATTTCAGGTCTTGTACTTATTTGTGTTGGACATCTACTTGTGTGGTGTGATAACTCTATATATATTCAGTTCTTCCTTTCATCTGATTCCATATCATGTTCTATCTTTATCTTTCCTAGACTTGTATTTGAGATATAGAGTTGAGATATTATGTTATACCTCCGTGCGGAGATGACAGGTTTATATGTCTTATTGTTAGATGTTAGTTGTTATAGATAACCTATACAGCGTTCTACCGTCGACACTGCGGCGTAGGCTGGACGTACCCACGTTCTCGTACCCATAATCAGGGTGCGGGTCGTGACATAGTCCCCTCTCTAGGCACCAGGGGCCTAAGAGCATAATATTCAGTAAAGAGACAGTGGTCGTCAGTAATATTGTAAGACCAAATGCTTCGCTGAACGTCAGTGACCGTCTGTAAAAGTGGGATCATCTCACACCGCATCTCTAGTGGAGCTTCTACGTGACCCATACGCTAAGGATCTGTCATCCTACCCCATGCCTATCTATCATATCCATGACACATATAACCTCTATTAACTACTAAGTCAAACTAATCATGCAAATACTATTAGCATTAATCCTTATACATACCGGTGGCCAGCAGGCTATGCAAGTCCACGATCTATATGTGATTCGTGACTTCATAGCATAAACGTATCAAGGCCAATGAATGCAACACAAATAAAGGACGATCTCTCAATCCTAGGTCAAATGTGCATAGAAATAATTAAATATTAGGAAACATAACTAAACAGTAGAATTGCATCTAAATATGACTATGTAGCACAATTTATTTTACAGAAAATAAAAAATAAATAATTACATGCAATATGATGAGTTAAAGTAAATAAACAGTAAATGCCAAGGTATCTTACCTAGTAGTGGGCCTGGTGTGGTGTGATAATTACGATGGCACAGAATTTCACTACGGTGTTAAAACTTCGTAAAATGGCCTCTGATGATAGGACAGACTGTTTTATCGAGTCCAGAATAGTCCAATTAGCTAGGGTCGACATAAGAAAGTCTAGTTTCGCAAGAGAATAAGAAATATGATTAGCCATAGTCAAGAATTGATAATCGATGGAATTGATGTAAATAATGCATACACTATTTTAGAAAAATATTTATACTATTTGAAAACTAGCTGTTATTAGTTATAATATGTTTTTAGATAAATACTTGAAAAATCAAAAAATTCATTTTTAGGCTAAAATCCCTAATTTTGTAAAAAAAAATTATTAGGTAAAACAAAACTATAGTTCGTTACTTAAAAATATTTTTGATAGATATTTGAAAATACTAGGAAATCTTTCTATAATTGGAAACTACACTTTATGAGTCAATATATTTTTAGATATATAGAAATTTTACTTTAGGATTTTAAAACTAATTTGAAATTGTAGTGCCAAGTCCCAATATAATATTCTTTCAAAATAAATAAATACAAATTCATTAATATATATATATATATATATATATATATATATATATATATATATATATATATATATATAAATATATATTTTCATTAATATAAATATATATATATATATATATATATATAAAAATATATATATATATATATATATATATATATATATATATATATATATATATATATATATATATATATATGAAGCAGATCAAAAGCCTCCCTTAGAAAACCCCTAAAAACCCCCATCACTCTCATCTGCAATTTAATGTTAATATTAATGTTAATATTAACATTAAATACTAAAATTAACATTAAACTTAACATTAAAATTAATATTAACATTAACATTAACATTAATATAAAAATAAATATTAATATTAACATTAATATTAATATTAAAATTAATATTAACATTAAATTAATATTAACATTAATATTAATATTAACATTAAATTATGGATGAGAGTGATGGAGGGTTTTTAGGGGGTTTTCTAAGGTGGACTTTTGATCCGCTCCCATATATATATATATATATATATATATATATATATATATATATATATATATATATATATATATATATATAAACTTCAAAATTTTAATATAATATTTTTACAAAATAAATGCTTGTATAAAAATATATATTTGTTGGCTACCAAACCCAATATAATATAATTATTCTAATCACCAAAGGATTAATCATAATAATAGTTTTGATAATAATACTCATAGTATTTATACTATATATACATTTGTATATGAAATAAATACCTACTAGTTTTTAAAAAATAAAAATTAATAAAACAAGCCAAAGCCCCTTTCTCTGCTCTCATATACCTTTATGAAAAAATTGAGAGAGAATGTTAGGTCGAGACAGTAGAGAGGAGGGGAGGGAGCAGGGAAGGAAGAGGAAGAAGGTGGGTAAACGAAGAAGGGGAGAGAGAAGTGGTCGAGGAGAGGGCTTACCGGAGAGTTCGACGTGGGCGGCTCAACGAGGCGACAGTGTGCTCGGGCATGACAGATCGGGACAACGTCGGTGGTGGCCCTCTGCGGAGGGTGGTCGTCGAATCTGGGCCGCATGCGGCTCAGATCTGGGATACATGGACGTTGGCCGCGCAAGTAGGTGGCGGCGCTGGGGGTAGGCGATTGCCGGATAAGGATTCATTCGACGTGGTCCTGGATCTGGAAGACTGGCCTAGAAATGACGGGGAGCAGACTCGTGGCTCTCGGCCAAGTAGGAGAAGCGGAGGGCGGTGGAGGTGTAGGTGATTTGGGTGGTTGGCTGGGTTTGGCCACCGGTGGATGGCGAAGTTGCCGGTGATGAACATGACGTCAATTGCGGCTGTTCGTCGGAGGCGTCAGGTCAGTGGGTTTGGTTTTGGTAGTTACTAGTGGTTGTGGTTAAGGGGATGTCAGGCCACTGCTACGGATGAGGCCGTGGCCTGGAATATGGGCATCAGAGAGATTCCGACGAGGTGGTCGAGTGGCGGGGATATACACAAGGTTTAGGGTTAGGGTTAGGGTTAGGGTTAGGATTAGGGTTCGGGATTGCGTGTGTCATGCGTGACACGTAGGATCCTGTCGGCGTGTCAGACACTAGAAAGATGAATTGATTGTAATCGTATGGTGGATTCGTGATAGTAGAAAGACACCCGGGGTCGGACCCAAGGCCGTCATGGCTAACACGGAGGAAGGTGGACACCGACACGGTACACAGATACAATTGTGATGGAGATGTAGCTATGAAATTTAGGGTTATGAAATTTCTAGGAAAAAGAGCAAAGGCTTCTACTTGTATAAGAGGTAGGCTCCTAGTTAGATAAGGATAGTAGTCTTTAAACCCCCAATAATAATTCCATATTTAAATTTAAAACTACCAATTTAAATCGCCATAATTATTTAAACATTAAAAATAATTTTTATAATTAAAATACTTTCAAATAATTTAAAATATTTTTTATAAATTAACAATAAATCCAAATAACTTTTTCAAAAATTTAAAATTTTGCAAAATATATATCAATTTATTTTCATATACCTTACACGAAAATAGTACAAATTATTTACATAAATAATATTTTCGAAATTGTTACCTATACATGTATAATAAATGAAGTAGTATTTACATACTAATAAAATAAAGTTTAACAAATTCAGTGCGACACATTTTATATGCTAACAAAAGAAAAAATATTTACCTTATATCAAAATTGAAACAAAATATTTATTTTCTATATAAAAAATTGATAATAAAACTTTTATAAAAAATTAAAAATATACGTATTCATACTCGACATATAAATATTAAAATAAAAATAAAAATTCTATAGTAAAATTTAGGGGTTATATCATACCCAACTTACAAGAATTTTGTCCTCGAAATTAAGAAATAACTAGGGTAGGTAGGGTTGAAATGGTAGATGAATTTTCTTATTACAAATATATGATCAAAACATTGAGCATGGAGATGGAAACCAAAACAATTAATCTGAATAACTAGAAAATAAAATCCATGGGTATGGTCTAGAAGAACATCACATATATGACATCTCAATCAGTGTCTAAATTCCATAATCACTAACATCAAAAAGTGTAACCTCAAAATAGGTAATAACTTTCTAAATCTCAAATAATGATCTATAACTCAAAATTCAAAATTTAAATTCGCATTTGTTATCATCATAATCCTCAAATTTGTGCCTTACAAAATCGTCAATATTGTCCCTTTTCGTACTCAACTCTTTATCCAATTTATTATTTCTTCTCAAAATATTTCATAAAATTTTAAAATTCTTTAAAATATTAAAACTCTGCAAAAATTAAAATTTAATAAATCTCTAATCAATTTAGTCGAAAGCAAAAGTCAAACAAATTTTTAACAAGAAATTCATATCCCTAGTCATCATAGAAATTTAATACTTAAAGCATCAAGAATGTAAAAATTAATTTACCTCGAAACTAATATCATCAAAATCATCACATGAAAGTTTTCCTCAACTTCGTCGATTAATGTTTGTCCCAAAATTCACATATAATCCAATCTTGTAATGTCTCTTAATCGCAAAGTCATCATATCCAACTATGCCACTAATATCCTTTATGGGGTTTTCTAATCTAGTCCCGCTCTAACTGAAGGGAGTCATGATTCGAATTTTCTTCGCGCAAGGGATAGAAGAACAAGTTTTGCATGAATTACAGAGTAATTAAATGAAAACAAATCCTCAAGGAGTGAAGCAAATCAATTGGGAGAAAAATTATGGTTAGGTTTAAAGGTTATGGTATAGTTTGGGCAATGAATGAGAGTTGCTAGTTAATGCACGAAATTAAAAAGATTAAGGGTTAAGTAAATCAAGATGATAATAAGTAGAGACTCAAGAACATTGTTCCTTGAGTGAAGATAGTCCCCTAGGTTGAGGTACAATCAAGGAAAGGGTTCTAACCATTCTCAAGTTTCAAATGATTAGAATGCCACGATAATAGATCTAGGGTCGTGGAAAGGACGAGTAACTCAAGATGATGATGTATTCACATGGTTTGGTCGATGGCTAACTACACTTGTGTATATACAACTGTCATGGCCATAGGTGGTATGGTAAACTAAGGGGGATACTATGTGTATATCTTCCCTCAAGCACGAGCGAAGGCGAAAAAACAATAAAGAGTAGGGAGATATGATCTAATGTAAATATGGGGTTCAAATGTGATTGAATAGTTCAAAATATAGTTGTCAAGATAGTTGCAGATGAGATCCTATTTTGGTATATTCCTATTCGCAGGCTCGTATCAGTACAGTTATGTAACTAATACGATATGCGCAAACACGTCTAAAGGACAAGTATATTTGTCTAATAAGCTAAGCAACCTATATCTCAATCCACGTAGAATAGTCATATGAAGAGCAAAACAAGTGCACAAAGGTTGATCTGACCAAAATACACTGATTCTAATTAGACAATATGTTAGTGGACGTCCCCAATAAAATATATGTCCTGAACAAGCTCGATGAAAGAATAAGCTTGCAAAACTAGGCTATAATATTAGCATCAGTCAAGATAGTCCAAAATATAAGTATGCGAGTTAATGATGAAAGAAAGTATAATAGTTCAAGTTCTTAAAAAATCTAAGACTCATCTGGTGTTTGTGTCTCTACAGTTGTCATATTATCTTCTTGTCTAAGGCTTTGGTCGACCAAATGGCTTAGGGACCTCTAAACTCTATAGTTTAGGTAAACCTATTTGTGTCATTCCATTATACCTTATTAATGGATCATAAGGACAAAGGGGATGCTATGTTGTGAGGCATACTACCCAACTTGCAAGAGTTAAACTAATAGTGTAATTGAATAATGAAGCAAATATACCTAGTACGAGTCATCTTTCTAACCTCTATTACACGAGAAATAAGACTCACGGTACAAAAGAAATCAAGCAAGATGCAATTCAAGGCAGTCAAATGAGAGTTCGAAAATAGAATCAAGGAAGAAGATTAAGCATGTGAATGAGATTCATAGATTCTAATCCTATATGCAGACTTGCTTGGTACAGTCATGTAACCAAACAATTTATTCGTCGACCTGTATGGACAACCACAAAAATATGTAACGCCAGTCCTAAAATACGTAGAACTAGGTACATAACATGTCAGTCATATAATAAATATACTTAAGTTGTAAATGCAGTATAATTACTGCTAACTAACCTCATCCACAAAATAAAAGAATAAAGATATTATAGAATCAAATATAAAATGTCATTGTACAAGTAAATGGATGGAGACAAATCCACTTCCAAACATTTAAATTAGAAAGAAGAAAATAGCAAAATAAAGAATACAAGCCGCAAGGATGATTTAAGAGCAGGTCATCTTTGATAGAAGGAAAAAAAATTCACGATCTTGGCTGGAACGCTTGCAAAAAGTCAAAAAAATACACACCTGAAGAGATCACCAGGTCCTCAGAGGGACGTAATAAGATACAAAAAAATGCCATGTACCTGAATATAAACTACTCAAAAATAATTTGGGTCATAATATGGTCTAATACTCCACCCTTGAATTAGTGCACCATCCCCCCAACCAAACAAGGACATGGCACCCTAATCCATGATTAAGTATCTTTCCATGCCATAAATTGTATTCGGACTACAACCAGGTTCAATATTTTATCATCGAAGCAGTGAGTCACACCTAAAAACAAATAATGACAAGGTGTGGCACACTAGTTCGTAATAAAATACCGTTCCACGTCGCGATCAGGTATAAGTACACAAACCAAAAGTACCTATACATAAACGGATAAGGTCTCCTAACCATTGTATATGAATGCAATTTAAGAACAAACCTCTAACACATGGACCCTCTAGCTATAATAGGATTGGTATAGTCCCCTCTCTGGGGATGAGGGGCCTAAGAGAATAATGTTCAGTGAAGCGACAGTGGCCGTCAGTAATAATGTAAAAGCATAACACTTCACAGAACATCAGTAACCGTCAGTAAAAGTAGGGTTATCTCATGCCGTATCTCCAGCGGAGCTTCTGGATTGCAAAAAGAAAAGTGCATACGTGGCCCATACGCTAAAAATCTGTCCTCCCCACCCCATACCTATCTATGTCATAAACACGACACATATAACATCTATTAATTGCTAAGTCAAACTATTCATGCAAATACTATTATCAGTGGCCAACATGCTACATAAGTTCGCGATTTATATGCGACTCGCGATTTCGTGACATAAACGTGTCAAGGCCAATGAATGCAACACAAATAAAGGATGGTCTCTTAATTCTAGGTCAAATGTGCATAGAAATAATTAAATAATAGAAAATATAATTAAACAGCAGAATTGTATCTAAATATGACTATGTAGCACGATTTACTTTCCAAATAATAAAAATAAATAATTGCATGCAGTATGATGAGCTAAAGTAAATAAACAATAAATGTCAAGGTATCTTGTCTGCTAATGGACCTAGTGTGGTGTGATGATTACGATGGCATAGAATTTGACTTCGATTTTAAAACTTCACAATATGGCCTCCGATGATGGGACAGACTATTCTATCGAGTTTAGAATAGTCCAATTAGGTAGGGTCGACCTAAGAAAGTCTAGTTTCGCAAGAGAATAGGAAATACGATTAGTCATGGTCAAGAATTGATAATCGACGGGATTAGTGTAAATAATACATACACTATTTTAGAAAAATATTTATACTATTTGAAAACTAGCTTTTGTTAGTTAAAATACATTTTTAGATAAATACTTGGACAATCGAAAAAAATTAGGCTAAAATCCCTAATTTTGTAAAAATAATTTTTTTCGTTACTTAAAAATATTTTTGATAGATTGAAAATACTTGGAAATCTTCCTATAATTTGGAAACTACACTTATGAGTCAATATATTTTTAGATAAATAGAAATTTTGTTCTAGGGTTTTAAAACTAATTTGAAATTGTAGGGCCAAGTCCCAATATAATATTCTTTCAAAATAAATAAAAAAATTCATTAATATATATATATATATATATATATATATATATATATATATATATATATATATATAGGGTAGGGAAAAAAAAAAATATATATATATAGGGTAGGGAGTACAGTTCTTTGGCGTATGGGACAATATGCACATTTCCTTTCAGTAACCCAGAAGCTCCACTGGAGATACGGTATGAGATAACCTTCTCAGGTTGGCTACTGACATTATTGGAACGTTATGCACTTGGCTTCTGATGTCCTAAGTGGGGACTATGTCGATCCCGTTATAGCAAGAGTGTCCATGCGTTGATCATGGTTTGTTCTTAACTGCATGTTCACAGTAGAATGGTTAGGTGACCTTGTTTGATGTCTTGTCACACTCCGTTCTGATCATGACATTGTACAGCGTCAATCACAGAATAGTGTGCCACCTCTTTTCCTTGTTTGGTTGGAGGGATGGTCCACTATTTTAATGATGGAATACTGGACCTTGTTGTGATTTGGAATATTTTACTTTTTTAAGACTTTGTGACATATTTATATTCAGTTTATATGACATATTTTTTTATATCTTGTTACGTCCCTCTGAGAACCTGGTAATTCCTCCAGGTGTATGTGTTCTAGACTTTCCGTAAGAGTACCGGTCATGATCGTGATCTTCTATTTTTCTATCGAAGATGACTTGCTCTTGGATCATCCTTTATTACTTTTGATAAATTTATTATTTTGCTATTTTAATGCTTGGTTGTGGATTTGTCTACATCCAGCAACTTGTACAATGATATTTCATATTTGATTTTATAATATCTTTATTTTTCTTATTTTTGTGGATGAGATTAGTGAGGCATGACTATTCAGATACTATATTTACAGCTTACGTATATTTATTATACGGCTGTCATGTACGTTTCCTAGTCCTATGTATTTTGGAACTGAGACGTTATAGTTTGTCCCAAACAAAAAGTGTATGGATTCCTATATAAATTTTATCGTGCAAATCCAAATCTTTTTCACTTACGATTTAGTAATAGGCTCCCAAGCACGAGGCCAATCCTATATATACTTATCCTTTCTCACTTTTTTACCTAAATACTAAGCCTTCAATACAACTACTTTATGGATTGTGTTAACATGTGCTCTCAGGACACATAGTAAGGATAATTAATACATGATTATTTTACTTAAAAATTGTTATCAACATTAAATAAGTAATTTCTTTCATTGAAAAATGTTATCAAGATTTAATGCAAAAAAAATGTATTGAAAAATTATTTTATTGAGTCTTGATGACATTTTTCAATGCAAACATATACTTTATTGCATGTTGATAACAATTTTTAAAGTAAAATTCTACATATTAATTATCCTAAAGATGTGCCGTATGATACATGTTAACAAGACCTCTACTTTATATCCACAAAAATTGTGAATCTTGGAATGTTCTACACGGATGCGAGATACAATCCAACATTGTATTCATGATAACACCAAAATAATTGTTAGAAAGAACCCAAAAAAAAAAAAAAAAAAGAACAGAACAAAAACAAACAAACAAACAAACAGAAATGAACTGTATCTATAACTTTGAGAGCTTGCAAGCAATTTGTTTTATGTGCAACTGATTCTTACCATTTGGATAGCATGACCAGCCACTCCCAACTTCGTGATCCGATAAATCGCTCAGTTACTTGTACAACTTCATCAATAATTCTACTAACTATATATACATATATCAAATACATGAATGACAGTGTTCCTGATCTATCTTGTAGTACTAATGGCTCCTAAATCCATCCAATGTTTAGTTATCACGTTTACTACGCTACTCGCTCTCACAATCAAATTTGCAGGCAATGATAATTTTATTTGTTCATTTACTTAATTTTTACAAGATATATGTTCATTTATTTAATTTTAGTTTTATTTTTTCAACAAGAGAAAGGAATAGTAGTTCAAATATTATCTAAATTGTTATAAATCAAATATTATTGTCGACATTCGCCAGGTGCTGCAAATCTCGGTGTGTGCTACACCCGTGCGGGCGACAATCTACCTCCGCCCGCGGACGCAGTCAAGTTGTGCCAGATACACAAGATTGGAAGGATGAGAATCTACGAGCCCGACCACGAGATACTCGAAGCGCTCAAAGGGACTACCATCCAGCTCACCGTCGGCGTCCCAAACGTGGAGATCGGTGCCATCGCGCACGACGAAAATGCCGCCTCCGATTGGGTCAGGGATCACATAGAACCCTACCACGGGCATGTCCGGTTTCGCTACGTAGTCGTAGGCCATAACGACGTCGTAAACGCCAGAGATGCCAAGGTGATCGTATATCGTTTATTTCAAAATGTTTATTGTTTACTCAATTTGTTGTTTGAGTTTTCTGTCGATGTTGAATTATTCAGCTATAACAATTTTGAAGCCGATATATATATATATATATATATATATATATATATATATATATATATATATATATATATATATATATATATATATATATATATGTGTGTGTGTGTGTGTGTGTGTGTGTGTGTGTGTGTTGTTGTATGATGATCATCTATATAATATTGTCATGTATTTGCAGGTGGTGTTGCAAGCTATGAAGAACTTGCACGCGGTAATTAACGACAGGCACCATATGCACATCAAGATCACCACGGAAGTCACGGTCGACGTCGTCGAGCGAGCAGACGTGCCATCGGGATCCACCTTCCAGAACAGCTCAAGCTCAGGGACGTTCATGGAACCGATAGTACAATTTCTAGTCTCCAACGACGCGCCGCTCTTCGTCAGCTTCCAACCGTACTTCGTCCAGGGCCGGTGGGCTAACTTTCCTCGAGACGGAGCGAACTCCGAGGAGATGAAGAAGTACTTCTCGACGGACACGCCGGTCGACTTGCTCCTCATCATCGTCGACGTGTTTTACGCGGCTCTGGAGAAGGCCGGAGGGAGGCACACGAAGGTCGTGGTCGGAGAGACCGGGTGGCCGTCAGCGGACAGGGACCGCGCGAGCGTCGAGGAAGCGAAGAAGTACGTGTGGGCTCTAGCCGGGCACGCATTGTCCAGGAAGGGGACGCCGATGAGGCCCGACAGGCAGATGGAGACGTACGTGTACGAGCTGTTCAACGACAACAAGAGGCGTGCCGGAGTGTACCGGAACTTCGGGATGTTCTATCCGAACATGGAGCCGATATATGGTGTTCCTCCACTGCACTGATTCGGAGATGATGAAGAAATAAGTTCAGGATTTCTTCAAATTCCTGGCTAGTTCTGTGTGTTTATGTGTCATGTAATGACTCACACAAGCAATTTAACTATTGTTCTATACTATCTGGTGGTGTGGTAATAAATTAATAAGCAATGCCACAGTTAAAACCAAACATTTACAACTTTTTTACAACCATTCATCCATTTTCTGACATGTGGGCCAGTGGTGATCTGGCCCACATATCAGCAAATGGGTGTAAGTTGTAAGAAGGTTGTAAAAGTTTGGTTGTAAACTAAACATTTCCCTAAATTAATTTTCCAACTTTGTTTTATAATAGCTGCTAGTGTGGCAATAAATTAATTTTCCAACTTCTTATTGGCAATTTTAGGCGCAATCTTAACTGGTTACCATACATGCGCTTTAACCTAGTTTGACTGGGATATCGGATGTGGAAAGGGGTTTTTTCACTTCATCGAGAATGACAAGTTGTCATGTTCCGTTTTCAAAATACTAGAAATAGGAAGACCAACTAGACCAGTTATACCGTACAAGGTACACCATAACGTCCTACAATAATCACGGTTGTCTAGAAGACATACTCTAGTATGTAGATGACGACAAACCTAAGGTCGACAATTCTCTCCCTCAATCCAACAATCAACAATAACAAGAAAATATTATACATGAAAGTAAAGAGGTATCTCAAAATACATATCATATACGATCATGAAGCTACTAGAAAAAAAGCTACACTAGAAAAGTGTCAATATACATGATTGTAGTATCAGCCTATGTCTAATATATATGACCATACTGACCGAAGTCAGAGGAACAAACTCCTAAAAGAATACAAGACTAACGCACTACCAAAATAAACAAAATTAGCAACGAATTACGAATAATAGCGACTACAGTTGGGTATTTTGAAAACATCGCCTCTATGAGTCGTTGAACATTGCTATTTTTTATATTTTTGTGACAATTAGCGACAATGTTTTTTGTGACGACACTATTTTTTTTTATAGTCGCGACCTTTAGCGACATCTAACTTCGACATTGCTTTAAATTTTTTAATATACCCGTTTTTTTTTCACTTCCCTTCCTTCATTCTCTCTTTACACAAATCCCAAATTCCCTCCAAACCCTCGACCCTCCCTCCGGCGACCGTCCTCTCCTCTAGCGAAGCTTCTCCTTCCGTGAGCATCATCCCTCCCGGGTAGCTCCATTCTGGTCCCCCTAGCTCCTACCTACATCGCTTCCCTCCGCCCCTCCAGCTCTGCTTCGGCCCCCCACCTCCTTCAACCCTCTCTTTGTTCAACCTCCCTCCTCGATAAGGTAAACCCTAACCTTACTATCTCTACCATAACACAAATACCCTGGCACACACACACACGCACACACACACACACACACACACGCGCGCGCGCGTGCGCACACATATACACGTACACACTCTCTCTCTCTGGCACAAACACACACGCACACACGACACACAATGGTACGACACAGACACCTTCTGTTGGGTTGAGTTCTTAGGCGTGGAGGAACGGTTGTTGTTGTTGATGATGGTGTCACAATCCGCACCCGGAGTAAGGGCACGAGTGCGAGACAACGTCCCACCTACACCGCAGAAATGGCGTGGAACGCCGTCTAGGTCTACTATCTAACAACAGTTATATTATCAAAACCTGTCGAAAAAGGTCAATTCCGAACGGAGGACAAGTAATGACAATAAAATATAATCAATCACAAACTGTAAGAAAGATAGATGATACTGAAAGATAAAGACAACAAGATATAAAAAATATCATCCAGAAGATCTAACACAGAAATAATACAAGTCCAGAGTCAACAATCTCGAATACAAATACTAAAATAATAACAAGCCAAAATGTAATCTGGAGACAAAGTCCAGTACCAAACTAATCTAGCAAAGCTACTCCAATGCCTCATCGGCTGGAGCTAACCCCTGCTGAACTAGGGTCTCCAAGTCTAATCCAACTACGTCATGGGGACCGTAGTAGGTAGGACACTGTAAACCCCTTGATCAATTTTCATTATGCTTAAAAAACTTTATTATTTATTAACTATTATTTATTTAATTTCCATTTTTAATTAGATATCTGCTTTCCAATACACTTATAAATATAGGTTTAGGTATTGCTTAAAGGGGGGAGGGGTTTTCTTGCAATAGAAGATTTCACAGGGGCCATAATGCAAATGTCACTTATTCAACTCCTTTAAAATCGAACTCTCAAAGTTACTGATTTGAATTCAAATTGAATTCGAATCAGCCATAGATAGGATCAAATCGAAATTTTCCTATCTCCTCCTTCCTGATCCTGCATTGGTATATATAGGAGAAGATTGTGGCAAACCCCTCGACAAACCCTAGCATCTCAACTTCAGTTTTGCCGCAATTCTTTCTCTCTTAGGTCGAGGCGATCGAGGAAGTGTCCGAGCCATCGAAGGAGGCGCCGTGACACGCGTTCGAACAGTTAAGGTAATTTTTCTTAACACATCAATATCATCATAGTGTTCGTTTTAATGCCTAGAAGGGTTTTTACTGTTCTGAACAAGGAAACATAGGGTAGTTTGAGGGTGTATGCAGCATTCGATACGGTGGAATATCGAATTGAAGCAAGGGTTATAGCCATTCATCGTTTTTCACAGGTAACCAATAAGTCAGTGGTACGTATAAAGGGGTTGAGGATGTGTGTTAATAGGTGAAGTTCTCGTGTGCGGGTACATCAGCATTTGGGTTGTACTGGGTGTCAGGTTTCACCAATGTACCAAGCTATACCCAATATAGCAGGTAGCAGGAAATTGGGAGTCTAGGCAAGCCATAAACCTTGTACTCTGCCAACAGCAGTATAGAACAGGAAAGGGGTTGATTAATGAATCTGAAATAGTAAGTAGTCTTACATCAAGAATAGTAGAGAGTTTATTGGCCAATAGGTAGCCACAGACCTCAGCTTCTATAGGCCATACCCTTGAATGTCGACAGGGACCCTTCCTCTTGTCCATCAGATTTAGGTATGTGACTTGTTGTGAAGCAAAAACCGAGTCCTCACCTTAATCTGAAATCTGTTGCAATACATAGACTACCAGGAGACCGAGTAGATGGGTACCAGCTTTGAAGCTGGTAATATTTGGGTTGAGAGGTAGGCTATTGCTAGGAACAGGTAATCAGGAAGAAATTTTCCTTGAACCAGTCAACACATGAGAAGACCTGTGTCCTGTTCCCATATCAATGTCTGAATTGACACTTGGTATTCGAGTGGTATGGATTGGTGTCAGACCTGGTATTGGTATCCTACCCGACCCTTGCATCAGTTTTGGTATAGAGTACCATACTTGGTTTCAGAATTTAGAGTTGGTACTCGATCTTCAAATCCAAATTCTTGGTACTCTGGGCTTCTAGACGTATCCGGATACAGAGGGTACTGACAATATAAAATTTCCCTTGTATCCGTTAGATGTGATCATTTGGGATTTTCTTGTACTCATATGAACTCTTCACTGATACCCATAAGATCCCACATCAGAGAACCAATAAACTTGTAGAGGGGAATACCCATTGAGTATTCAAGTTCAACTTGAGATACAACTCCTATCAACACCATTCTTGAGACACCCTAAGCACTGAGATAGAACCTATTGGATGTGAGTTCACTGTTTCAGGCATGAACTATATATAATAAATGACAATTTGATTGTGGGCTCCCAACCTCAGAAGCCTGAAGATATCGATCACTTGAAACAGGAAGAGAAGGTAGCTTACATACTGTGCTTGCAGCAGGACAAAGACATTGAGTATTGGGAAATTTATTTCCCTGCTATTGTCAAAAGGTGCAAAGAAGTTGGTGTGCGACACATGAGAAGACCTGTAAGCTGGTTTCCTTTCATTCCATCTGTTTCATTGCTAGCATATCAATTGAAACTATGTTGGATGCACAAATTTTGGAGTGTGTGTGTACATTTTGGTTGGTCTGTATCATGTTGCATTTGCCCCACTGATGCAACATGGATATGGCACTAAGTTTCTTAACCACTCTGCTTCCTTCAATTGAAAGTCCTGTTTAAGCTCAGATTGGAGGATACCTTGGGCCATTAGATGAGACCTTCATTGAAGTATCAGTAATTAGGTATGGTATCAGTCGGATTACATACCAGCGGAGTTCCTGATAGACCAAGACTGATATTAGCTATAAACTTAACATACGGTGGTATGTTATTTGAGTATGTATCAGGAAAATCTATATCTAGGTGTCAGGAGTAATACCAGGGTTCATGGGTGCTTTAGTATCAGCCATCTACTTTAGCACTTTCAGTCCTATGGGGTATGGTTCAGTCCCATATATCCTTGAGTGTTAGTCCATATTACCATATGCAGGTGCTAGTATAGCTGGGTTCTAGGGTGGCTGCCAAGCAGTGGCAGAAACGATAGGTAAGGGTGCCAAACTGATATGTGTGTGCAGCAGAACAGTCAACAAGATAGAGGAAAACAGGGTTCAGGTGTGTGAACTTGTGCATTGATAGGTAAAGCATTGGTACCAATTATAAGTTCCACCATTCTGTTTCCTTAACTCTTTTGCTCTGATCGGTTTAATATTAAATTCAGTTCAGATATCTGAATGAGAGAGTAAGACTGTATCTGTACTCAGTCTTTAACCTTATTAGTTTAGTTTCCTGTATACATGTGCAGTTCTGGACATTGGGGTTCAGCTTTAGTAGTTAGAAGGAGAGGATAGGATAGTTAGTTCAGATATGAGAGAATGGGAATTATATATTGGGTTACCATTGCACCTGGGATGCTATTTGAGTGCATTATAAATATATTTTATGACTATAGATGGTAGTCTAACAGATGCAAACAGTAAATTAAGAGAGGAATTGAAGTTCATATAAGAAATTGGACTTAGGAGTGATAGGCAGTTCAGTGCTTAAGGTTCAGGGTTGCCATGTGGGTGGAATAGTGCACAGGTTCGAGCCTGTGTATCAGTTAGCTAAGGGGCTAGATGGGAATTAGTGCCAAATACCAGTCGTGCATATCAATGGGCTATATATATATATACACACTTTTATGTAGTAATATGGGTAACCTCTAAGTAAACCACAAGCATAGAATATGTAGGCTTTGACTTAGTTTTCCAATACCATGCATTGACCATCATGAATTATTAAACAGGTTCTTTGGATTTTGACTCAGTACTTGAACCGTACCACAGCTCAGGACCTAAGACAAGTATACCTTGCCTTTCTACACAGCTTTATTTACATGTACTATTTTTTATTATTATCCAGTTTTTCTCATATTATTGACATGTATCTTTCATATCCTACTTGTGTATTTGTATCATTGCTTTGTAGACCGTGTTCACAGTTAGCTTTGCGTCTTATTGGTCGTATTTACTTGTGCCTTGATTGAGTCGTGCTATGGGTCGAGAAGTCCTGAACTGAACTGCTTTTTCTCCTTGTCTTGAAATCTTGAAGCTAACCTGCGGGTCCACAATAGGGACGAGGGTTAGTAGTTATCTGTGTCTTAAGCTAACCTGCGAGTCCACACTAGAGACGAGGGTTAGTAGTTATTGGTCCACACATGCGAGCTCATACTAGGGGTGAGGGTGATGCTAACCTGCGAGTCCACACTAGGGACGAGGGTTAGTAGTATATGGTTCACACCCGCGAGTCCACACTAGGGACGAGGGTGATGCTAACCTATGAGTCCACACTAGGGACGAGGGTTAGTAGTATATGGTTCACACACGCGAGTCCACACTAGGGACGAGGGTGATGCTAGCCTGCGAGTCCACACTAGGGATGAGGGTTAGTAGTTGTTCAAACCTGCGAGTCTACACTAGGGACGAGGGTTTGAGTATTCGATTTGGTTTTCTGTTGACATCTTGACATGAGTTCTCTCGTCCTCGTTCAGCAGTTCATTTATGTGTAGATAGTGTACAGAATCATGTTTATTCCTTGTTCAGTTTTACTTGTTTATTCTGTATTTATCTCCATGCATAATAAACTGTTAGAAAGGCTCGTTTTTATGTATCTTGCTAGTCCTCTGAGGACCTGATGATCTCTTCAGGTTTAGTCGAGTTCGAGTCAAGAGCAGTTGAGCAGGTTGAGTCGGCACCAGACCGCAGAGCTTTGCAGCTGAGGTTGCCTTGATTAGCAGGTTGTGTTCAGTTAGTGTATTTCATGTATTTATTTCTCTTTCCATCTATTGGTAGTGGATTTGTGTCCACCGGACGTGACATTGAATCTTGGATACATTCAGTTATATGATTCAGTTCTTGATATTTCATTGATCTTGGTTGATTCGTTATTATTCTGTGGATGAGATATAGTTTACCATGTGATTCTAGATTGCCTTGACTTGTGTATAGACAGCGTACTACCGCCGACACTGTGGCGTGGGCTGGGCTTGGACACGCTTCGTATCCGAAAAGTGGGTACGGGTCGTGACAAGGTTTTTTTGGTGGCCCATGCAGGCCTACGTTAATCACTTCGGTTACGTCACTGTGCCGTCGTGAGCCTGCAAATAGGATTAGACTCATAGGATCTCATCCACATGTCTTGACTCATTATTGGCCTCTAATCCTTGATTTCATTGAATCCTTGACTTGCATCTTGCTTGAAAAATCTCTTCAACGGCTAAAGCGTTTTCTTTGTTTCAGTTAAGATGAACTATCAAGACAAGAACAACACCGCAGGGAGTAGCTGGCAAAAATTTCTAGTGGATATTGGCAGTAGTATAGATAGACTTATATTTAAACTTTAAATTGTTTAAGAGGCATTGTATTTCTTTTATAGGCGTTTTGTTTTAGAACATTCATTGTAGTAGATCAGCTCCTTAAATTTTGAGAACGAAATTTGATTAAGGGGGGTAGACTTGTAAATCCCTTGATCAATTTTTATTATGCTTAAAAAAAATTTATTATTTATTAACTATTATTTATTTAATTTCCATTTTTAATTAGATATCTACTTTCCAATACACTTATAAATATAGGTTTAGGTATTGCTTAAAGGGGGGAGGGGTTTTCTTGCAATAGAAGATTTCACAGGGCCCATAATGCAAATGTCACTTATTTAACTCCTTTAAAACCGAACTCTCAAAGTTACTGATTTGAATTCAAATTGAATTCGAATCAGCCATAGATAGGATCAAATTGAAATTTTTCTATCTCCTTCTTCCTGATCCTGCATTGGTATATATAGGAGAAGATTGTGGCAAACCCCTCGACAAACCCTAGCATCTCAACTTCAGTTTTGCCGCAATTCTTTCTCTCTTAGGTCGAGGCGATCGAGGAAGTGTCCGAGCCATCGAAGGAGGCGCCGTGACACGCGTTCGAACAGTTAAGGTAATTTTCCTTAACACATCAATATCATCATAGTGTTCGTTTTAATGCCTAGAAGGGTTTTTACTGTTCTGAACTAGGAAACATAGGGTAGTTTGAGGGTGTATGCAGCATTCGATACGGTGGAATATCGAATTTAAGCAAGGGTTATAGCCATTCATTATTTTTCACAGGTAAACAATAAGTCAGTGGTATGTATAAAGGGGTTGAGGATGTGTGTTAATAGGTGAAATTCTCGTGTGTGGGTACATCAGCATTTGGGTTGTACTGGGTGTCAGGTTTCACCAATGTACCAAGCTATACCCAATATAGCAGGTAGCAAGAAATTAGGAGTCTAGGCAAGCCATAAACCTTGTACTCGACCAACAGCAGTATAGAACAGAAAAGGGGTTGATTAATGAATCTGAAATAGTAAGTAGTCTTACATCAAGAATAGTAGAGAGTTTATTGGCCAATAGGTAGCCCCAGACCTCAGCTTCTATAGGCCATACCCCTTGAATGTCGACAGGGACCCTTCTCCTTGTCCATCAGATTTTGGTATGTGACTTGTTGTGAAACAAAAACCGAGTCCTCACCTTAATCTGAAATCTGTTGCAATACATAGACTACCAGGAGGCCGAGTAGATGGGTACCAGCTTTGAAGCTGGTAATATTTGGGTTGAGAGGTAGGCTATTGCTAGGAACAGGTAATCAGGAAGAAATTTCCCTTGAACCAGTCAACATATGAGAAGACCTGTGTCCTGTTCCCATATCAATGTCTGAATTGACACTTGGTATTCGAGTGGTATGGATTGGTGTCAGACCTGGTATTGGTATCCTACCCGACCCTTGCATCAGTTTTGGTATAGCGTACCATACTTGGTTTCAGAATTTAGAGTTGGTACTGTAGGCCTTTAAAAATGACAGTCACGCTGAGTTGATCAGGACAGAGTCAAAAGTCACGCTCAGTTGATCCAGACAATATTTACAAATTACGCTGGGGAGACAGCTCATCATTTGTCAGAGAGTAATTATGACTGACAGCACAACAGTCGAAGAATGTCTCTTCGTATGCCACGTATGCACAGAATTCGAGAGATCACAGCCGTCTATTGCATGATTTTCGAAATCTTCTTCAGCAAGACTCAACCTTCGTCAAGTTGGCGTACCAAAAGAGCTTCTTGTCATTTAATGTGACTGACAAAAGCAATCACTACCAGAGATTTTGTGTCAGTCGAGGCACGCTGAATCAAGACAGCTGGCAGTTCTATCTCAAGTCTGCGTGGATTCTGAAGTTTTCTTCATCAAAGTCTGCGTAGATTCTGAAGCTTCTTGCCCCAAGTTTGTGTGGATTTTGAAGCTTTCTACCCCGAGTCTGCGTGGATTCTGAAGTTTTCTTCATCAAAGTCTGCGTAGATTCTGAAGCTTCTTGCCCCAAGTTTGCGTAGATTTTGAAGCTTTCTACCCCGAGTCTGCGTGGATTTCGTCTTCAACAAGTCTGCGTGGATTTCATCAAATTGGAGTACGTGGCAGCCATGCCACTGATCTCTCGCCTGTGTATCCTGTAACTTGCACACGACTCATGCATGATTGCCATGTGTCCAACAGTTACAGGCCACGTGCAGTAACTGCTCACAACCTTGCGTATGTTAAATCCTGCGTGATTTTCAACTAAGCACAGGCTGTAAAGACAGTTATCTTTTCAGTTATTATTTTTGACTCTATAAATAGAGTTCTTTTTTTTCATTCATGGTAGGGATACATAGTTATCTACTGTCAAAATTTTGAGAGCTTTTCTTCTTCGCATAGTCCAAGGGATAAAGTGATCGTCTTCTAGATCAGATTCCCACAGTTGTAATTTTCCCAGATACACAATAAATAAAGGAATTTATTTATGGAAAATAAATTGGCGACTCTGCTGGGGAAAACCATCTCCTCTTCTGAGATGGCAACAACTCAATGCGATACTTCGTCAATCGGCTCGACGAAGAAGGTGATGACGATCCAATTCGATCAACTCGCCTATGAAGAAATGTAGCGGGCTAAGAGTGGTAAGCCCACTACAGCCTCTATCATCACTGCTAAGTCGAAGGGACACTCTATCTATGTCCCTAAAAATTAGTTGGCAGTCAATGGTGAAGTCTCTGCCACAGTGTCTGCTCCTAACACTGGCAAGAACTCTACTGCAAGCATGCACACTCTTGTGCGCTCAAAGATGACAGCAATCAAAGATCACGCTAACAGTACTTGCTCCTTAGCCAAATCTGTTCCAGTGTGTGTCTCCAAAGTTGAAAGTCACGCTGACAGTACTGGCTCCTTAGCCAAATCTGTTCCAGCGTGCAATTTCAACCTCAAAAGTCACGCTGACAACACTGGTTCCTTAGCCAAGTCTGTTCCAGCGTGCAATTTCAACCTCAACAATCATGCTAACAATACTGGCTCCTTAGCCAAATCTATTCCAGCGTGTATTTCCAAAGTCAAAAGTCACGCCAACAGTACTGGTTCTTTAACCAAGCCTGTTTCAGCGTGTATTTCATCTAAGAAGAATAGCTCTTTAGCTATCTCTTCCTCTTTGCCAATTTCTACCAGAAATGGGGGTGGTCTTCCACACAAAGTCCCTTCGAAGAGAAATAACTCTTTAGTTGTTTCTTCTGCTCCTGTAGTTTTTACTTCAGGAACAGCTTTGACTGACAATTTTGTTAGTCAAAGAAAAGGAGATGGTCTTTTGACTACTCTTCCTTCTGGACATTTTATGTCTCAAAACGTGAATGAGTCTAAGAAGAAACATTCCTTAATGTTTTCTTCTATGACTTCTTCGAATTGGGCACAGAATTTGTCTAGGAAAGGTCTGTTACCAACCCCTAATCAAGGGGGTGGTTCAACTCTTCCTTCTCCGCAAATATCCAGATCAATGGAAGAAAAACTCCATGTGTCCAAAACCAATGTGTTACCTTCAACTGATCTAAGAACAAAAATTAACACTTCTGGTGTTAAGAAACCATACCAGTTGGAAACAAGGATAAGAGATCCAGACGCAGAGTATGCAAGAAACTATGTGGCTCATATTAATCATTCTCTATATAATCAAGAGCCATCAAGACCCAAGAACAGGAAATATATTCCTCAATCTTCACAAACAGATTTACGAGAATATCTTCAACAGAAGAGAAGAAGTGAATCTATGTCAAAGGACCATACTGAATGTGACTTCTATCCAAGAGTCATAATTCAATGCAGATGTCAATCAATGGCTCATGATCATGTTGATCATGAATGTGACTTCCAGCCAAGAGTCACAATGCAATGCAGATGTCAAACAAAATGACAATCCGTCTTCAAATGGATTCAGTGTGAACCTATGCCTGATGAAGATGAGCCTTTGTTTGCTTCTGCCAATATGACCTCTCGGGATGCTGGAGGTAGAGTTGATAGTCCAGATGAAGTATATAGAAATACCAGAGCAAGAGTCCTGGCCTTTAGTCAAAGAAATTTGATCTCTGAAGATGATTCTGAATTCCTTGGAGAATCTAACTTCCCACCTCTTCCTACTGGGGGTAGTTCTCCTATAATTGACTTTGATGCACAAAGCAATGATTCAGAACAAACAACATCTACCAGTTCATCAATAATTTCTCGTACAGTCACGACTTATATGGTTGATGGGAATACTGATGAACCTTCTTCTTCCTTGACTCCTCAAGATCAAAGAATTGCTTCTTTGGAACAACAAATGAAGTCTATGGCTGATACTATGAAGTCGATGTATGAACTCATGGCAACACAGATGCAAAATCGACAGACTGTACCAGATGCCATACCAACTGACACTGATATGAGTCCAGTACAAGTTCCTCCAGCAGTACAATCTAATACTCCTGGACCAGCTCAACCAAACCCTAGTCTCTCTGGAGCTGGGGGTAGTGCTTATAATGCTGTTCCTCCTCCCAACTATTCTCTACAAGTTACAACTCCATAATCTTCTGGAATTGTTAATGAAGAATTGAGGAATCTCAAAACTCAATTCGAGGCATTCAAACAGAAAGATAGTTTACAAAGGTTAGGCATCAAACAACCTTATCCGATAGAATAGAAGCAAGTATCATATCCTCCTAAATACAAGCCTCCCACTATCTCATTCTATGATGGAACCACTTATCCAAGTCAGTTCATTAATTACTTTGAAGTGATGACTGATCAGCTGCAACCGAGCGACGCCCTCCTTACTCGGGTGTTTGTTAGATGTCTCAAGGGAACGGCTTATGAATGGTATAGAAGTCTCCCAGATGGGAGCATTACCTCATTTTCCGGCTTCAAACAGATGTTTCCTGAACGGTTCTATGAAGGGCTCAATGACATGACTATGTCTGCTCTTATTAGAATCAAGCAGAAAAATAATGAAACTACAGAAGAGTACATTGAACGGTTTCGAGGAGAAGCTCTGAAGATGCCTCTTGGAACTCCTGATGCTGTCACCATCGACACATGCAAATCAAACTTGTTGCCAATCATTAGCATGTGGACAGGATCCACTCAATTCCAAGACTGACCTTCTTTCATAGTTAGTGCTAAGGCCGCAGAAATTAGTGCTGAAACCTTCAAAGGTTTAGGAGTGCAGATGACTCCTAAAGAAACAGGTCAAGGTACTAACAATAAAAATAATGCTCGCAAGGAAAAAGAAACTCTTGAAGTTAATTTTCAGAGCAAAGATGCATCAACTGTTCAAACCTCTCCTACAACTCAACAACCAAGAACACCTCGCCCCAAAGAAGAATATTCTTTCGATGACGACGATGTCCTTGGTATCTTTGAATGTCTGCTGAAAGGTAATAAGATACAATTACCTGAGATCAAGAAACCTGATGAAGCTGGTAAAATAGATCATCCCAAATACTGTCCATATCACAGAATGCTGGGTCATACAATTCGTACATGTTATGTACTGAAAGGAAAGATCCAAGAAATGATTAAATCTGGAGCTATCTCTCTTACTCCAAAAGAGAAGACCGTCACCTCCAACGTCGTCTCTATGCAATTTGGAGATTTTTTTCCTCAACTCCTTGAAAGTGGGATCGTTCCTATTTCCAAGGCAACTCTTGACATAGTGAATCTTCCTCCTCCACGGTCTGAAGGATTAGTGCCAATCACTTTGGAAACTGGAGAAATCATGTGGATCCATCCTGATCTAGTGGCAGATTTTGAATCGCCTTCTCCTCAAAAGACTACTTCTCGAAAGTCCAAGAAGGCTGGAAAGATTAAATCATGTCATATGACTTCTCTTGGATCTATTCCTGACACAGAGCCAAAAGAGAAAGAAGAAGCACTTGTTAGTGCTACTCGAACGGGGAAACCTTATCTAAAGGATTATTCCAAAAATCCTGAGGATCCTCTTGATATCCCTCCAGCTGATAAAGATGCTTCTAATGTTCCTCCTGAAGAAGAATCATCCACTGAACCTATTCCTCCCAAGCCTACAGCTCTGGAGAAAGGCAAACAACAGGCTCGGTTTGATAAGCCAATCAAGAAGTCCTCTCCTTTTGGACTTCAGAAGCCTTATAATTTTGACATTTTAGCTCAGCTTGCTAATACTCCAGCTAGAATGTCCCTCTTTGAACTTTTACGTCTTTCCAAAGAGACTCGGGAGACATTAAGTGAAGCACTTCTACAAGCTGACTCTTGTCTTGCACAATTGAAGAAGCCAGATGCAGAACCTGCCACTTGCTTACATTGCAACAGTGTATTGGAAATTATCCCAAATATCACCTTTATACAAGATGACATGATATTGGAGGATAATCGACATGATCGGCCTCTCTACTATACCGGTTATATTGATACAATGAAGATAGATCGTATCCTCATTGATCCAGGGTCTGCTATAAGCATAATGCCAAAGAGTCTGTTGGATGAACTAAAAATCCCTCTTCACAAGCTCTCTAAGACGGTTACTACTATCCTGGGATTCAATCAAAGCCGAAGCGAGCCTTTGGGAAAGATTCATCTGAAGCTTCAGATAGGCGATTTCAGATCCAAAGTCACTTTCTATGTGATCGAGATCGTGGGATCCTATAATCTTCTTCTGGGGAGGCCCTTTCTTCATGAAAATAATGTGGTGCCTTCTACTCTTCATCAGTGTTTTAAATACATTGATAGCAATGGAAGAGTACAAAATGAAGTTGCTGATATAAATCCCTTCCATGGGGTTGAAGCTTATTTCAATGATTCCTGAATGTACAAAGAAGAGTATACAAGGGTTATACAAGCTATGGAGAAAGAGGATTCACAAAGTGAGACCTTAATAATTCCTGTTAAAGGTCGAACTATTCAGCAACAATCTCCCAAACTCTTTGAAGAAGGTTCTTTCATCATTCCGGTGAGTGGACGGATTTCTCCGTTACCTCAGTCATTTGCTCAAGACACAATGATTATTCCTGTCAGTGGGCGTACTGTAATTCCTGCATCTCTACATATGAAACAGAATACTCTGCTAATTCCAGTTGGAGGGCGAATTATTCTTCCATCTAAAATTTCAAGGGAGCTCACCTCTTCTGAGCCATTTGTTATCGATCTTAATCGAAACAACGCTTCTTCTCGTTCTTCTTCTCCCCCTTTAGTCATTGACTTGGCTAAAATCTCTAAGGCTCAGCCTTCTCCCAATGTAAATACTGCTGCTTTTACATTTTTGCAGTATGCTAATGTGTGTAATTATGTTCATAGTTATTTACATTTGTTAGATAACTTGAACGCAATAACCATAGGGGTTGTACAGACTGTTCATACAGATGTATCCCTAGATCTTGTACAATCTTCATATTTTCTAGTTCCCAGCAGAAAGCCAGGAGACATTCCAATATTCTTCTATAAAGGGCCCCAAAGTCCTTCTGATTTAGAAGATGAAGACAAAAATGATGACATTGGAAGATTACAACTACATCGTTATAGTCAGCAATCTAAAGACATCATCAAAAATATGGGCTATGACTTCAGGACTGGCCTCAATAGTGGAAAGGGAAGAAAAATGCCTGTTCGTATTCCTCCTCTGAAATATGGAAGGACGAAATGCGGACTGGGCTATATAGCTCCTACTCCTTTTATCAATATTATCCATGAAGATCCCGAGTCTGACGAAGATAAGAGATCTGATTCTTCTAGTACCACTTCTTGGGATTCCGATACAAGTATCGGGGACTTCTACTGCAACATTCTGTCTTCCAACATGGTTTCTATTGACCATTCTGAAGAAAGTGATGAAGACGAAGAAGAGTTTGAAATCTCACCTGAATCGGAACAATGGGCCCAAAGATTAGATAATCAATGGGAGTTTCGTTTCGAGCAAAAAGAACCTCCGACTGAAGACAAACTTGTTCAAATAGATGTTGGTGAAGAGGGATCTCCCAAACCAATATTCATTAGTGAAAGTCTTTCTGAACCTGATAAGCAAGACATGATCAAACTCATTCGTGACTACATCGACATCTTCGCTTGGAGTTATGAAGATATGCCAGGACTTGATCCACAAATTGTAACTCACAAGCTCAATATCTTGCCGAATGCCAAACCGGTCAAACAACAACAGCGACGATTTTGTCCAGATATTATGGATGCAATTGAAGTTGAAGTCAATAAACTCATAACCTCCGGGTTTATTAGAGAGGAACAACATCCCGATTGGGTGGCTAACATAGTTCCTGTCCTTAAAAAGACTGGCAAGGTCAGAGTATGCATAGACTTCCGCGATCTCAATGCGGCATGCCCTAAAGATGAATTTCCTCTACCAATCACTGATGTCATGATTGATAATACCTGTGGATTTGAGAGGATGGCATTCATGGACGGGTATTCTGGATACAATCAGATTAAAATGTTTCCAGATGACGAGAAGCACACTTCTTTCAGAACGCCGATCGGTACATACTGTTATACAGTTATGCCATTCGGTCTCAAGAATGCAGGAGCAACTTATCAACGAGCTATGAGCACTATATTCTGTGAACATTTGCGGAAAACAGTCGAATGCTATGTTGATGATATTGCAGTCAAAAGTCGACAAAAGGAAGATCATATCCAAGATTTGAAGACTATATTTGATCTAATGCATAAACATCAATTAAAGATGAACCCTACTAAGTCCTTCTTAGGCGTCTCTAGTGGTAAATTTCTCGGCTTCGTCATTACCTCTAAAGGTATACACGTGGATCCCGAGAAGATCAAAGCCATCCAAGAGATGCGTCCTCCACGCACCTTAAAAGAGCTACGAAGATTTCAAGAAAGGATCGCTTATATCAGGAGATTCATCTCTAATTTATCAGGACGCTGCAGACCATTCAACAAACTTATGAAGAAAGGAGTTTCTTTTGTCTGGAATGATGAATGTCAGAAAGCATTCGATGATATAAAACAATATCTGATGAGCCCTCCAGTATTGGTACCTCCCGTTTCAGGAATTCCATTTCTCCTATATACTCGAGCAATGAGTCATTCATTGGGTGCATTACTCGCTCAAAAGAATCAAAATGGTCATGAACGAGCCATCTACTATCTCAGTCGTACTATGACCGGAGCTGAACCTCGATATTCACCGGTCGAAAAAGAATGTCTAGCCTTGATGTTCGCTGTTCAAAAGATACGACATTATATCATTGGCCAGACTATTCATGTCATCTCCAGGATCAATCCTATACGGATCATGATGAAGAAACCCAGTGTTTTGAATTCTCGATTAGCTAACTGGGGAATCCTACTTGCACAGTATGACATGCATTATATTCCTCAGAAGTCAGTCAAAGGACAAGCTTTAGCTGATTTTCTGGCTGCTCATTCAATTCCAGAAGATTCAAAACTCTATGACAAAATTCCAGATGAAGTCCTAGATTCAAACCAAATTGCTGAAGAAGATCCTACTTGGCGTCTATTCTTTGATGGAGCTTCAAGGATAGGTCCTAATGGTGATGTTATCGCTGGAGTTGGAATCGTTCTTGTATCGCCAGAAGGTCTTGCTATCCAAAAAGCTTATTCTCTCGATCAGCTGTGTTCAAACAATGTAGCTGAGTACAATGCATTACTCATTGGTCTTCAACTCGCTAAACATCTAAATATTTAACATTTGGAGGCGTACGGAGACTCTAAACTCATTGTCAATCAGATAAAGGGTACTTATGAAGTCCGCCATCAAGATCTGGTTCCTTATCATAAATCAGCTATAATTATGGCTTCTTCGTTTGAAGAATTCTTCATTGAACATGTTAGACGAGCATGTAACACAGAAGCTGATGCTCTAGCTAATCTTGCAGCGGTGTTGGCTATCCCAATTAGACGACAACAAATGATTCTTGTTCGCAATCGAGAATTATTTTATCTTGAAAATAACCTGACCCTAAGACTTCCAGTTGACACTGAAGAATCAACATCTCATGACGTCAACACAACAAGAGGATTTGGATTTGGTCGTAAATCTTCATCATCTTCATCTGATTCCAGCATGGAATTCATCTTCAGTCATTCGGCCGAGAATCAAAATACGGATACGGATTGGAGACTTCCTTTCTTAGATTTTGTATTGTATGATATTCTTCCGGATGATCCGAGTGAAGCAGCATCTATCAGATGACGATCATTCCGATTCTATTATAATCATACAACAAAGACCTTATATCGTCGAGCCTATAATGGTTTACTTCTCCGATGTGTTGTCGGTGATGAGGCTCAACAAATTATTCGTGAAGCACATGATGGAACTTGTGGAGCACATCAGCCTGGACCAAAACTTCAAGATCGTATTCGACGTATGGGTTATTATTGGCCTACTATGGTATCAGACGCCATCGAATATGCAAAGAAGTGTAAAGCTTATCAAATTCATGCGGATTTTATTCATCAACCTTCAAAATTTCTACATCCGACGACAGCATCATGGCCCTTCGAAGCTTGGGGCATGGACATTATTGGTCCGATCAATCTGCCGTCATCCAAGGGTCATCTGTTTATTCTTGCAATAACCGATTACTTCTCCAAATGGGCCGAAGCCATTCCTTTGTCTGAAGTTAAGACGTCCAATGTCATTTGCTTTATTAAGCACCACGTCATCTACATATTTGGTGTTCCTCGACGCATTATTCATGATAACGGACCACAGTTCGTCAGTCAGAAGTTTACTCGATTCTGTGACGATCACTGGATCAACAATGTGGCTTCTACCGCATATAATCCGGCAGCTAACGGATTAGCAGAAGCTTTCAACAAGACCATCATCAAACTCCTAAAGAAGTTTGTCTCTACTAACAAACATAATTGGAGTGAGAAGCTCGGTGAATGTTTGTGGGCTTATCGCACTACAGTTCGTAATGCTACTAAATGTACACCCTTCTCTCTGGTGTATGGTTGCCTTTAAGGATAGCAATCGCTAATAAACTCACTGCAGAAAATAATGATCGTCTTCGACTTCAAGAATTAGAAGCTCTGGATGAAAAGCGATTATCTGCTCAACAGAATATTGAATTCTATCAAGCTAGAATTTCAAGAGCTTTTAATAAGAAAGTCAGAATTCGGGCGTATCAAAAAGGAGAACTTGTTCTAACTGTCAGACGTCCTTTGACTATGACTCATATGAGCAAGGGCAAATTTGACGCAAAGTGGGAAGGACCCTATATTGTGAGCAAAGTTTTCTCAAATGGAGCTTATCAACTCTCAGAATTGGATGGTCGAAAAGTTTTGATGCCTATTAATGGCAAATTCCTTAAAAAGTACTATGTATAAATGTAAATGCTTGTAATCATCAGACAGTTTCATGTTTAGAAATAAAATTTTTATTTTATTTTTATCATGAATGATGATACATGATATTAAAGAAGATCACTATCATCCTTTTTTACATTTGGATGTGGGCCACTGCCGTCCTTCTCGAAGACGTGATCAGCAAAAGAGTCGAGAACCTCCTTGCTAGAACCCACGAGGAACTTGCAAACGGCCATCCTCATGGCTTCTTCTTCTTCAGTCTTTCCTGGTTCGAGCAGGAAATCCAGAATGTCCCTTGGTGGCTTGGGTGCAGACGAACCTTCGCCTGCTTCCGTCTTCTTCGATTGAACTGGATCAACAGGATGTTCTTCAGTGCCTTTCTGAACTTTTGAGGCAATTCCAGTTTTCTTGAATGCTTCTTCAGACGACATTTTTATGTTTGAAAGAAGAAGTGTTCGTTCTTGTCAAATTTTTGCTATATTTATAGGCAGAAGTTCTACAAATAATGAAACGTCACGTTCATCCGACGGTTCATCCATCCATTAATTGCGTTCATCCGACGATTCATCCGTTCATTTATTCGTCCGTTCATGATCTTCTATCAATTTATTAAAGTGGAGATTCGTTATTGATCATGTTTTCATAACCTCTGAATCAATTCCGAATCTACTTGCTCATTTGTCATTTTTGACCTCTGCATAGAAATCAATCTATTTTTTTTTGAGTTCCTACATATTATCACGTCCATAATACCTCTGATAATATCATATACTCTAAAATAGAAAAGAAGATTTCATTATCTATCATGTCCACAATTCATCTACAAATACAAATCTTTGAGCATAGAAGAATTATCATTTCCATTCTCATTTCACCACAAAAAGTCTATTACATTTTCTTAGACTTTCTTATAAATCATAATGGAAATCTATTACAAATCTTGGATTTTCATTCTACACCACAACAATAACCTAATAGAGATCTATCTTCTTCTTTGGATTTTCTCCGTCGGACCTTCTCCGTCAGGTTCGTTGTTGGTGGCAGTTCCTGACTGTCTGGGTCTCAGTCACGACCAGATCAGCAGGAATCAAACTCTGGTCTTCTCTCTCAGACGAGAGGAGAACCATAGAGTATGGCAGCCCGAAGTCGTGATGCTGCCAATACAACTGGTGGATTGGGGGTAACCTCTCAAGGAAGACAGGAATGTATCCAAACCTTGGGATACAATTTCTAGTTCTCCCGTGAAAGGAACTCTACTACCCGATTTCTCGGGGTAGAGTTGACTCCACCATCCAACTCTCGTGTATAAAGGCTCTTCCTACCATCTGAGGAAGACCCTTCTATCCCACGAAGAGTTCTAAGTTGTCTGATTTACGCGTCAAAAGCGTATGAGCTCCCTGATGTAGATGTCAGCAGGATATTCTCCACAACATCCACATCCCCAATGCCAGTTCTGAAGAAAATTTTCAGCCAAGTTTCTGCAGAAAGTATCAACAGAAATCATTCAGTGTGCATTTATCAAACAGAAACAGGCGTATATTGTTCAAATCAGAAACAAGAAACAGAAAGCCTATCTTCAACAGCAAAAACAATACACGTATTACACTGACTTACCTTCAAGTTTGGTGCTAAGGATTGGCAAACTCATGTTTGATACAGTGCGCAGAAGTCGAACATTAGAAAACATTGCTTTCCTGTTTGAGAGTGAAATCTCCCAAAAATTTCATTCTCAGAGAAGAAGAAGAGGAATGGGAGATGAGTATCTGTGAAACTCTTCTATCTATTTAAAGGGCAAAGTACAAGTCTATTCTTGGAAAAGATCCGCATAAATAGCGCTCGTAAACCGTGGAATGAGTGTTACGTGTGCTTTGGAAGACAGAGCAACATTGGAAATAGTCAAAGGGTGCTAATTAATATTCTTCATTAATACACGCAGATTAAACACAGAAGTTGTACTTCATTCTTCAAGACAGGCACTGATAGCCTTACAAAAGACAAAACAAAAAGAGTGCAACAAAAGCATAAAAGACACGCTCTATTTTCCAGAGCGACTGAGCTTAATGCCTAGTTCTTCTACGCTTTTGACCCCCATGCGGTGTAACAGAGCCTTCAACATTTCACGCTGCTCTATGAGGCTGCGCCCAGCAGAAGAGAACGAGCCATCTAAGCCAAAATAGCTCAAGAAATTCTTGGCTAGTTGCAAGGGATCATCTTTGAGTTCGAAGACAAGGGGCTCTGGCTCTTCACCCCCAAAAGTGGGGTCACCATGGGAACAAAAGCCCAACTTGCGTGCTTCTTCCTCAGCTTTCTCTTTTGGTGTCATGTTGACGTAAGATGAAGATTAAATGAATCCTCTCCCTGTTTATATAACAGAGCTCGCCGGCGGTTCATATTCCATCATAAACTGGATGTAATCAGTCTCGAAAAATGAAGAGTCATCATGACATTTAATAAGTTCATTTGGATATTCTCAAAGAACTTCGAAGTCTTTCCGACTTCCAAAAAATTTGAAGTCATCTCAGCGTGACTGATTTCATTTTATCATCTTATTTTCAAAGTATTTCGAAAATTTTGAAGTCTTTTCAATTTTTCGAAAACTTTGAAGGGGGTCTTGTAGGCCTTTAAAAATGACAGTCACGCTGAGTTGATCAGGACAGAGTCAAAAGTCACGCTCAGTTGATCCAGACAATATTTACAAATCACGCTGGGGAGACAGCTCATCATTTGTCAGAGAGTAATTATGACTGACAGCACAACAGTCGAAGAATGTCTCTTCGTATGCCACGTATGCACAGAATTCGAGAGATCACAGCCGTCTATTGCGTGATTTTCAAAATCTTCTTCAACAAGACTCAACCTTCGTCAAGTTGGCGTACCAAAAGAGCTTCTTGTCATTTAATATGACTGACAAAAGCAATCACTACCAGAGATTTTGTGTCAGTCGAGGCACGCTGAATCAAGATAGCTGGCAGTTCTATCTCAAGTCTGCGTGGATTCTGAAGTTTTCTTCATCAAAGTCTGCGTAGATTCTGAAGCTTCTTGCCCCAAGTTTGCATGGATTTTGAAGCTTTCTACCCCGAGTCTGCGTGGATTCTGAAGTTTTCTTCATCAAAGTCTGCGTAGATTCTGAAGCTTCTTGCCCCAAGTTTGCGTGGATTTTGAAGCTTTCTACCCCGAGTCTGCATGGATTTCGTCTTCAACAAGTCTGCATGGATTTTATCAAATTGGAGTACATGGCAGCCATGCCACTGATCTCTCGCCTGCGTGTCCTGTAACTTGCACACGACTCATGCATGATTGCCATGTGTCCAACAGTTACAGGCCACGTCCAGTAACTGCTCACAACCTTGCGTATGTTAAATCCTGCGTGATTTTCAACTAAGCACAGGCTGTGAAGACAGTTATCTTTTCAGTTATTATTTTTGACTCTATAAATAGAGTTCTTTTTTTTTCATTCATGGTAGGGATACATAGTTATCTACTGTCAAAATTTTGAGAGCTTTTTTCTTCGCATAGTCCAAGGGATAAAGTGATCGTCTTCTAGATCAGATTCACACAGTTGTAATTTTCCCAGATACACAATAAATAAAGGAATTTATTTATGGAAAACAGGTACTCGATCTTCAAATCCAAATTCTTGGTACTCTGGGCTTCTAGACGTATCCGGATACAGAGGGTACTGACAATATAAAATTTCCCTTGTATTCGTTAGATGTGATCATTTGGGATTTTCTTGTACTCATATGAACTCTTCACTGATACCCATAAGACCCCACATCAGAGAACCAATAAACTTGTAGAGGGGAATACCCATTGAGTATTCAAGTTCAACTTGAGATACAACTCCTATCAACACCATTCTTGAGACACCCTAAGCACTGAGATAGAACCTGGATGTGAGTTTACTGTTTCAGGCATGAACTATATATAATAAATGACAATTTGATTGTGGGCTCCCAACCTCAGAAGCCTGAAGATATCGGTCAATTGAAACAGGAAGAGAATGTAGCTTACATACTGTGCTTGCAGCAGGACAAAGACATTGAGTATTGGGAAATTTATTTCCCTGCTATTGTCAAGAGGTGCAAAGAACTTGGTGTGCGACACATGAGAAGACCTGTAAGCTGGTTTCCTTTCATTCCATCTGTTTCATTGCTAGCATATCAATTGAAGCTATGTTGGATGCACAAATTTTGGAGTATGTGTGTACATTTTGGTTGGTCTGTATCATGTTGCATTCGCCCCACTGATGCAACATGGATATGGCACTAAGTTTCGTAACCACTCTGTTTCCTTCAATTGAAAGTCCTGTTTAAGCTCAGATTGGACGATAACTTGGGCCATTAGATGAGACCTTCATTGAAGTATCAGTAATTAGGCATGGTATCAGTCAGGTTACATACCAGCGGAGTTCCTGATAGACCAAGACTGATATTAGCTATAAACTTAACATACGGTAGTACGTTATTTGAGTATGTATCAGGAAAATCTACATCTAGGTGTCAAGAGTAATACCAGGGTTCATGGGTGCTTTAGTATCAGCCATCTACTTTAGCACTTTCAGTCCTATGGGGTATGGTTCAGTCCCATATATCCTTGAGTGTTAGTCCATATTACCATGTGCAGGTGCTAGTATAGCTGGGTTCTATGGTGGCTGCCAAGCAGTGGCAGAAACGATAGGTAAGGGTGCCAAACTGATATGTGTGTGCAGCAGAACAGTCAACAAGACAGGGGAAAACAGGGTTCAGGTGTGTGAACTTGTGCATTGATAGGTAAAGCGTTGGTACCAATTATAAGTTCTACCATTCTGTTTCCTTAACTCTTTTGCTCTGATCGGTTTAATATTAAATTTAGTTCAGATATCTGAATGAGAGAGTAAGACTGTATCTGTACTCAGTCTTTAACCTTATTAGTTTAGTTTCCTGTATACATGTGCAGTCCTGGACATTGGGGTTCAGCTTTAGTAGTTAGAAGGAGAGGATAGGATAGTTAGTTCAGATATGAGAGAATGGGAATTATATATTGGGTTACCATTGCACATGGGATGCTATTTGAGTGCATTATAAATATATTTTATGACTATAGATGGTAGTCTAACAGATGCAAACAGGAAATTAAGAGAGGAGTTGAAGTTCAGATAAGAAATTGGACTTAGGAGTGATAGGCAGTTCAGTGCTTAAGGTTCACGGTTGCCATGTGGGTGGATGGTGCACAGGTTCGAGCCTGTGTATCAGTTAGCTAAGGGGCTAGATGGGAATTAGTGCCAAATACCAGTCGTGCATATCAATGGGCTATATATATACACACTTTTATGTAGTAATATGGGTAACCTCTAAGTAAACCACAAGTATAGAATATGTAGGCTTTGACTTAGTTTTCCAATACCATGCATTGACCATCATGAATTATTAAACAGGTTCTTTGGATTTTGACTCAGTACTTGAACCGTACCGCAGCTCAGGACCTAAGGCAAGTATATACCTTGCATTTCTACACAGCTTTATTTACATGCACTGTCTTTTTATTATTATCCAATTTTTCTCATATTATTGACATGTATCTTTCATATCCTACTTGTGTATTTGTATCATTGCTTTGTAGACCGTGTTCACAGTTAGCTTTGCGTCTTGTTGGTCGTGTTTACTTGTGCCTTGATTGAGTCGTGCCTTGGGTCGAGAAGTCATGAACTGAACTGCTTTTCCTTCTTGCCTTGAAATCTTGAAGCTAACCTGCGAGTCCATAATAGGGACAAGGGTTACTAGTTATCTGTGTCTTAAGCTAACCTGCGAGTCCACACTAGGGACGAGGGTTAGTAGTTATTGGTCCACACCTGCGAGCTCACACTAGGGGCGAGGGTAATGCTAACCTGCGAGTCCATACTAGGGACGAGGGTTAGTAGTATATGGTTCACACCCGCGAGTCCACACTAGGGACGAGGGTGATGCTAACCTACGAGTCCACACTAGGGACGAGGGTTAGTAGTATATGGTTCACACCCGCGAGTCCACACTAGGGACGAGGGTTAGTAGTTGTTCAAACCTGCGAGTCCACACTAGGGACGAGGGTTTGAGTATTCGATTTGGTTATCTGTTGACATCTTGACATGAGTTCTCTCGTCCTCGTTCAGCAGTTCATTTATGTGTAGACAGTGTACAGAATCGTATTTATTCCTTGCTCAGTTTTACTTGTTTATTCTGTATTTATCTCCATGCATAATAAACTGTTAGAAAGGCTCATTTTTTTGTATCTTGCTAGTCCTCTGAGGACCTGATAATCTCTTCAGGTTTAGCCGAGTTCGAGTCAGGAGCAGTTGAGCAGGTTGAGTCGGCACCAGACCGCGGAGCTTTGCAGCTGAGGTTGCCTTGATTAGCAGGTTGTGTTCAGTTAGTGTATTTCATGTATTTATTTCTCTTTTCGTCTATTGGTAGTGGATTTGTGTCCACCGAACGTGACATTGAATCTTGGATACATTCAGTTATATGATTCAGTTCTTGATATTTCATTGATCTTGGTTGATTCGTTATTATTCTATGGATGAGATATAGTTTACCATGTGATTCTAGATTGCCTTGACTTGTGTATAGACAGCGTACTACCGCCGACACTGCGACGTAGGCTGGGCTTGGACACGCTTCGTATCCGAAAAGTGGGTGCGGGTCGTGACAAGTTTTTTTTGGTGGCCCATGCAGGCCTACGTTAATCACTTCGGTTACGTCACTGTGCCGTCATGGGCCTGTAAATAGGATTAGACTCATAGGATCTCATCCACATGTCTTGACTCATTATTGGCCTCTAATCCTTGATTTCATTGAATCCTTGACTTGCATCTTGCTTGAAAAATCTCTTCAACGACTAAAGCGTTTTCTTTGTTTCAGTTAAGATGAACTCTCAAGACAAGAACAACACCGTAGGGAGTAGCTGGCGAAAATTTCTAGTGGAAATTGGCAGTAGTATAGATAGACTTATATTTGAACTTTAAATTGTTTAAGAGGCATTGAATTTCTTTTATAGGCATTTTGTTTTAGAACATTCATTGTAGTAGATCAGCTCCTTAAATTTCGAGAACGAAATTTGATTAAGGGGGGTAGACTTGTAAATCCCTTGATCAATTTTCATTATGCTTAAAAAAATTTTATTATTTATTAACTATTATTTATTTAATTTCCATTTTTAATTAGATATCTGCTTTCCAATACACTTATAAATATAGGTTTAGGTATTGCTTAAAGGGGGGGAGGGGTTTTCTTGCAATAGAAGATTTCACAGGGCCCATAATGCAAATGTCACTTATTTAACTCCTTTAAAACCGAACTCTCAAAGTTACTGATTTGAATTCAAATTGAATTCGAATCAGCCATAGATAGGATCAAATTGAAATTTTTCTATCTCCTCCTTCCTGATCCTGCATTGGTATATATAGGAGAAGATTGTGGCAAACCCCTCGACAAACCCTAGCAACTTAACTTCAGTTTTGCCACAATTCTTTCTCTCTTAGGTCGAGGCGATCGAGGAAGTGTCCGAGCCATCGAAGGAGGCGCCATGACACGCGTTCGAACAGTTAAGGTAATTTTCCTTAACACATCAATATCATCATAGTGTTCGTTTTAATGCCTAGAAGGGTTTTTACTGTTCTGAACTAGGAAACATAGGGTAGTTTGAGGGTGTATGCAGCATTCGATACAGTGGAATATCGAATTTAAGCAAGGGTTATAGCCATTCATTATTTTTCACAGGTAAACAATAAGTCAGTGGTACGTATAAAGGGATTGAGGATGTGTGTTAATAGGTGAAGTTCTCGTGTGTGGGTACATCAGCATTTGGGTTGTACTGGGTGTCAGGTTTCACCAATGTACCAAGCTATACCCAATATAGCAGGTAGCAGGAAATTGGGAGTCTAGGCAAGCCATAAACCTTGTACTCGGCCAACTGCAGTATAGAACAGAAAAGGGGTTGATTAGTGAATCTGAAATAGTAAGTAGTCTTACATCAAGAATAGTAGAGAGTTTATTGGCCAATAGGTAGCCCCAGACCTCAGCTTCTATAGGCCATACCCCTTGAATGTCGACAGGGACCCTTCTCCTTGTCCATCAGATTTAGGTATGTGACTTGTTGTGAAGCAAAAACCGAGTCCTCACCTTAATCTGAAATCTGTTGCAATACATAGACTACCAGGAGGCCGAGTAGATGGGTACCAGCTTTGAAGCTGGTAATATTTGGGTTGAGAGGTAGGCTATTGCTAGAAACAGGTAATCAGGAAGAAATTTTCCTTGAACCAGTCAACATATGAGAAGACCTGTGTCCTGTTCCCATATCAATGTCTGAATTGACACTTGGTATTCGAGTGGTATGGATTGGTGTCAGACCTGGTATTGGTATCCTACCCGACCCTTGCATCAGTTTTGGTATAGAGTACCATACTTGGTTTCAGAATTTAGAGTTGGTACTCGATCTTCAAATCCAAATTCTTGGTACTCTGGGCTTCTAGACATATCCGATACAGAGGGTACTGACAATATAAAATTTCCCTTGTATCCGTTAGATGTGATCATTTGGGATTTTCTTGTACTCATATGAACTCTTCACTGATACCCATAAGACCCCACATCAGAGAACCAATAAACTTGTAGAGGGGAATACCCATTGAGTATTCAAGTTCAACTTGAGATACAACTCCTATCAACACCATTCTTGAGACACCCTAAGCACTGAGATAGAACCTGGATGTGAGTTCACTGTTTCAGGCATGAACTATATATAATAAATGACAATTTGATTGTGGGCTCCCAACCTCAGAAGCCTGAAGATATCGGTCACTTGAAACAGGAAGAGAAGGTAGCTTATATACTGTGCTTGCAGCAGGACAAAGACATTGAGTATTGGGAAATTTATTTCCCTGCTATTGTCAAGAGGTGCAAAGAAGTTGGTGTGCGACACATGAGAAGACCTGTAAGCTGGTTTCCTTTCATTCCATCTGTTTCATTGCTAGCATATCAATTGAAACTATGTTGGATGCACAAATTCTGGAGTGTGTGTGTACATTTTGGTTGGTCTGTATCATGTTGCATTCGCCCCACTGATGCAACATGGATATGGCACTAAGTTTCTTAACCACTCTGCTTCCTTCAATTGAAAGTCCTGTTTAAGCTCAGATTGGACGATAACTTGGGCCATTAGATGAGACCTTCATTGAAGTATCAGTAATTAGGCATGGTATCAGTCGGGTTACATACCAGCGGAGTTCCTGATAGACCAAGACTGATATTAGCTATAAACTTAACATACGGTAGTATGTTATTTGAGTATGTATCAGGAAAATCTACATCTAGGTGTCAGGAGTAATACCAGGGTTCATGGGTGCTTTAGTATCAGCCATCTACTTTAGCACTTTCAGTCCTATGGGGTATGGTTCAGTCCCATATATCCTTGAGTGTTAGTCCATATTACCATGTGCAGGTGCTAGTATAGCTGGGTTCTAGGGTGGCTGCCAAGCAGTGGCAGAAACGATAGGTAAGGGTGCCAAACTGATATGTGTGTGCAGCAGAACAGTCAACAAGACAGGGGAAAACAGGGTTCAGGTGTGTGAACTTGTGCATTGATAGGTAAAGCATTGGTACCAATTATAAGTTCTACCATTCTGTTTCCTTAACTCTTTTGCTCTGATCGGTTTAATATTAAATTTAGTTCAGATATCTGAATAAGAGAGTAAGACTTTATCTGTACTCAGTCTTTAACCTTATTAGTTTAGTTTCCTATATACATGTGCAGTCCTGGACATTGGGGTTCAGCTTTAGTAGTTAGAAGGAGAGGATAGGATAGTTAGTTCAGATATGAGAGAATGGGAATTATATATTGGGTTACCATTGCACCTGGGATGCTATTTGAGTGCATTATAAATATATTTTATGACTATAGATGGTAGTCTAACAGATGCAAACAGGAAATTAAGAGAGGAGTTGAAGTTCAGATAAGAAATTGGACTTAGGAGTGATAGACAGTTCAGTGCTTAAGGTTCACGGTTGCCATGTGGGTGGATGGTGCACAGGTTCGAGCCTGTGTATCAGTTAGCTAAGGGGCTAGATGGGAATTAGTGCCAAATACCAGTCGTGCATATCAATGGGCTATATATATATACACGCTTTTATGTAGTAATATGGGTAACCTCTAAGTAAACCACAAGCATAGAATATGTAGGCTTTGACTTAGTTTTCCAATACCATGCATTGACCATCATGAATTATTAAACAGGTTCTTTGGATTTTGACTCAGTACTTGAACCGTACTGCAGCTCAGGACCTAAGGCAAGTATATACCTTGCAATTCTACACAGCCTTATTTACATGCACTGTCTTTTTATTATTATCCAGTTTTTCTCATATTATTGACATGTATCTTTCATATCCTACTTGTGTATTTGTATCATTGCTTTGTAGACCGTGTTCACAGTTAGCTTTGCGTCTTATTGGTCGTGTTTACTTGTGCCTTGATTGAGTCGTGCCATGGGTCGAGAAGTCATGAACTGAACTGCTTTTCCTCCTTGTCTTGAAATCTTGAAGCTAACCTGCGAGTCCATAATAGGGACGAGGGTTACTAGTTATCTGTGTCTTAAGCTAACCTGCGAGTCCACACTAGGGACGAGGGTTAGTAGTTATTGGTCCACACATGCGAGCTCACACTAGGGGCGAGGGTGATGCTAACCTGCGAGTCCATACTAGGGACGAGGGTTAGTAGTGTATGGTTCACACCCGCAAGTCCACACTAGGGACGAGGGTGATGCTAACCTACAAGTCCACACTAGGGACGAGGGTTAGTAGTATATGGTTCACACCCGCGAGTCCACACTAGGGACGAGGGTGATGCTAGCCTGCGAGTCCACACTAGGGACGAGGGTTAGTAGTTGTTCAAACCTGCGAGTCCACACTAGGGACGAGGGTTTGAGTATTCGATTTGGTTATCTGTTGACATCTTGACATGAGTTCTCTCGTCCTCGTTCAACAGTTCATTTTTGTGTAGACAGTGTACAGAATCGTATTTATTCCTTGCTCAGTTTTACTTGTTTATTCTGTATTTATCTCCATGCATAATAAACTGTTATAAAGGCTCATTTTTTATGTATCTTGCTAGTCCTCTGAGGATCTGATGATCTCTTCAGGTTTAGCCGAGTTCGAGTCAGGAGCAGTTGAGCAGGTTGAGTCGGCACCAGACCGCGGAGCTTTGCAGCTGAGGTTGCCTTGATTAGCAGGTTGTGTTCAGTTAGTGTATTTCATGTATTTATTTCTCTTTCCATCTATTGGTAGTGGATTTGTGTCCACCGGACGTGACATTGAATCTTGGATACATTCAGTTATATGATCCAGTTCTTGATATTTCATTGATCTTGGTTGATTCGTTATTATTCTTTGGATGAGATATAGTTTACCATGTGATTCTAGATTGCCTTGACTTGTGTATAGACAGCGTACTACCGCCGACACTGCGGCGTATACTGGACTTGGACACGCTTCGTATCCGAAAAGCGAGTGCGGGTCGTGACAGACACTCCTCTTCGCCATAATCTGTAAAATTTTGTCAATATATCCAGTCAGGATGGAACGAGCACAAATCTTCAATAACATTTCTAGTTAGACGATATTGAAAATGTAGCAGTAATAGAGAGAATATATATGGTAAAGTGGTACGTACATGAATCATGGTAAAGCATGTCAAGAATATAAACGAATATAAGAGCAAGAGAATAGTGTATATCATGTACGGGATTCAGGAACTACTATCTATGTGAGTTTAGCACTAGTTTCAACATGTGATCGTCTTAGAAAATTGTACAAAAAATATGGCCTGGCTAGTCATACGTGCAATGTATGACTAACACTCACAGAAAAAAACTATCTTGCACAGGAAATATTTGATCACATATCTACGCTAATACTCCCGTCCCGCCTAGTATAGTGGATCCAACCATGACACATCATGACACATATTCTCTGAGACGGTTGTGAGCCTTCACAGAAATTGTGTCTATACAATGCACAAGAAAAAAGGAAAAACTTGCACAGGATATACCAAGGAATACAAAAAATAACATCTCATGACGGGATCCAGATAAATACCAATCCATGTGAACAACGTGACAAGAGAACAAAGATATCTACACTAAACACAGGAAACATAGACGATATCATAAAATAGAAATACTATCAGAGAATGTACTCGCCTGAGATCCGGTGGAAATATACCAACAGTGTAATCTGGCTCAGAGTGAAGTCACAAACCTAAAAATGAGATATGTATAAGTTAAATAGGGTTCAACAGTGTTAGACATAATTTCTAGTACAGGCTATGCAAATCTAGGTCAAACTTAGTCAAACTAAGTTATACTAGGTCACACAAAGTCAAACTAGATCAAACTAGGTCATGCTAAGTCATACTAAGTCCTGGTAAGTTAAACAAAGTCAAACTAGGTCAAGGTAAGTCAAACTAGGTCAAGATAAGTCAAACAAAGTCAAATTAGGTCAAGGTAAGTCAAATAAAGTCAAACTAGGTCAATCTAAGTCAAAAGTTGATCGACAGTTGACTTTTGGTCAACTGGTCAACTCTGGTCAACTCCAGTCTATTCTAGGTCAAACTGGATCAATGGTTGGCTCACAGTTAATTTTTGGTCAACTGGTTAACTATGGTCAACTCTTAGTCCATCCTAGGTCAAACTTGGTCAATGGTTGACTCACAGTTGACCTTTGGTCACCTGGTCAACTCTGGTCAACTCTTAGTCCATTCTAGGCTAAATATTGACTCAACGTTGACTTTCAGTCAAAACAGTCAACTTTGGCCAAATGGGGTCAAATCTAAGTCAAACACCATATTCTTAACCATTACCTACCAAGATATCATAATACCCTTCATATTGGTATCCCAATACCAATAGCTTGGTTGGAAGTCCAACACCTTAGTCTAGGTAAACATATATCTTAATATCCAAGATACCTATCCTAGTTACCTAGTATCTATCCTAAGCTACTAGCTAACCCATATCTTAACATCTAACCTTATTATCTAGGTAAACCCCTTTACCTTGAAGGTAAACCCATTACCTTGTCTTGAAGGTAAACTCAATACCTTATCTTGAAATAAGATAAGCCACTTCACCCTAAGGTAAGGTAAAACACAATATCCTAGGATACCAACATCTAGTATCCTAAGATACTATCTATCTACAAGTGAACCACTATCTAACTTAGAAACTAACATAGACTATCTAACTTTCTAACATCTAACTTACTAACATATCCTAATATCTAATATCCATGGTATCCTAAGATATCCCAAGATATCTCAAGATACCACTTGGTATCTCAAGATACCATACTAACCATCTAAATTCTAACTCTAATATCTAACCATCTATCTAACTATCTACTAACAACCAACACACTAACATCTAAGATATCTACCATGTTTAGACACTCTAACACAATATCTAACTAACATAACATATCCTAATATATTAACTCTAACTCACTCTAACATTCTAACTTAGGAACCAACATCTAACTATCATACTATCTCACACTAACATAAACACCACTACTAAACAACCTCATACACACACACAAGAACACAAAGGGGGGCTGCCTTGGGATGGCAGCATTGGCAGTTGCTGCTCCTTTGTTGCTGCTACAACTGCAGCTGCTGCTGTGTGCTCCTGCAGCACACTGCTGTTGTTGTGCAGCAAGGGGCAGCAGCTATTGTTGTTGTCACGTCCCGACCCGGAAAATCGCTCGTCCTCGCTAGATTTCACCCGAATCATCGTCCTCGCTGGGACGTGATGCCACACGAGCCTGGAGTTGCGCTCATGCAAAGAAAGATAACAGGTTCACATAGTGTTTATCTCAAATTGATAACATAAGCAGCAGAAGGAAACAAAGTATACAAGAAGAATCTTTTTTATTAATACTGAACTGAAGGTTACAAAGACAAGATAGCCCAACTGAATATGCCAACTAGCTACAACGTTCATGATCTCTCTAGCTCACAAAGGATTACATTGTTCCATACATTATGCCTCTATATAGCCAACAAGTAGTCTTCGGCCGAACATTTTCATGTCGCAAGTCCGAACGCCAATGTGGTAGCTCCTCTTGAACGCTAAGGACTCCATGCATCGACGCGTCCAAGCCAAGCCCCGCCTCGAGCCGAACATATCCTGAACCTGCGAACAAACTAGTGGAGGATTAGTGCTTTCATCCTCGCTGCACTGATCAAGACCCACTCGCACCCAAACCAAACACTAAGTATATTTAGTGGAACATGCATCTTAATTTGGTGATCTTTCTATTTAGCCTTAGATCAGTTTCATGGCATTATTCAACATAACAACTTAATATAAATGTGTCCAATATTGTGTCCCTGCGATAGATACAGTTAGACATAATATGAACATAAACATAGTGATCGTGCTAATCTCCGTTCCATTTTGCCTAGCCTGCAATGGTTAGAACTTACATAAGAAATTATACAATTCACGCAACCAACCAACCATAAACTTAGACATATGCATAAGGGTGGCAGGTCCTACGCCTGCACCCTATTCTAATCTCAGTCCACCGGCCCTATCTATATGAAGGTCACAGTATTTTGTACCGTAATGGACTTGGCATCCTTATGTGCAAGCCTATGATCGCTTCGATACGGGTTGCTAGTCCAATATCCGAAGGATCCCAAACTTACTGATATCATAGCTTATCACAACACTGGACGGTCGCAACCCGTCCTAATGATGTGCACCATAAATACCATACATAATTCTCTCCTATGCCGAACGGTCTCGGTGCCCCGGTCGTAACCATCCGAGGGAAGCCGCACCCGTGCACGGGCCATCCGAGTCCATTGACCATGCAATACGCGCCATTTCAAACAAGTCATATCGTTCTAACCAATCTCACGTTCCATAAACATATTCATGCTCCATAAACATATTCATGTTCCGTAAACATAATATGTTCTCTCTATTTCAAAGTTTTATTGGCATTATGCCCCAACACATCTGTATTGATGTACGACGTCCAACGGCTTAGACTTCCCATACTTATACTCCACGCGTTCCATTCATAAGTTATTCATGTAACAGAAGTTTCGTAGTTACTTAGTCTTTTCGTAGCTTCCGTGCACGAGGGCACGCTTAACGCCATAATCAATGTTCTAGACCTAGTGTTCAATATTTTCGGAGTCGTGCACGTGATGCACATCTCGATATTGCCTTTCAATGTTCTACCATCACCGCCCTACTGCGACCCGTACACTTGATGCACGTCGCTTCAATTGTTCAGTATTCTATCTTAATGTTCAACACATACTAAGACACTTAATCGTCGAACCACGCTCGTTAACTTGACAACAACTTACGCATACAAGGATATATCTTATTAGACGTAAAGGAATAGGAAGAGAAAGTCAAGAACCCGCCCACTTTAAGCCGATACGCCTTGTCGTTCCGTCGAGTTAAAGCGGCTCGATCCCATAACTTGGTTGCGCGGCTAACTCTTCTGACTTAGCCACTCCGTTGAGCTATCTGACTTATTCGGCCTACCGTGCCCATGCCACGATCCGTTGCAAGCGGCGATTTAGTTTTGCGGACACCTTAGTGAACAAGGCAAAAATGTTGACCCTTATCGTCCAGCGTAAAAGCATAGCCTGCACACCAGATCAACTAAAATCAGCACTTGCTCAAACGGGACTTATCCTTTGCATCGATTCGATTCATAGATTCCAATCGACTCAAAGCTTTCCTTCAGCCAAAGTAATTCTTGCATCGATTCGCATCGATACTTCATCGGGTCAACGCAACTCTTCGAGTCAACGACTCATCGTAATGCACCGTGCAGAGCGGGGCATTACATAATATACCACTCAAAACAAGGTTCGTCCTCGAACCGAAACTAACACTCAAACCAAGTGTTTTGCTAGATCGTTTCACGATCTCGTGCCACTATCGTTTGAATCATACAACTTAGTTTGGATCATACAGGATAGCCCTCGCCACTGCTGTCATTGCTCACTGGCCTGTGTGGCCAGGCATTTGTAGCCAAGTGGCCACTGCCTGCAGTGCCCCCATGGCCTATGCAATACAAGCTAACCCTGCCTGGCCCTCATTGACTACTGAACTCACCTCTTTACCCATGTTTGGACACACAAGACACTCTCTAATATATAATCTGACAGTCTAGAATGGAGATTAGGATGAACTAGATATAGTTTTGACTCACAAAAATTTACAAAATATAAATTTATATATGAAAAAAGAAATCAAATTTTTTTTGGGGTGGGCTGTAGCCCACCCCAGCCCCTCATATGGGTCCGCCCATGAGGCCCATGCTAGACAAAGAGGTTCGTTTTCGTGTTCTTTCTCCCTAGTAACTGTGTTTGTTCTCTATTGGTTATTCATTTCCGTCTTCTGTTCACAACACACATACATGCTAGCTGAGCATTAACAACAAATTAGCTTCATTTTGCTTGATTTCTGCTGTGACATAAACACAAGTATGAAATCTCTCCGGTCCCGGTTGCGCGTAATGTGTCTTCATGACACCTTCATGTCTGCTGCTGAATTATTTCATGTCCATATATAATTCCGTGTACAACTTCATGATCTCAAGACAGTTCCATTCAGAATGTCCTCTCTCTATATAATAGCTAATCCCCCATGATCTTCTTCTACTCACACAACCCCAGCGAAATTTTCCGAATATGGCTCAGTTCTTTTATACTTTCTTGTTCACAGTAATGCTGTTATTTGCCACGCAGCTTCTTGCAGGTACGTGTACACAAAAATCCATCTGGTAATATTGCTCCCAATTCAAGTTCTAATGAAAGATTTTAATTACTTCACAATGAGAAGAAAATTACTTGTTCATTTACACGTTATTATATGTGCATGAATTTGCATACGGAGAACCCTAAATTTACTATATAATTGATTATAAAAGTAAATTATTTACAAACATTGGATTAAATACGGAGAACCCTCCTGTTCTTCTTGCAGGAGCTCAACTTATTGGTATGTGCCTTGAACCCCAAAAGAAAGGGCACAAGCTTCTTTCTGCAGAAGACATCGTCTCCCTTTTCCAGCACCACAACTTCGCATCCATCATGATGCACGAGCCCGATCCCGACCTCCTCGGAGCCTTCCAGGACACGAACATCACGGTGAGCCTCGTAATCCCGAACAGGCACCTCGGAGCAATCTCCTCCAACCATGTTGCTGCTCGCCGTTGGGTCGCCTCCCACGTCGCGCCCTTCTCCAAAGCGGTCAAGTTCCGATACGTCGCGGCTGGCGACCACGGACCCCGCAGGGAGAACCGCGACTACGATTTGCATCTGGCACACGGTGCAATGTTGAACGTTCACAGAGCTCTGACCTCCTTCGGCCTCGAGAAGAGTATAAAGGTTTCAACCGTGGTGAGTACCAAATCGCTCTCGTGGAACCCGAGCCATCCCTCGCAGGCTGCCTTCTCCGAGAGTGCACAAGCTGACATGGCGCGCATCGCGAACGTGCTATCGCGCAACGATGCGCCACTTCTGGTTAACGTGTTCCCTTACTTCGTCGACGATAACCACAAGGGCGAGGCGTTGCCCTACGCTTTGATGTCGAGCGGAGCCGATTCCGTGAAGGACGGCAAGTTCGAGTACCGTAGCTTATTCGACGCGACGGTTGACTCCATGTACGCCGCACTGGACAAAGCCGGCACACCAAATGTCAGGGTCGTAGCGGAGACCGGGTGGCCAATCGCGGGTCGCAACGAGGCCGCGTCGCGGGAGAATGCGAAGGCCTATACGAAGAATCTAATCGATAGGGTGAGTTCGGGCACGGGGACGCCGATGAGGCGTGAGCTGCAGATGGAGGCCTACTTACATACTCTGCTTGTGCACGAACAAGATGGGGAAGAATTTGGGATGCTCTATCATAACAAGACAGCAGCTTATGACATTCCTTCCATGCGAGCATAGGCCGTCTTGTGATTCGCTTAGTTGCAAAATGATAATATATATACACAAATAAAAAAATGAAGATGTTTCTGATATCAATCAACTAAGCCTTATGAATTGAGGGACAATACCATTCAAGTAGTCACCATTACAAACAAAGGATAGGTATATATTACATCTAGTTATTTCTTTGCTTGCAAAGAAACAAACACTGAAAGCACATTGAGAATAATCTACTCTAAGAATATCATAGGGTTCTCTCTCTTTTTTTCCTTCTATTTAAATATAGAAAAACACATAAGATTGATGAGTTAATACCTGCTTATTCCACACTATCATGGCACACAAATAAGCCAGCCTCATTTGAGTGTGTGTTTATATATATATATATATATATATATATATATTATATATATATATATATATATATATTTATATATATATATATATATATATAGCCTAGTGGTTAAGAGATGCATGCGGTCCAAGTGGTCCGGAGTTCGAACCTCGGTGGAGGCGAGTTCGCCACAATTACCCATTGCTTCAAAAGAAAATTATATGGAAAATTCTTCAATACATCTCATGTAAAAATTTGTATCGATACATCACAAATCTGAATCATTGGATGTTGATCAAATGGTTAAGATTAAAGCCGAAGTCAAAGTAACAGGTAAAGTCAAAGTAAACATCTTTCACAATTTCTAATGCATTTTCAATGCAATTGTTTGGAATATATTGATACATCCCATGTATTGTAGAAGGACCGTGTGTGTATATATATATATATAAAATATATATATATATAATATATATATAAACAAGTTAAAATTGAGATGCAAAAGCCACGTCAACAGCAGGAAAGAAATTATGCAAGTTCCTGAAGTAAGACTAACCAGAACTGGAAGTGTCCTCTGCTATGACAGAATGCCCAGATTCAGCAGCAATTTATGTAATATTTTTCCTAAGCGGCTATAAATTAAAATCTACATTTCGCGTAAGAAAATAATTCAACGTATGTTGTGGAAGAGTGACAAGAATAATAAATTTTGGAATCAGCAAACGCGCATGCAGACCCTCACTGGCATTAATTGGGGGTTAGGAAGGAAGTCCTCGACATGTCAGTAGTACAAGCGCGGACGAATTTTGAACGAATTCAAGATCGCTGCTAATGCAGCAAGTATTGCTCTTATTTCACCTTATTTTCAACGATCAGTTATTGGTTGGTAGCTCGTGGTTGATATGGACCAATTAATGTACATGATGGAATTTCATTATACAAACATTTGATAGTTGAAGGATATTCCACTATTGGTTTGTCGAACTACTCGACCCTTTCCAATAGGATGGCGAGCTCTCCAAAGAATATCATAATATGTATGGTTGCTTGCATCTAGAAGGAGTTTACAATCGCCTTCAATGATAACATTGTCGATATTTCTTCTTTCACATAGATCAAGTGCCAAGCAAAGTCCTATGCTTTCAGATTCCAATGGAGAACCACCCTCTTGAAATAGCGAGATGGCACATATATATGAACAGCAGCTCCAGCCATGTTGTCCCAATAGAAAGCACCGTCGAAGTTGATTTCCATACATTTGGGAGTGGTGGACGCCATTCTTCTTTGTCTTGCTGTTGTTGTTGCATGGAAGCAAATGGATGTTGATTGGAGTTGGGATTCTCATATTTTCCCTGCAACTGTCAGTTATTGAAGATAACAGCGTTTCTTGATTTCCATCGACTCCACAGGACCACAGCAAATAGAAACATGAGCTTGGGATGTGATGATCTCCTTCAGTTAGGATACTTTGTATTAGTTCGTGGAGTGTGACACCATAATGGAGATAGCGTCGCACTTTCTGAAAACTCGTCCATATGTTTCCTGAAATAACGGCCTTACAGAAAAGATGATCCAAAGATTCGATCTGTACCTTGCGTAGTGAGCAGTAGGGGTTGAAATGTTGAATGCGTTTGTGAATGTTCTCCCCCGTAGGTAAGGAACTGGTGAGCAATCTACTTATGAACATTAGAACTCTGGGACAGAGGAAGTTTAACTTCCATAGGAGTTTCCATGCTTCGAAGTTGGGTAGACCCGATAATTGCATACGATCTTCTTTGCTGTCCTCAATCGCTCCGTAGGCTGATTTTGTGTCGAATTCTCCGTTTCTTGTATGTATCCACAACAGTGTCTCTTTTCGGCTTGCTTTTGATAGAGGCAATTGGATGATGGCAGAGACTTCATTGGGAAGGAATACTTGCTTGATAAGGTTAACGTTCCAGGAGTTTTTCAGTCCATTGATCTGTTGATTTTTGTACCGTCTCCTCTCCTACAGACCATAACACCTTGTTGTGGAGATATTCCCTGCTTCGAAGGATGCTGTCCCAAACGCACGAGATGTTGGCTGAACCCGTCGCAGACCAGAAGTCTTTGTTAGGAATCTGGGCTTGTTAGGAATCTCCAAGCCATCTTCATTATCAATGCCAAATTTACTGTCTCCAGATTTCTGATACCAAGCCCACCTTTATGTTTAGGTAATGTGAAGTTGTGCCAAGCAGTAAAGTGATTGTTAGAGTGGGTGGGGTTCCCAACCTATGTGAAGAATATTTCGGAGAGCGATGAGCGCCATCCGTGTGTCGGAGAAGCTCGGGAAGTGCATGGATCCTATTTTGGAACATTTATGGTAGAAAATATATGATTGGATTTCCATATTTACTTTGATTATATATTTATGATTGGACCCTTCATATAGTAGCTTTCCATATAATTGGGCTTCCAATTATGACAAGCCAATTATGATTGGATTTTCATTAAATATATGATTTATGCATATTGGAAGTTTTTATATATATTGGCCTTCCATGTATGGATTACCAAGGACTTATAAAATGGTGATGCATGCTAGTTGTAAAATCATCTCAAAAACAAGAGTGCTTTACAATCTTTGAGAGAGAGGATTAAGGACTATTGTGAAGGAGAGATTGCTTCGAAAAATTTTCGGTATCTCTTGTTCTTCGGAGTCCGCAATCAAAAAAATTTCTTCTTTCAAGTGAGTTGTGGTGATCCGTGTTGGATCGGAGGAGCTTGTAGAGGGTTTTCTCTTTATTCCATTAGTGGAGGTTCTTCAGGGTTGGACTCCGATCGTCCCGTAGTTTTTCCCGCAAGGGTTTTTCACATCAAAAATCTTTGTGTCTGTGATTGTGTTTGGCATTTTTGGTTTGTATGCTTTTGCTCGGATTTCTCGCAGGACTTTCTGGTTTGGGGGAACGGTTTTCGCGCTTCGTTCCCAACAGAGTGGTATCAGAGCTTTGGGTTCAAAGAAGTGTCAGGAGTTGACAGTCAAACCAGAAAGCAGAGATGGACGCGAAGCCGGTGCGCATGGTGAACCTGAACGGTACCAACTACCATTATTGGCGGAGCAAGATGAAGGATTTGTTGTTCGTCAAGAAGCTGCATCTTCCAGTATTTGCATCCGAGAAGTCCAGTGACAAATCCGATGAGGACTAGAACTTCGAACATATACAGGTGTGTGGGTACATGCAGCAGTTCGTTGACGAGAACGTGTACAACTACGTTGTCAATATTGAGCATGCGAAGATGTTATGGGAGAAGCTGGAATCTTTGTACGCGAAAAAGACCGGAGTAAACAAAATGTTCCTGATCCGGATGATGATGGGTCTGCGGTACAAAGGTGGTGCTTCCATTACGGATCACTTGAGTGAGTTCCAGGGCGTGGTGGACCAGCTATCCTCGATGGGAGTCAAGTTCGACGACGAGGTTCAAGGACTTTGGTTGTTATGTACATTGCCAGACTCGTGGGAGACCGTACGAGTATCTTTGATCGCTTCTGCTCCAGAAGGCGTGGTCAGTCTGGAATTTGCCAAGAGCGGGGTGCTGAATGAAGAGATGCGGAGACGTTCTCAGGGCACTTCATCTACATCCCACAATTCAGAGACATTGGTTTCAGATAGCCGCGGAAGGGGCAAAAGCAGGGGTCCAGGTGGTGGCAAAAGAGCAAGAGCAGAAAGTCCAAGGGTCGGTACGAGGACTCGGAGTGTTACCACTGTGGCAAGAAGGGCCACATCAAGCGGAACTGTTTCGCTTGGAAGAGAGAGAAGAAGGACGACAAGGGGAAGCAAGATGAGAATACTACAGCGGCGGCTTCGATACATGGAGGCGATGTGATCGTCGTAGGTAATGAGGTTATCACAAACCTCGCATGCGATGACAATTCTTGGCTGGTGGACTCAGGGACTTCAGCGCATGTATCTCACAACAGAACACTGTTTGCCACTTACACGACAGGCGACTGTGGAGTGTTGAAGTTGGGCAATGGATGTAACGTTCCAGTCCCAAAATACGTAGGACTAGGAACGTATAAATGCCAGCTGTATTCATCCGAAGTATACTCCAATATATGAAAGCTTCGTATAAATACATAAGCTGTAAAATGCAGTAGAAGCACAACTAATCTCATCCACACAAAATAAATGAATAAAATATCATATAATATTGAATTTGTCTTGATACAATATGTTGGGCGGAGACAAATCCACTACCAACAAAATAAGGAAAAGTACATAGAAAATGAAAGGAGTGGCGAGCGAAGCGAAGACGATCCAAGTGCAATCATCCTCGAGAAATAGCAACGAACACGGCTAGAGCTAAAGCACCTGTGAAAGACAATAGCACACACCTGGAGAGATAACCAGGTCCTCAGAGGGACGTAACAAGACACATAATATCATGCCATATAAACTGAATAAATATTGCTCAAGTAAATAAGTCAATTGAATTACAACATGGTCCAATACACACCTATTGAACGAGCGTACCATCCCCCCAACCAAATAAGGACAGGAGATGGTAAACTAATTCACGGTGACGTATCTTTCCATGCCATGAATCCAATATGGTATCCGGACCCCAACAAGGTTCAATACCTTCTCATCGAAGTAGTAAGTCACACCTACAACCAAACAAGGACAAGATGTGACGAACTAATCCGCGATAAGTTATTCCAAGCCACGGTCAGATACAAGTACCCAAACCAAAAGTACTCGTACCTAACGGATAAAGGTAGCCTACCGTTCTAAGTGATATGTAGTTAAGAACAATCCTTCCTACGCATGGGCCCTGGCTGAATAGGATCGGCATAGTCCCCCCTTGGGCACCAGAGGCCCCATCAGTAAGCATGACGTTCCGTAGAATCGTCAGTGGCCGTCAGTAATCATGGGTAATCTGACCCGTGTCTCCGGCGGAGCTTACGGGTTACAAAAGGAAAAGTGCATCGAACCCCATACGCTAAGGAATTGTCCTCCCCGCCCAATGCCTACTATATTGTATCCACAACAATAACCTCTATAACCGCTAAGTCAACTAGTATGCAACCTCTATTAGCGGTTATTCCTATCGCACGGCTTGTACGTACTGGTGGCCAGCCAATCACGTACTTCCGTATTCTACATGCGACACACAACTTCGTGGTACAACGTGTCAAGGCCAATGAATGCAACACACAAGGTGGTCCCTTAATCTAGGTTTAATTTGTAAGAAAATAATACACAGCAGGAAATATAAATGAACAGTAAGTTCTAACAGTTATGTCATGTATCACAGTTTATTTTGCATAAGAAAATAAGTAATGCATGAAATATGAGCTACAATACATAAACAGCAAATGGCAAGGTGTCTTGCCTGGTAGGACGCCTGGTGTGCTGCGATAATCATGGTGGCATAAACTGCGACTTTGGTGCAACAACTATACATGGGACCTCGGGTGGGGGCACGGACAGTTCCATTGGGTCTAGAAGGGTCAAATCATTAGGGTCGATATGGGGTAGTAAAGATTTGACAAGAGAATATGGATCATGGACTTATTCACGGACATGATGAAATCGAAAGGATTGGATAAATAATTATACAAACGATTTTTAGAAAATATTTATAATATTTTAAAAATATCTACTAGTCAAAATTTGTTTTTGGATAAATACTTTAAACTTAGGGTGAGAATTAAGTCTTACCAAACACTATTTAGAAAAAAAAACTATAATTAAAATTAAAACTATAATTAAAATAGATAGAAAAGTTATGTAATAATGAAAAGATTTATTTAAAATCTCACATAAGAATACATTTAGGGCCGAAGATAAATATATTTTATTACAAAAATATATTTTTTTGTCAAATATTAATTAGGTTAAAACTATATTTGAAGTACCCTAAAATAACATATTTTCCCAAATATAATTTATGGCTATTAATGTATATAATAACCATATACTCTAGTAGTTTACTCTATATATCTATACATAATACTTAATAAAATAGAAAATTTTAAATAATACAGAAGAGTTGTTGTTCTCTTACTCAAAGGAAGAAAAGAAAACAAAATAAAATAATAAATAAAGAAAGAACAAAACAAAATGACACAACTTTCACTGTCTTCTCTCTATTCGAGAGAGGCAACAAACCCAAAGAAAAATCAGTGAAAGAGAGAGAGAGATTATAATAGAAAATAAAATAAAATAAAATAAAAAAATAAAAATAAGAAAAAATAAATAAAAAGACAATTGCACTGTGGGTTCTCCTCTTCGAAGGAGAGGGGACACAAACAAAAAATAAAAAAACTAAAGAAGGAAAGAAAGGAAGAGAGATCGATAGAGTGAGGGAGAGACATCAGGAGGAGAGAAAAGATCAAGAGGTCGGTGAGCGACTGAGACGGGGAGCAGATCGAGCGGTGCGGTGGCTCCGGCGACCGGAGGCCGGGCGCGTGTGGAGAAAGGGGAGGAACGGCCAAGGCGAGGCGAAGTGCGGAAGGGTTTCGGTGGTCCGGCCACGGCGAGAGCGACTCGCACGGCAAGGACACAAAGGGCGGTCGCTCGGCGCATGGGCGGCGGAGATCGGGAGGTGGTCGGACGCGTGGGGTACGGCGGAGCGTGGGGGATGCTCCGGCGGAAGGGTTCGCACGCCGGGCGGAGCTAGGGTTCGAAGGGGCGGACGAGATCGGAGTTTTGGGGGCGCTGTCGTGGAGGCGGCGGGTCAACGCCGTGGAGGCGGCTGTTCGGGGGTTTGGACGAGGTGCACCGGCGATCTCGGCGAGGCCGGAGCGGGAAGGCGTCGACGGTCGCGCGAGGAGAAGGCCAGGCGGAGCACGGAGGTCGACAAGGGAGGACCGTGGTGGCTGGATCGGTGCTCCGAGGGAGGCGGAGGCTTACCCGATCGAAGGAAGCGGTGGCGATCACCGGGACTCGTCACGTCGGCACGGCACGGAGGGGCTGCGCTATCGGCGGAGGGCGCTGAGGATCAACGGTGGGCGGATGGGAAATGCCGGGATGCGACGGTCGGCACAGGTTTGGGTCTCCCCCTTCTTTTTCTACTTCTGTGATGTCGATGGTGGTGGTTCTGGTTACGCCATGGTGGCGGGTGGTGGTGTCGTATGTGCGGGCAGGGCTGTTGACGACTCGGGCTGGATCGAATCTGGCCGGTGACTGAGATGGGTCGTACAGGTCAGGTGGCGGTGTAGGTGGTGATGATGACGATGGTTGTGGTGACGGTGGTGAAGGGGAACGGTGATGGCATGATGTTGGAGGTGGTGGTGGCAGTAGGGTTGTGTTGGTCGTATTGACTGGTTCGACGATGGCAGAGGAGAAGGGAGCGGAGAGAAGCCAGTGGGTTTTCGGCTAGGTTAGGTTTAGGTTTTAGGATTTGGGATTGAGTTTGGATGAGTCTGTCGGGTGTGTCCGACACGACGGGGACGGAGGTTCGGATCTGTCGGACCCGGGGTGAAGAAATGTATTTGTACAATAAACACATAGTGGATGGGACACGGACACGGTCATGGACACGATGCACTCACTTTAGTTGTGGTGGAGGATTTGTGGATGAAAATATTGGAGGAATACCTGCCTATTTATAGGATGTGGCATTTCCCAATTGGATATGAATTAGGATTATTTAAAACCCAAAATAGATAATTCATAATTAATTTAAAATCAATCAAATTCAAATTCAATTCAAATCTAATTTAAATCTAATTAATTTTTAGTTCAAATTCAAATGAGATAAATCCAATTTCAAATATTAACTATTTAAATAAATCCATAAATTCAAAGCAAGATTTAAATTGCCACAATAAATTCAAAATATGATTTCCAAAAATACTAATAATATTAATTTCGAAAATACACTATTATTTAGAATAACTAATAAATAATTACTAAATATATATGTAGTACAAAATGATGTTCTCATAATTATGCTTTTCTAGCATACAATAAAAATATTTTTATTATTAATAATTGTGAGAAATGAAGACTATATAAAAAAAAACAAACTTGAAAATTTTTGGAACGATAACAAAATAATTATTATGTATTTATTTTGAAACTTTTAAATATAGAAAAATAATATTTTCAAAAATATGTACGCTCGCACATAATCGCACTCGTCGAGCAATTTCGAAAAAAATAAAATTTCGTACGCGACGTAAATACGACTACGCGACGTACAATACAAAATTTTAAATCAGTACTAAATTTAATTAAAAAAATAGTAGAAATTTAGGGGTTTTACATCCTACCCAACTTAAAATAATTTCGTCCTCGAAATTAAGAATTTGTAGGGGGTGAGAAAACACAAGGGGTATCGATGAGGAACAGTTGATAACAAAATCATGCTGTAAGAAATCGCGATCTAGATCATAGGAAAATAATACGATATTGTTGTAATTGATAGGATGGCTAGAGGAAGTTTATAGTATAATGCTTCCGTCCTCCTAAAATAGGTGAAGGCAAAAGCAATATAGAGTTCGAAGGAGGCGTTATCGAATATGAATACGTGATTCAAAGATGATCGAATAATTTCAAAAGAATTGTCAAGGCAGTCGTGGATGGGATTGTAAGGGCCAAGTTTAATTATATCCCCATCCACGTAGAGTAATAGACAAAAGCGAACCAAAGTGCACTTGGTTGATCAGACCATTATGCACCAGTTCTGATTAGACAATTATGCTAGTGAGCGCTCAATAGCATATGTCATGAACAAACTCGATAAATAATAAGCTTGCAAAAACTAGGCTACATTAGCATCATTAATCAAAACGGTAATGCATAGGTACGAGAGATTTAAGATTTAAAAAAGGTAGAATGATTCTAAATCATACAGTCGTCCTATAGTCTTCTTGTCCAAGTCCTTGGTTGGCTGGACGGGTTAGGTCCTCTAGATTCTAGGATCTAAATAAGCTTGCTAATATAGGTCACTAGGTCAAAGGGTTGCTAGCATAAGGTATTCTACCCAACTTAAAGAATTAAACTAATGGTGTTTTGTGACAATTAACTAGTAGGGTCGATCTCTAGCAAGCACAAAGGAAAGATAAGAATAGGGATGGAAGGGAGCAAGCAAGATGCAATTGATGAGTCAAACGGTAGATAAAATCAAGAAAAGAGGTCAAGTATGTGGATGAGATCCTAGACTTCTAATCCTATACGCAGGCTTGCTTGGTACGGTATAGTAACCAAACAATTTATCTTGACCTGCATGGGCCACCACAAAAATATGTAACGCCCCAGTCCCAAAATACGTAGGATTAGGAACGTAGACATGCCAGCTGTATTCATACGAAGTATACTCCGATATATGGAAGCTTCGTATAAATACATAAGCTGTAAAATGCAGTAGAACAACAACTAATCTCATCCACACAAAATAAATTAATAAAAGATATCATATAATATTAAATTTGTCATGATACAATATGTTGGGGGAGACAAATCCACTACCAACAAAATAAAGAAAAGTACATAGAAAATGAAATGAGTGGCGAGCGAAGCGAAGACGATCCAAGTGCAATCATCCTCGAGAAATAGCAACGAACACGGCTAGAGCTAAAGCGCCTGCGAAAGACAATAGCACACACCTGGAGAGATAACCAGGTCCTCAGAGGGACGTAACAAGACACATAATATCATACCATAAACTGAATAAATATTGCTCAAGTAAATAAGTCAATTGAATTTACAACATGGTCCAATACACACCTATTGAACGAGCGTACCATCCCCCCAACCAAACAAGGACAGGAGATGGTAAACTAATTCACGGTGACGTATCTTTCCATGCCATGAATCAAATATGGTATCCGGACCCCAACAAGGTTCAATACCTTCTCATCGAAGTAGTAAGTCACACCTACAACCAAACAAGGACAAGATGTGATGAACTAATCTGCGATAAGTTATTGTTCCAAGCCACGGTCAGATACAAGAACCCAAACCAAAAGTACTCGTACCTAACGGATAAAGGTAGCCTACCGTTCTAAGTGATAGTAGTTAAGAACAATCCTTCCTACGCATGGGCCCTGGCTGAATAGGATCGGCATAGTCCCCCTTGGGCACCAGAGGCCCCATCAGTAAGAGCATGACGTTCCGTAGAATCGTCAGTGGCCGTCAGTAATCATGGGTAATCTGACCCGCGTCTCCGGCGGAGCTCACGGATTACAAAAGGGAAAGTGCATCGAAGCCCATACGCTAAGGAATTGTCCTTCCCGCCCAATGCCTACTATGTTGTATCCACAACAATAACCTCTATAACCGCTAAGTCAACTAGTATGCAACCTCTATTAGCGGTTATTCCTATCGCACGGCTTGTACGTACTGGTGGCCAGCCAATCACGCACTTTCGTGTTCTACATACGACACACAACTTCGTGGTACAACGTGCCATGGCCAATGAATGCAACACACAAGGTGGTCCCTTAATCTAGGTTTAATTTGTAAGAAAAATAATACACAGCAGAAAATATAAATGAACAGTAAGTTCTAACAGTTATGCATGTATCACAGTTTATTTTGTATAAAGAAATAAATAATGCATGAAATATGAGCTACAATACATAAACAGCAAATGGCAAGGTGTCTTGCCTGGTAGGATGCCTGGTGTGCTGCGATAATCATGGTGGCATGAACTGCGACTTTAGTGCAACAACTATACATGGTGACCTCGGGTGGGGGCACGGACAGTTCCATTGGGTCCAGAAGGGTCAAATCAGTTAGGGTCGATATGGGGTAGTAAAGATTTGACAAGAGAATATGGATCATGGACTTATTCACGGACATGATGAAAATCGAAAGGATTGGATAAATAATTATATAAACAATTTTTAGAAAATATTTATAATATTTTAAAAATATCTACTAGTCAAAATTTGTTTTTGGATAAATACTTTAAACTTAGGGTGAGACTTAAGTCTTGCCAAAACACTATTTAGAAAAAAACTATAATTAAAATTAAAACTATAATTAAAATTAGATAGAAAAGTTATTTAATAATGAAAAAGATTTATTTAAAATCTCACATAAGAATACATTTAGGGCCCAAGATAAATATTTTATTACAAAATATATTTTTTTTGTCAAATATTAATTAGGTTAAAACTATATTTGAAGTACCCTAAAATAACATATTTTCCCAAATATATATTTATGGCTATTAATGTATATAATAACCATAATACTCTAGTAGTTTACTCTATATATCTATACATATATACTTAATAAAATAGAAATTTTAAATAATACAGAAGAGTTGTTGTTCTCTTACTCAAAGGAAGAAAAGAAAATAAAATAAAATAATAAATAAAAGAAATAGAACAAAACAAAATGACACAACTGTCACTGTCTTCTCTCTATTCGAGAGAGGAAACAAACCCAAAAAAATATCAGTGAAAAGAGAGAGAGAGAGAGAGATTATATAGAAAAAAAAAAAAAAAATAAAAAAATAAAATAAGAAAAAATAAAATAAAAAGACAATTGCACTGTGGGTTCTCCTCTTCGAAGGAGAGGGGACACAAACAAAAAATAAAAACAAACTAAAGAAGGAAAGAAAGGAGAGAGAGATCGATAGAGTGAGGGAGAGACATCGGAGAGAGAGAGGAAAGATCGAGAGGTCGGTGAGCGACTGAGAGGGGGAGCAGATCGAGCGGTGCGGTGGCTCCGACGACGGAGGTCGGGCGGTGTGGAGAAAGGGGAGGAACGGCCAAGGTGAGGCG